>NIJG01000013.1:761891-807365 GCA_002201625.1 Euglossa dilemma | reverse complement strand
TTTGATTTATTCGAAATATATCAGAATATAATTCTTTTAAATATAGACTTCTGTTCTTTTATTCAATATGTAATATTCGATATAAAGTTCAAAAATTGTATTTATCAAAAAATGTAAATCAAAATAAGGAATGATATGTATTGCGTAGTTAAATGTATACAGTATTATGCGAAAATGAAAAGACAATGCGTGAAAAAATGTAGACCTGATTGGTTACAGTTAGTACCAGGGCCGATGAAGACTTCTGGAGGCCCTGTACGTTTAAAAGATTTCGATAGTTCTTTATACAGTGAACTTACTCCGATGCAATGTTTTCTTTCGTTTTTTTTATCGTTTTCTTTTTTCATTTGTTTCATATGTACACTAACATTTAATAATATTACTGCTGTGTGTATATAAAAGATTAAAAAGATTCGAGAATTTTTATGAAACCACCCCTTTTCCATTCTTTTAAATACGTGCTTAATTTGCTTATTGGCTAATCTAGTACTATGTAATAGGTTTACTTTTTCAAACATAATTATATAGATCGAATACATGAATTTTTGTTATTATGCAAAAGTATTATACCTGCAAATTATATTACATGACAAAAAGGGTGAACAAAACATATCGATACCAATCGGAATAGAGAGATAAAACAATATAATACATTAGTGTAAACATAGAATCAGTCTTAACCATTAACATAATACATAATGTGAGCCGATTTAGTTATTCTAATAATTTCTATCGTTTATGTAGCATATATCGTCAAGAATCTAAGAGTAGCGATTTGATAAACAAACTGATAATTCATATTTAATAGAAATAACAATAGTTTTATCTTCTATCAGTACAGTATGATTAAATTATATCTTGTACAGTATTTATAATTAACATAGTTATATATCAGCATTTAAGGTATGCAAGGGATTTTAACGGTAATTATTTTACTATTCTCACTTAATCTTCATGAAGCTATTCCTTTACAATCTTCATTTTCTCCTGTTATTGTTATGGCAAACTATAACACAGAATATAAACATGTCATAAATTCTGATGTTGTATATATGTTTTTATACAATGTTACAAATGTAAGTACTTTATAAGAATTAATGCATTAAAATTTTATTATATTTTCCATATATTATACAATTTTATGTTGCTTTCAGATAAAATTAATGGAAACAGTAAGAATAAACATTGAAAGCAATGCTAGTAACGATGAACCTCTTATAGTGTTTGTTCATGGAAATAAAGAAATCTTATCATGGCAAATGCCTCTTGTAGTGAAGAGTAAGCATTTTAATAATTTAATGTATAATAAAACAAGTCGAACTTTATGTCCAACCAAATATAGACAAAAAAAACTAGAAAATGATAACAAACAAATTACTATCAGTTTATCCACTGCTAATATTGAAAATATTTTATTCAAACTTAATATGACAATAGAGAATCATTTTCATTTAAGGTATGTACTTTTTATATATTGCAATAAAATTAAAATAATGAAATTAATATAAAAAGACAATTAATTACAATGAAGATAAAGGAATGTTAATAATTTGTTTTTCTTTTTTCAGTCTTGGAGAAAATAGATCAATAGAAATTTCACCATCTCAACCTGTTTACTATGCTTATACTTTCTCAAAAGAAATAGAAAGTTCTGTAATTGTTCATGTTAAGTCTGATAGTGATATCTGTATGATACTTTCAATACAAAATATATCGGTAAGTTTAAATTTTTATAATTTTTAAATTAACATACTATTATCAATTTTTTAATATTTTTTTTAGTGTCCTGCTTTTGATTTAGGTGACACTATTGAATTCTCTGGTTATTGGCAAACTGTGAATCAACAGGGCGGTATACTTGTGCCAGTAAATATTTTTATTGATATAATGATAATACGACTTTCAATATATTTATTATATTAGAAATTAAATAAGAGAGAAGTTAATATCTTTTATTGACACTACAACTATCATATCAAAATATGCAACTTCTTTTGGCAATATTAATGTTGATTTTTATTGAAATAGATACATAGTTATATGTACCAAATTATTTTCAACATAACACTTTAATTTATTTATGTACACAATATTTAAGCAGACATTATGAATTGGTAGTTGTAATGTTAAGTTCCTTTGAAAATAGAATTGAAGTCGCACCAATATCTTTTAGAGAGAAAAATACCCTTTGGGTTTCTTCATAGTGCTCACAGTAAAAAGTGATGATACCGAATGTTATGGAGTTCCTGTTATGAATGCTCTACGAGTTAAGCATGTGATATTAACAATAAATGCTAGTATTACCAAACGAGACTATATTATTGCTTCAGGAGTAGTAGTACTTGTTATTTTTAGTTTTTGTGTTATTTATGTTGTAAGCATTGTGGTATCAAAAATTAAAGAAGGTAGAGAAATTAAACAACTATTATATGAAAAGTCAGAGCATATTGATACACCTATTCCAAGTTCTTCAACAGTAGAAGAGGTAAGTATAAAATAAAAGAAGTTGTAAAATTTTTTGATTAAATATATTAATTACATTATAGATTACTCAACATCAGTCTATATCTGTAGATGAAGATTCTTCACTTGATGAAGATGATATTGATGTAATGGAAGATGCTTTTTCTGATAAAGAAGTAATACGAACAAAACGTGTACTTTCGGTTTGCGATTTAGCTCGTAAAGATCCAAAAATTCTTAGGCATAAATCTCGATTATATTTGTATCATTTGATAACAATTACTATTTTCTATACTTTACCTGCTATACAATTAGTGTTTACCTACCAGTATATTCTTGACATTACTGGTGATGGAGATCGCTGTTATTACAATTTTTTATGTGCTCATCCTTTTGGAGCACTATCAGATGTCAATCATGTATTTTCAAATATTGGATACACTGCATTGGGTCTTTTGTTTATATTTTTAACATATTGTCGAGAACATAATGAACTTGAGAAAGAAAAAAATAAATGTTATGGTATACCACAACATTATGGATTATTTTATGCAATGGGCACTGCGCTTGTTATGGAGGGAATACTCTCGGGATGTTATCATGTATGTCCAAATCGAAGTAATTTTCAATTTGGTAAGAGAAAAATTATTTTGTATTGAAATTTTTTAATTTTTTTTTTATGTCATTAATGACAAACATTATATTATTTATTTAGATACGAGTTTTATGTACATCATAGCAGTGCTATGTATGATTAAGATTTATCAAACTCGTCACCCGGATATAAATGCTCGAGCATCGGTTACATTTGGAATTTTGGCATTGATTATCTTCATAGGATTGATAGGAGAGGAGAGTAGTTCAATATACTTTTGGATTACTTTTACGATCATATATCTTTTAACTTGCCTGTATATGACCATTCAAATTTACTATATGGGACGATGGAAATGTAAACAAGTGGTAGAAAAAGTAATACAGGTATCTTTACGTACTTAAATTTGATGTCCTTCATTTTACGTTAATCTAGTTAATTTTGTTAGGCACAATTTATTACTAATTTCATAATTTTTTAGACCTATAAACATGACGCTCATTCTGGAATTAAACATTTGTTTCAACCTTTGTACCTGGGTCGCTTTCTAATGCTTGTTATAGCAAATTTATGTAACGTTGTTCTCGCAATACTTGCGAATATGTTTCACATACACAATTTTCCAACATTTTTGTTAATTATATTATTGTCCAATTTAGTTTTATATACTATTTTTTATATTCTTATGAAGGTATGTACATATACATGAATAATTATATTTATATAGTTTATTTATATATTATTAATTAATCTATTTTGTAATATTTCAGATCTTTCATAAAGAACGAATTCTACTTCGACCACTCATTTATATTGTTTTATCAGTTGCGTTTTGGAGCGCTGCTTTACATTTTTTTATAAACAAGACTATTTCATGGGAGCATACGCCAGCACAATCACGTATATATAATAAACCCTGCAACCTCCTAGACTTTTTTGACAACCATGATATTTGGCATTTCTTGTCTGCTTTAGCGTTGTTTTTTTCCTTTATGGTATTGCTTACCCTAGATGATGATTTAATTGATGTACATCGAAGTCAGATACCAGTCTTTTAAAGACAATGACACGAATGAACGGAGTATTCCGAATTTCTTTTTTATGTTTCTAACGATATGACTGCTTGTAATATACATTTGATCTTGATATCAGTGAATTAAAAATAGTATAAAATATATATGTATGTATAAATGTCATTTAGCAACTATTCCGTATTAAATGCCTTATTTCCTTTAAGTATTCAGATTCATAAAATTTTGTCTTATCTATCCTTTTATACGTATTAAATTGTTCCTAAAAAGCAAAAGATTTTTTATATTTTGTACCATGATCGAAAATATAGTAATAGTTTAAAATTATTTATCGATCTTTTTTATCGACGAAAATGGAAAATATTGATGTACACATTAGTCGTTCGGTAAAAATAAATGCAACGAACATTTTTTTTTTTCTAAAAAATNTACATATATATATATATATACATACATACATACGTGTGTATATGTATATAATGTATGTATGTACATATATACACGCGCACGTGGGTACACGCACGATATACACACACACGCACACACACAGAAGCGCGCACGCGCGCGCGCATATATACATATACAGGGTGAGTCTCGTAAGGTGAGAAACTTAAATAACTCATAAAATATTTTTTGTGCGTAAAAATGTTTCATATAGATGTTGGATGGTTTCCAAGGGTACATACAAGGGTTTAATTAATTGCTTATTTATCAAGATATGAAGATCACTTTCAATTTTTTAAATGACAATTAACATTTCTTTCCAAATTTGGATAAAGCGTTGAATTCTATGAAAAGGTATTATACCAAATCGGGTCTAAAGTACATGGTTCCTGAGATATTAGCAAAATAATTTTTATTTTAAACAATGTTAAAAGTGCTACTCGTTACAATCAATACAAGTACGTAATCTTTTTCGCGGTGTGCGAGAAACCCTCCCAAGAGTTTCTGCTCTTATTGCAGAACATACACGATTAATGTCTTCCACTATTGTTGGCGGCTCGCGATAAACTTCGTTTTTTAATGCTTCTCGAAGGAAATAGTTGAGGAGTGTTAAATCTAGCGAGTGAGCTAGTCAAACAACGATATTGCTATCACGTCAGATCCAACGGTTAGGATACATTCTTACTTAGTTAATACTTGAGAAGCTATACATTTTAGATCTGATTTGGTATAATATCTTTTTATGTAGAATTCAACGCTTAATCCGAATTCGGGAAAAATGTTAACTGTTTCATTTAAAAAATTAAAGGGGACCTTCATATCTTGATAAAAAAGCAATTACTTAAGACTACTATATGTATCCCTGGAAACCAACAACAAATGTATGCAACATTTTTTCGTATAACAAATATTTGATGAGTTATTTAAGGTGGCCATGTTACGAAATTCACCCTGATACATACACACACATGTATATACATGTAATATAATTTCTATATTCATGAATACGCTTATTATAAACAAAGGGCACACTTTGCCACAGTTTAGGAGATGGCAGTGACACTGTCTGACACTCGATAGCATCACCGTTGAACGTGTATAAGACACAAATTCGTTTACTTTCTATCATCAAGTAACGCTATCGATAGAAACAATTATTAATCTTCCAAAAATTATACTACTCCCGTACAATTTGCTATTAACAAGAATAACGAATGTCTGTACAATTAATTCTAATATAACTACATACACCAGGTACGCAGATAGACAAGAAATTTTTTTTAATTTCAAGAAACATTAGGACGAAGCACTTGAATCATTATGGTGTACTTGTGTGGTCGTTTCTATCTGGGATAAAGTTCTTTGCAATTCCGTACGTTCTGCTGGTTGTAGTCTGTGTGCAATTTCTAAAATTGCATTTAATCTCACTTCTGGGCAAGCTTCGAGAGCTTCTTTGATTCGAGAAACAACTGCATCTTGCTTTACACAAGTGATGTTACGTGAAACAACACTATTTTCATCTTTATGTTGACTTTCTAACCAATTCGTTGCAGCTTCATCTTGATCCCACAAATAAGATTCTGTGGCACCTTTATCTTCTATAAACCATCGACGCAACATTGCACCAACTTGTCTAACATCTATATTCTGTTGAGTTGAAAGAATTTCCTTTTTTATTTCATCCTCTAAAAGTCTTCTTCTAAGTCGCCAATAAAGTAGTTTGCGCGCTTTTCGCCATGGAATAATATCGTGAATAGTATTTTTCTCTAACATCCTCTCTGGCGTGTCGTGAAGATCTGCGAAGTGAACAGCAACTTGGCGATACATTGGTTCTAAAGCTTGCTCTCTCTTACGTATTTGGCTTTCGATTTCTGCTCGTTCTTCAGTTGAATTTGTACTAGATAAGTTTTCCTAGAACAATAATTAATTTCATATGTTAGTAAATGTACAATATATACCCTATCATTTATAAAAGATAAATAAAATTAATTTTTGTGATGATAACGGAGGATACGTACTTTAAGTTTTTGAATCACTGTATCAACCCTATGCATGGCCTTAATTATGTCTTTAGTTCTAAACTTTATTTCTACTATTGCACCAGCTTCTAGAACACCACCTCTACTTGTATTGTCAGCAAACATTTCCATATAGCGAGGATTTATCATTGGGTCAACAACAGCCCAAGCACCACCTCTTAACTCTCCATTCGGTGGAATATATACAAATATTGGCTTGGTATATTCTCTTAATCCATCCACAATGTAAGCACCGAATTTGATAATTTGCTCATACATATCTATAGACGATATATCGTTAGTAATTAATCCAAAAAGTAATAAAAGTAAAGTGTTAATAATTATTTAAAATTGATAAAAACCTTTCATTCCACCAGAAAATCCTCTCCAATTAGCAAAAATAAAAAGTGGAAGTTCTTCTTTTCCAAAATCTTTAATAGCTTGAGCAGTTTTATATGCACTGTCAGGAAACCATACTTGTCCTGCTTGAGATATTGTTTTAGCTTCTGAATCAAAATTAGCCGGATCAGCAGGTAAATGCAATTCAACAGTCCTTGTTTCTACTGCAATGACACCACAAGGAATTCCACCTAATCTAGCGCGCCCTGTTACTACTGTTTGAGCCCAAGGTCTCATTATTTCCTATAAATAATGTTAATAGTTAGAAAAAATTAGCTTTTATTTATTCAAACTAAATTGATAAGTATTTAATATTTATAAATAATATTAGTATAGAATAAGATATACCTGCCACGAGCCACGATCGAAGAACCCACTTTCCCAATAATTTGTACCATTTTGTATTCTACCTTCAAGCATTAATCTTGGATCATAAGCTGTTTTTGTAGGAACATAAGTGATTTCCCTATCAACTGGATCAGCAAGTGGTGATGACAATATAGGGAGGGGTGCACCTTTATATTTGGGACAGTAACTTAACCACCTTAAAGCAGTGGCAACACCCTCTAAGTCTCTTACATCAGTTGCATGTGATACTCCATTATTATGCATAATTTGTATACCACCTAACTGATTGTTACTAGCATATACTTCACGACCTAATACAGCATTTAATGCTTTATAGCCGGTTAAAATAATGTGAGAATTTTCTATTTGAATAACCCTTTGGCCAAGACGTATTAAATAAGCACCGATACCAATAGCCCGGCAGGAAACGATGGAAATTGTAACTATTTCATCATAAGCTTTTGATGTTTCTCCAGCAATCATACCAGCATATTTTAAATTTTCTACTCCAAGACCGTCGTCTTTACCAATAATATCGGTAATTTTGTAACGAGATTCGCCCTTATCTTCAATCAGTGAAGTTTTCACAGAATTAAGTGGTGCTAAACGTGCGTAATCATCCGGTGTTAAATATATGTACTTAAATCCTTTTTCTGGTTCACTATCATCCTCCCAAGCGATTCTGAACGATGCTTTTACTTCCTCTGCTAACCCAATGCGAGCTCCAGAATTCGCAGAAAAGTATATTCTAGGAATACCAAGTTGCCTAGCTCTTTCAGATGCTCTGCAGAATACTAGATCTTCTTTAGGACCAAAGGAACCAATTAAATGTGTTAAATCATTCGAAATCAATATGACGTCTCTGCCAGATATTGGATATTCTGGTGTATAAAGTCTTAATCTCCAAGCAACCATACCAACATTATTCTCTCCAGGAAGACGTTTCTGTTCTACTAAATTTTCACCCTCTAATACTAATTCCACAGAATCCATCACAGGATTTGGAATCGTAATATCGGAATGTGGCCTTTCTTCTATATATTTATGCCATAGCTTTTCAGTTTGTTGTCTAAACATATCTGGTAAATCATATACATATGTTGTACCAGCACTTTGTGCTTGAAATCGTTTTGCTTGAAGATAATCTTTGGTTAAATATGGCGTAGAAATTGGTAAACCATGCATAGGTCCTGGTCTCCAGGCACCATTTGCCGTCGAAGAAGGATAAGATTCAAAACGAATAATACCAGTTTTTGGATCAGTTGTTTCTGTATAGAGATGCAAATCTATACTATATCCACTATCATTAGCAATGCACAAACGTATAATAGACGTTGATTTGCCTGGTGCTGGGCGAATAGTCATTTTGATCTCAGCCTGGCGCACTCGTAATTTCCATAATCTTGGACCATATCTAAGAACCATGCTAGTTACACTTTCTTCTATTCTAGCTGGATCCATAATAACTGTAGGTACAAAGTTGAGGAAAATATGATTGCATTCTGAACGTTTTGCAAGTGGATGTGAGAACGCGACTTCCAATTCATCCATGGCTTCTAATAAAACACGTTCACCTTCGTTGTGGAGATAATCAAAACTGGCCTCCTTCGTGATAAGATCAGAGTGTCTTATAATGGAACGAATGAAGAATCGATAATCTGTAACTTGTTGTCCTTTAGCAACTTTCGCTTGGCCAAGATAAAGATGCATTTTTTGATTTGAAGTTGGTAAAGCTTCAAGATCGTAAGTTCTCATTCTGTTTAATTCTAATTGAAAAGCGCAACCAGGCTCAAGATGTCGATAAATCTTATCTTCCACGAAACCGTCTCTTTGACGGAATGTAAAGAATTTCGGGAACTGTCTTTTCTTTAAAACAGCAAATGTAACTCTTCTTATATTTCGCGAGACTAGTTCCTCTTTGTTTGTGGCACACCAATCTCCAAAGAGTTTTGCCAGCGCAATATCATCGTAATTTTCCTTTTCTTGGACGGCAATGCTCAAAATATGTGCTGGTTCAGCAGAACCATGTTCGCCAATTTCCACTGGACCACCAGCTTCTGCAGTACTTAAAGATACGTTTATAGATGTACTAAGTCTTGATTCACTACCAGCTGCGTCTACTGCTTCCAATACTTTGGCTGAAACTGAGGTAACTGAAGATAGATCTTCTAGAAGATCGAGGACTTCATCGGAATATCGAACAAATTGATCCATATCTTGGAAAGCTGCCATAGCTCCAACTCTGTGATTAATTGGAGATTGATTCTGCCTGTTAGGATGATTATTAGGCAATAAAAATTGAAAGTGTACAAGTGGAACTTCGCCTGATAGTTCTAAGTGTTGCAAACAAGTTAACTCGTAACTAATATACGCTCTACGAACATAAACTTCTAAAGCAGCGTTACAAACTGTACGATTGGAATGGTAAAAGAAATCGTGTAAAATATCGAAAATAGATGTTTCGGAAAGTATCAATTTCTGTAGATTTTCTGGATGAAAATCATGACCGTACATATCTACCGCTGATAAGAATATAGATTCCATTTGGTTGTGTCTTAATTCATAAGCAGGTTGGTGAGCAGCAATTAAAACTTGTCTTGCACGTAATGCTACACGACTATGTTCTGTACGATTTAAGCTCGTTAGTTCCGTCAGCGTGCTCGACAACTCGTCTGTGAGACCAGGTTCATTTGCCCATAGATGATCTATGAGCATCGTTACTAAGACATTTTTCTTTGTGACTTGATTATGACTGAAGATCATGGCCGTTACCATCGCCACATCATCTTTATATTGTTCTATTAAAGCTGAAACACATTTATCGTAATGTCCTTGTTGGAACTGGCTCTCGACGGTATAGTATTGTAAAAGAAGTTCGTGAACAGCAGTCTTCATTCTTCCGCGTATTCCATTTCTATATCTTTGTACTAATTGGACTATAGCTTGCGTAGTTAAGAAGAATACATCGCGTTCAGATCGCTTCGAAAGAGTTGCCGCGTGTGCATCAATTACAGCAGCAATTTGTTGGCTAGGAAATTGAGCTAAAACAGATGTTATATTTCTTTCGTATAGCGACATCAATTTCCTAATTTTCTTCTCTACAGAAATTGGAATTCTTCCTGATATCGTTGCAATCACCTCTTGAAGTTCGAGCAACGGTAAACTGGGATCACGAAGGGAATTCATGAACTTCTCAAGAAGTTCTCGTACTCGAGGTATATGATACGGATCTGGTAAACAATATCCTCCCAGAGTGTTTTCTAAAGCGGTTCTGTATTTAGCATGAAGATGATTTAATTTTTCAGAAATTGCTGGAGGTGCAGTTTCTGGAAATTGACCGGTGTATTCTTGGGCTTTTGTTACCAAAGACGGATCGTCCAATTCTAGCTGAGCAATCAAGGTGCCTGCTTCGAGAATGGCACCCGGTCTTTTAACATAAAAGACACTACCAGCTTCGCTCGCAGTTATTGTCATTACCATTTTCATGACTTCAATTTCTGCGTAGGCTTGTCCAGCGTTCACATGACCACCATCCTCAACCAAATAGCTGACCAGCTTTCCAGCTGACGGTGATCTTAATAAAGAAGGATCGTTATCCTTTTCAAAGACGCAAGTTTGATTTCCAATGATAATTCTATAACGATCAACTTCCTCTCTCATGTAAGTTGTAAAACTTGCACCATCCAAAGAAAGCAACAGTCCACCATCGGACAATCTATGTACTTCTACTTCTTTATAGGAGCCGTTCATAACAAGAAAATAGCTATTGGGGCCTGACTTGGCAGTTTGTATTTTGTATTTGTATCCGTCGTTAATGAGTTCAACCTGAAAAATTCGGTTAAATATTGTAATATTTATAAGATAATTCTGTGTGTCCAAAAACTAACGATGTAAAAATAGACTCACATCGACAACGTTATCTAAATCATTACTGGCTTGTATTTGTCCTTTTTCCAATGCTGTTTCGAATCCGGTAAAAGCGGCAGTGATGGTTCTATCAGCGATATGAAGCGCGCCACATGTTACAGCTAATAACACATCTGGTTTATCACTTCTAACACGTTCGGCAATCAACAAATCAAGCCAAGCAGTTTCTATATTGTTCTGTTGAAAAGATTCAGTTTCTAATAACGTGATCAAGTATTCAACGGTAGTTCTGAAATCACCCCTAATGCTCAATTCCTTCAAAGCTATAACTAAATTTTCTCGAGCTTGGTTACGATCTTCGCCCCAAGAAAAACAATGGCCAAATTGCGAATCTGCGAATTCGTGAAGACCTCCAGAAGCTCCTACCGAAAAGTAACCCCAAACATTTTTCGAGGATCGAAAATTCAGTTCTTGCACAGTACCCGAACTTGGCTTGAAACCTAATGAATATATTTGTTACAATGGAATTCTATAATTTTATTAAATAACGTATAAGCCTTTGTTGAAAATGTAACTTGTACCTTCATCAGGATTTTCACTAGTAATTCTTGCTGCTATTACATGACCCCAAGGTTGAGGTTTATGTTGCGGTTGATCGAAATCAATAGTGCTATCTCCCCATGGACTTTCACCATAAAGAAGGCGAATGTCTTTAATATGATGCAGAGGCAACCCCATAGCAATTTGAAGTTGAGCTGCTGGTAAATTAACATCAGATACCATTTCTGTACATGGATGTTCCACTTGAAGACGTGGATTCAGCTCCAAGAAGTAGTATCGTCCGGAAGTGTCGTAAAGATATTCAACAGTACCTGCGCTGACATATCCAACCATTTTGGCCAACCTTACAGCAGCCTGTTACGAAGTAATATTTAAAAAATATTTTCCAAAACGATTTAAATTTTCATTATAATACTGATCGGTTAATTTACATTTGAAAAATAGGATATGATTCGTAATTACTTTTTCCATTTCTTCGAAAACTTCAGGTTTGGCAACTACTGCTGGCGCTTCTTCGATAATTTTCTGATGTCTTCTTTGAATAGAGCAGTCACGACCGAATAACGATATCGCGTTTCCATAATTATCAGCTAACAATTGAACCTCTAAGTGACGAGCACATTTTGCCAATTTCATAATGAATATCGGAGATCCAGGTATCTCTGTTTGTACCTGCCTAAGAAAATTGTTAATATTTTTTAATATATGACGCTTCTAATTATGCAACATTTGCGGCTGACCGTTTTCTTAACTTTCGTGCATTTAATTTGAAAAGTTGATTCTTACCTAAATAATGTAGGCAATTCTTCAGCGTTTTCGACCTTTCTGATACCTTTTCCACCACCTCCTTCGCTAGCTTTCACCATGATAGGAAAACCTATCTTATTAGCCGCTGCCAGGCATTCCTCCACTGTCGAAACGCAGCCTTTTTTGAAAAGTTCCGAAGATATTTTTATTTTCTTGCCACTGTATTGCGCTTTTAATTCTGAACCTGACCAGGGAAGTGTCGGTACATCCGCAGTTTGTGCTACAATGCTAGATGCAATTTTATCTCCAAGGGCCCACATCGCTCTCTCGGACGGTCCTACGAAATAATTATCATTCTTCTATACAACCTTTCGCTTTTTATACGAAATTTATTACTTTGGAATAACATCGAGCAATGTTTTCATTATCTTACCAATGAAACACATATTATTTTTATGAAGTAACTCTGGCAATTTCGGATTTTCCGACGCATGACCCCATCCTGCCCATACTGCTTGGACCTGAGTGCGTACGGCGATGTCTACGATTAGCTCCACGTTTGCATAATTGTTGTTGTTGGTTCCACCCGGTACAGGTACGTACTGATCTGCCATTTTGATGTATTCCGCGTTCGCCTTCAGATCTTCCGGAGTCACCATAACAACGAAGCGTACGGCCCGTTCGTTCTTGAACATTTCGTACGACCATCGTCGAATCGAACGCATGCATTTTACGGCCGCTATTCCGTTGTTAGCAATCAGAATCTACGAATCGAAAAGCTTTCTTACTTCGCATCGATTATCCATGCGTTATTGCAACCGTGAAATTTGAACGTATAGAAATATTGATCGCATAGAGGAATTCGGGATAGAAAATATTATTAAAACGATCCACTTGTAACTGGCGGTGGCGATTGCAAAGTAAAATATACAAATATTTTACTAGTATCGGAATGTAAATTCAAGCTGACGAGGAAACGAAGGGTATAGGACAGTCTTAACGATGATTAATCGCTCGGATTCGTATCGAGTAACGTGATAAAATTCAAACACAGACGAATCGAATTTACAGTAACGAGAAGTAGTTGAAATCAAAATCGTTAAGATGGGATTTTACTATTTCGCTTCGATTCCGGTTGGAAATATCGAGGGTATTCCCGAGACAAGATAATTCGTACGGAACGATCCTTGTGTTAGATAGAGATTATACTAAAGTACGACGGAACAGGTATGGCAGCCTGTCATTCAAGAACATCCAAGGTCGTTCGAGGTTAACTACCAAAGTCGTTCAACGATTGTTGCGAAACTGTACGGTGAGTACATCGTGACATACTCAAGCGGAACGCGATATATCTGTACGTTTAATGACCTCCTTCTGTGCTTACTTATTTTACAATCTCCTAATGTGTTCTAAATGTAGTACAAATATAGTATCATATCCAAACAAAAAAAAAATATATATATAAATCACTGAACATTTAAAATGTATTTCTTGTGAAAAAAATCAATCGTTCGTATCATAAAAAAAAGACATATCGATCGTAACGAGACAGGAACAGGAAAAATTGCAGATCAGCGTCGATCCTAATAAACTTTCGGTTGATAAGCGATAATAAGTTGCCGTTAAATAAGACGTTAAGTTGTCCTATTGTTAGTGGAAAAGAGAAGCGATTTAAAACGTTCAAGGGATTCCTTTTTACATACAGGAAACGATAAATCTCCTTTTCTACAGCGGCATTACGTGAACTGCGGCAACGCGGAATTACACCTTTGTTCCCTTTGACTCTCAACGATATACGCGAATGTTGGTCGTGGATCAATTGTTAAATTAAATTTCTCGCGATTCTTATTTATACGCGAACGATTTACTTGCATGATTTATCGAAGTCTAATGGGAACCACAAAAGATAGGACCCGAAGTGGTTCTTACCTTGTTGATGACTCTCGTGCCGCCGAAACGATGGACATATTCCTCAGGTGTGGCGATGGTGAAATCCTTTTCATACAGTCGATTTTGGGTCTGTATCATCACCGTGCCCTGTGACATGCTGGGCCTATGAAATCAAACGAGCCACGTGTTACTACTCCGTCCTAGATCGAACCATTGCACCATTAACGATTAACGTTGATTCTACTCTCGAGACACTCGAAGAATCCCAACGAACCTGTGGCAATAGCTTCAAAATTTACGTTGTTGCCCCAAATTTTACTCATTGTTACACTACTCGTTGCTGAACTATTTTTCGTTAATTTAAGTAGAATAAAAAAAAAAAAAAAACGAAAAAAATAATGGTAACGATGCGAAGATGAAGAGACAAAGGTATAGAATCGATGAAAAATCGGTACAGGTATTTTCCTGAATATTTCAAGGTGATTTTGATCATCCATTAGCGAGGAACACGTGAATGACAGCAGAGAAAGTATATGAACCGTTAATTTAAGCGGCTCACGCAATGCCATTCCTACAACTCCGTAACGCTTTCTGAACCTTCTACTTATGTATCTCGCCTAGATACATTTTTCTTATTCCTACGCACGCGTTGCTTCTCTTCCCGTGCATTGCGTGTAATAAAAAAAAAAAAAATCCCCGGCAACGAATGACAAGAATCGAAAACGACTCCACGTGGATTCACGCGGTCACTAACATACTCGGTATCGTAATAACTATCGGTATTTCGACGTCTCTACGGTAAAGAAGGAGAATTTCAAACATCGTTTCACTCGTTTTCGTTGGCACTCGAAGAGAAGAGAGGAATAAAGGATTTCGCGTGCTTCTCGAAATTATTCTTCGATCGCGGGTAAACTATTACCGATTTATTTTTTATGATCCACCGTCGAATGGTGTGTGTATGTCCAGGAATATCGGGTCACTCCGTAAGCAACGTCGTTTGTAGTTACGCGCTTTGAATCCTCTACAGCGAAATCGAACGCGATGGCTGCTATACCGAAATTCGCGAGTTATGCTTAAGTCAGCGATCGAAATCGTTACAAACGTTACAAAAATGAATAATACGGAAACGATGGACGTCGGTGGATCGAAAAAGAATTCCGATGCGTGAACGATTCGATCGTACGTAATGGAGTATAATTGGTAACTACCGATTCGTTCTTTAGGCGTCTGAACTCGTCGACGGATTTTCATTCTTTTAGATCATGACGATGTTAATACGCTAGAATTAAAACTAGCTAGAGTTAAAACGCTAGACAGAGAGAAGTACGGTTTCGGGAAACAGAGAATAATTGGAGTACCGTCTATTTCTCGGGGTATGTCTCCAGTTTCGTACAGGTGTTCCTTGTTCGAGCAGAAGAGAAATGGCTAGAGACGACTGTTTGCTAGAAGAAGGACCGTCTTCTGCGAAGGCCAACGAGCAAAGTCCATGAATTTTCGACGAAACAATGATACGACGAGGTGTACCAATATTTCCTCGGGATTCTTACATTCGAAACTTCAAGGATCTAACTTGGTAAGCACGATAGAATTTGGGAATACAAAATGTCACACGTCAGCGAAATTCAGGGATGGGTTTCCAGTGTTCGTATCAAATGCAAATGTATGACGAAGAGATATTAGCTCGTTACGTTTTGCGTCACTATGATTCATATTTCGACAAATTACTAGAGGAAGTTACTTGTTTCCTAGTACTATTTCTTAACTCTTCGCTCTAACGTTTGTCATATAGACAAATTCGTTGACCAATTTAGAAGCAAAATCCGAATTTAAGATAATTTTTAAACCTTTGTTCTAATCTATTAATCAAACGGGATGGTAATACAACGAAATGCATTACGTTAATCCAGTGCTGGATAATTGTTGATCTTTCGTTGACGTTTCCGCTGACACGGTCATTTCCGTCGACGTCCCCACGTTTATTTTCGATATACCAGCCATCAGGTTGTCGGAGCTCTTCCAAATAGGATCCTTTTCTGTACTATGAGCCAGCACGAATCTTTTCAATCGTCTCATTTCGTAATCACTTTACATTTGATCCTTGTGGCGATCGGAAGCTTCACGATCGACACTGTTATCACGACGAACGGATCCACGTTAAAAACCCATAACAATCCCTCGTCGCTTTTCATTCCACTACGATTCCATATCAACGATTCTTTACAACTTCCTTCTACGCGACCTTTATCTCTGCTATTTTTTCCCTCCGTTTCTCACCACCTTACACGTAAAAACTTTCCGTCGAGTTTTCCTGGTTCCACTTTAAGATTCTTCCACTTAAAATTCAGAAGTTTTTTCCCCAAATTTACCTTGTACCACTATTTAATTACCAAACGATTCTCGTACGACGTCCAAGCCGAAGGACGTAATTCGTTTCCGGTTCGAATACCGGTTCGCGAGGTCGTCGATGATCGATACTTCTATCGATCTAAACGCATCTAGTTCCGGACCTTCCGACCAATTTCCTTTCACGAAGTTCGACAAACCTTCGTTCGTTCGAAGAAAAACACGCGTATATTTTCCCAGGAATGAGAAGGATCTGTATTAAATTGCTAACTTCCGCTTTCACCGAGATCTCCTCATCGCAGATCACGGATCTCGTTCTGCTTAGACACGGTGTCCGAGCGTGTCGACGATTGACGATACATCCGAGTGGTCTCGATCACATGTTTGTCAGAATTTGACATCATTGTCACGCTGTTAATTTCTCTGCGAGTGGATAGAGGACAGCGTTTACGACGCTCGTAGACGATTAACAATCCAACGAGTTTGCGTATCGGAAGATCGAGACGAATATTTAGGTGCATGTAGAACGAGAAAGGCTGAAACTATCGTCACCGATCCACAAAGTTCGAGATTCGTTAAAATTACACAGTTTTGCGTTAAGAGAATCGACGGATCGGAACTATCAGCTGGTATTTAGGTCTGCCGATGCTTTTGGTTCATCGACATGGGTATCGTTGACACCGATTTTTCATGGACAGGATGGATGACTCTTTGGTATACGTTTTTGTATCGATTTATGGCACGAATATGGAATATGACACAGATTCGACGACACTCGACTCACATAGCGAGAATAAGGAACGACGGTGGCCCGGAAGCAACTAAAATCACTGTCCAACATTCTTAGAAGGCTCGTGGTCACTGACAAGCAGCAACGTGGACGGTATATACCTTTCATCTGATGTTCCCCCTACCTTGTAACACGTTGCTCGAGGAAGTAACGTGTACTAAACGGAGAAATGAGCGGCCAATTGGAGACGTTTGCCTTTCTTTTACTTTTGTTCCTGTCAGACGTTTCCGTCCGTGCACTATCTCCGTTAAACTTTGCCCGAGATATTCGGAGACCACCGTTTGACGTAATCACGGGGTACTGTAAATTTGCCGATTAACACACCGAGAGGATGATAAATATTCGTTTTTCGGCCGTGAGACACGTGAGTAGATTCGTTTTCTCAGATCGAAACTCTGATACACGGTACACACATCTCGATCGAGCTGACCGTTTTATTCATCTTCCGCGCAGATTTCATTTATTTCGCTTCTCAGTTTGCGACTCTGTATCCTTGAACGTACATTTATGGCGATTCGTTTCGAAACTAATATTTTAGGTTTATTCCGAAACGAAAATCTTGGAGAGCCTCGTGATAAATTTCTCCACGAACGCTGTGGCTACGTCTCTCGAAATAAATTCATGGTATCGACGAGATCAAACGTAAATATTAGGTCATCCCATAAGTTCTTGCCGGTTTTTACTTTTACTACTTAGAACTATATGTCGAATAAATCTTGAAATAATAAGAAAAAACGTAATCGCCCGTTTGTTATCCTATTTCTTCCTATTTCGTTGGCAAACACGTTAATCATCGATACAGTTTATAAAATACGACGAAGAATGTAAATATCATCGCGAAAGAACTTATGGGACGACCTAATAGAAATTACGGGAATTCTTTTTGAATGAAATTCCATGACAAATTCTCAAATAAATGACGATTCTTCTTTTTGTCCCTGACCGTCGTGTCGAAGTCGAATAGAATTAATTCCACGATAAGTTTTTGCGTATATATGAAGCTAGTAAAAAGTTGCGATAAACTAATTGAAAGACATTAGATATTAATTGCAAATGAATCAGTTAGACCGCGATAAGTTTTCGGTTTTATCGAGGTCTTTATATTCGAGACACGCTACTTAACGGTTGAAATTAACGAAAGAATAATAAAGGATTACGTAACAGGTTGAACACAGCGACATCAGTGGCAAGGTAATTGGAAAATTGCACGCCACAAACGTACTTAAATAATCCACAAACTTTCATTAAGTAACCGTACACATCTTTCGTGTTTTCAGATAGCAATGAATACGACCTCCAAGGATAACATAGCTACTTAGGCGAAATAGAAACGAATTGTAACGAAACGTCAAACATAATTACGACTGAGTATATATAATTACCCATCGCATATTTCATATCGATTATCGAAATTCTCTTTCGTACGTTTGTTTCGTGAAATGTGAAAGGAAAAACAAACGCGCCGTTGCTTCACACGCTGAACTTCATAATACTTGGGGCCTCGAGTTCGAAATAAACAAACTTGGAATTCCTTTGCAACACGACGCGGAGTAAGTTCGTTGCTTTTAGTTCCGGGAAAGAATTATGCTTCTTTCTTTAAACTCGCAAAAAATTTCTTTACTAGAGCGCAAAACAGAAAAAGATCTTACAACCTGTCGTAACGTTAAGCGAAATGGAAAATGGAAAGAAAAGAATATTTTTTTTTAAGAAAAGAATCCACGAATCGGTATCATTCCTAAGGATTGGTTTGGTGGATTTCAATTCGTTGAATGTTTCGTAAAACACAATGCGATTATCAACGCTTGCGAACAACATTCATCGTACATACATGTCATATATCGGGACTGCAAGGTATGCTACTTTTTTTTTCCCCTCCTCGTTTCTTTCTCTCGATACATCTTCGCGATTATATAATTTGGTAACATTACGAAGTCCGAGCTATTAGTGCCCAACGTGACAAGATCCCGCTGTTATGCCATTTTTATTCGCGTCAATCGAATTGACGTGATAGACCGTGCTTCGGGAATGTCGTTTCTTATTTGAAATTCAAACCATCAGGATAGCAGTTGTAAATACTGCAGGGTTCAAAGTCTTCTACGCGACCATTGTGATTCGTTGTGGTTTAGCTAACTATTCCGAAATTAATTCTGTCTATTTTTGTTAGAACGGAGACCCTCTGATAACTATCCCGTGCAGATTACTATATCGAAAGAGTATAATCATATACGACAAGATGGAAAAAAATTGAAAAATAATGTATGTGCTTTACTTCTTCGCAATAAAAAAGAAGATAAAAAGAGAGAAGTGTGCGAACGTGTGTGCGGGGAGATGGGGGATCAAGACTTACGTTCGCGATGTTACAAAAGTGCATTTATAATACACGAACGTAACATAGATACGAATAACTATAACGAGGGAAACTAATGAGCGGTGATAAAACTTATGTAGCCTTGTTTAAAATGTAAGATATACGTCGGTATACGATTCGATTAGCGATACAACCTATCGCGTGATTATATTTAATTTGCGCAGTTACACGATCGCCACTATTTCCGCGGTTTGTTTTAAAAAACGATCGATTAGCTCGTATTATCAAATATCGAGCGAGCGGTAATTGTTCAAGGTCTCCACCAAATTTTGCGAAATCTTGAGTTAATATTATACTGGGTTGATAGCAGAAAATAACGTGATCTTTTCTGTTTCATTCGAAAGTTCATTTTTCAACCGCGTCACTTCGTAATGTACAGATTATATGTCTTCATCTCGCGACGTTTTATCAAAGTATTCGTGTATTCGTATGTCTGTTAAAAGTTCAGCCGTAACGAGAGAAAACGATTTCTTTGCAAAACGTACATCTGGGAGAAAAATTACCGGATATAAATGACACTTTTCGTGTATCGCTTAAAAACGAGACGAATAGTAGAAAATGATAAATAAAAAGGTGGAGAAAAAGTTTCACGTACAACAACGATCCTTCGTGTTACATAATCAGATATGTTCATAACTATTCAACGACGTTCGAGTGATCCGATGTGACGGTTTATTATCATGTGAACGAAAAAGTTTCATGATTGCACGGAAGAGAGAGAGAATGTTACCAAACACAACTACGTACTTACTACGAACTCAGAAACTCGTTATTAAATATTACGTAAACCGTATTACTTGTATAAGATTCGAACATTCGTCAAATTCGAAGTATACGTTGCACCAATTTTTTCCGACGATACGAGAATGAATCGTTCATAATTATTCAAGATTTTCAAAATCTTCCACTCATTCTTATAGAACGTCTTCTGATAATAGGAGACACAAACTTAACACGATTCAACGATTTAAAAATATACTTCTAACACCTTAATTAAAACAAAGCGTTTGGGCGAGGTTATTCATCGCCGTATCTGCATCCCTGATCGATCAAAATTTTCGAATTTGTATCTCCCAACTTCTTTATACCCAGTTTTCGTAGTTTCCCGCAAAATCTGGTCTTTGAACGAACTCAGAGAGATTCTTTTCAAAAAGGTTCTCCTATCGAAGATCAGAGGTGGTCACCTGCAGCGAAAGGATCCTCAGGTCAAACGAAGAAGACCCATTCTCAGCTATTGCGATTCTATTTTGAACGTCGATTTTTACCTGTCTGCAGTCTAAACTCTTCGAAGTCTAAAAGAAAAGGAAAAAAAAAAAAAAAAGTGGAAGAAAAAGTCACCTGAGCCGCTTGCGGCGCTCGATCAAGCCCGCCATCGCATTGTGCTGCACCTGGTTTAAGGCCAAATCGTTTCCTCCGGACGGGAAGCTATCCTCCACTTCCAATTCCTCATTGGGATCATTATCGGGATCCCCGACGACGAAGCTGACTGGATTATCCGACATGGTACTGTTGGAGTTGATGCCACAGTTCTCGTCCTCAGTCGATGATGATCTCTGCGCGTCGCCTCTGATATTGTTACCTTCAAAATTCGTGCGTGTGAAGATCGATCGTATCTTATACGATCCAGCATCCTGAGCAATCTCGTGGCCAGCGTTTGCATAATATTTAAAAATGCGCTGTCGCGTTCTCCCCATAACAGCTCGCGGCTCCCGTTTCCGTTCTAGCACCAAGGGCCACTCGCTAGTTTCTCTTTTATTTTTTGTATTTATTTTATCTAATTTTTTTCCTTTTTTTTTTCTCTTGACACTTCTGAGATCGTTAACTCGGTATCGATTCGTTCCCGTCTAATTCAAATTCCATGTTAATTTATCGAAAAGGATGCATAGCATTTCCATCATCACAGACGAGATAACCGAGAATGAAGGTACAGCTTGCAGGAAATGTTTGCTCGATCTTCAAGAAGTTTCGTCTGGATCTTTTAAAGTGTCGAAACTATGAGAAAATTCTGGATCGAGGAGTGGCCCTCAATTCTCGCGTCATGTAAATTCAGATCGTAGGCAAAAGTTCCAAGTGACGGTGGCCAAGAGGTAGGTCATGCCAAATAAGCTGCATGCAGTTCCCGAAGGAAGAAAAAAAAGCGTCTCTCCACCAAACGACCCTTTCATCCTGGTTATGCAATTTACCCGCGATCCGACACACAGTTATCGTTTGCATACGTAAAGATTCCGACTAATAGTCCAATTTCGATGAACCCAAACCGTAAGAGGCGTCATGCAAACGAGTAATGAACGATATATGAATTTCATGAGAAGCGTATGATCATGGATGCAATTAACTATGTGATGAACGGGAATAAGAGAATGTTAACTGTTAATGAATTATATATCGTGGATGAGTAATATCCTTATTAAATAAAAATATCTTTTACAGCAAATATACCGATGGTCGTTTGCGTAATCTGCGAGATAACGGTAATGAGCGATAATTTTATTCTTTTATACCAACCAATCGATGCGAATTTTTTCCAAAAATTTCCTCGATATCGAGAGTTTAAACTTACGAATATTCTCAGACTCTCCTTGAAGTATAGCTTGTAAAATACGATGTGAAACACGGCAAGACGTAGAATAAACGTTCGAAGGTAAAATGTCACGGAAAAATTAGTCATTCAACGCAAGACTGACTTGAGTTCAAAAACGGCGAAATTCAATCGGTAAATACACTTAGACCTCTACCAACAGTAGAACGGAGAATCGTTAACCAGTGGTAAGAAAAAAAAAAAAAAAAATACAATCGCTCCAAGCTCTCGTACGATACTACGAAACTCAAATGATAACTGTGACAATTGAAACGAATTAATTATATCTGCCATATGATACGCGTATGATCCACGTGTTAATGACAACACCAACGTCACCAAACATCGAGCTAAGTCTTTCAAACCGCACCGATTTGCAAATTCGTATCAGTAACACCTTCGAAACTCACGAATAAACTGTTAATACTCGATCGTTCACGAGTGAGGATTAGTGAAGCTCGATAAGACCGGTCTTCTTTTTTCACTTATCTTTCGCCGATGTCGGGATTCGGGCAAGAGGTGAGCACTAGATGGAAGGTAAACGGCTGTGCGAACAGGGATCGAGAAGTAAAATCGAATTGGCACGCAGATACTACCCGTGAAGATGGATCGGGATCAGGAGAGAAACCCAAAGAGCGTGAGAAAAAAATGAAGCGACCACGAGGCGAAACCAAATTCGAAAAGCCTGGTTACTCACCCTCGTTTCTGCTACCAACGTACAGCGAATGAATTGCTCGAAATATGTCAGCCCACCACCCTTGCTGTGGTCGATCCGTGAAAACGTGTCCAATTCGAACGTATCGGCGTGCTATCACAGCGAACGTGAACCCGAGGAGTACGGGAGCAAAGAGAAAAACGGCGGAGGGAACACTTCGGGAGTCACTTTGTGAAGCTTGAACGAGACCTTGAAAGAATTTCGGAGGATCAAATAAGAATCCTTTTGCCCGATTTTTCTCTGGGACAGGCGTTCGTTTCGTTTCATTTCGAACCTCTCCGAACAGCCTGCCCCTTATTTCACCGATCGCGACTACATTGAAATAGCACGCAAACTCGTTTCGTTTATCACGAAGAGAGAATAACAAAACGATACTATGCGGCTCGTATTGGAGACGAACTTGGTCCGAGAGTGGAATATTACGCGAACCTTGGTCTTCCGATATAGACATGTTATGAAAAAGAAAAGAAAAAAGAAAAGAAAATTGCCGGAGAGATTAGTGAAGTCGACGGTACAGCTCTCGTTTAATTAGTCGTTCGTGTCTAGTTACATTTATCGATATTTTCAGTGCAAATATCGAAACGAGCCGAGAGAGTACCAAAAGCAAACGAAGGTACCAAGGTTTGTGTAATATACGAGGTGGACCACGGGAGGACTCGTTGAAACGCTTTAGGGAGAACGCAATGTGTGTTCGCCACGAGTTACCAACATGTTTCAACGATTTAGGAACTTATCGATGTACCCAAAAAAGTATCCAGAAGACCTCGAATCATACCAGACACAGCTTGATCCCTGGATATCTCTGTTCTTCGACACGCCGATTTTCCTCGCTTTTTCTTTTTCCGTTCGGACTTTTCGCTCCCCTCTTGCCCTCTTTGCGGTTTCCACAAGCGCGAGTAAACGGATATTTAAAAAAAAAAAAAAATACGGAAAAAATAAAAGAAAGAAAACGGGGAAGAAGAATGAGAAAAAAAAAAACAAAAAAGGAAGAAATTAATACGGATGTGTATTGTAACAATCGTTGACAATTATCGAGCACTAATCGTTGTCCTTTGTTTACGACGTGTGTATCAATTCCTTCGGAGAACACTCGCGATTTCTTATTTATCTGGTTTCCTGTATCCTAACCGCGCGATCAGGCGTTCGTACGACGAGCCCTCGTCATCGTCGCGCTTCTATTACTACTTCGTGTTTCACGTCGACGAGCACGAAAGGAGATACGACGACGCACTGCCGTGCACGCTGTTCCTGCTGATACCGCGCCCCTTCGTGAACACGCGCGACTTTACGCGGAGGAGAGGAAATCGACTGGCGGCGAAACACGAAGTGAACAAAGACTCGTGCACGAGCGAGCGAACGATAGAAGAAAAGGCAAAATATGAAGAAAAAAAAAAAAAAAAAGAAAAAAAAACCGGACGACAGGGTTCAGGGGTCGTCGGTGCCCGACGACGCTGTGTTTGTTTCCACTGAACTTTTCGCGGCATCGCGCGCCCAAATCAACGCCGATATCGCGGCGATCGTTGGAACTTCTGTGCGGGACTGCTGCCGCGTGCCGTCCACACGCGTTTACGTTTCTCTCGTGACTTTTTCCAAATTCATCCGTACACGACCAAGTATATTACTCGTTTCTTTGGCATATTCACTCTTCCGATACGTTCGTCTTATATTAACCTCGAATGCTCGTATATACTTCCATGTCCTCGTCGATGTATCAGTATTCTTCGAGTAGTACGCGCCTCGACTGGTAAGAAATCCATCTTGATATCGATGATCTTGACACGTGTTTGTTATCGAACTGTTGTTATTAATTTGTTTCTACTCACAGCTGATACTTCGTATCTTTCGATGTTATCTTTTTATTTCCGTCGATCTTATCCTTTTGCACTCCTTTGTTTTTTGCATTTTGCTTTTAATTTCGTCTGTTTCGGCGAAGATAAATAATTCACTCCCAGACAGGGAGTTTTCTCGATTTTGTTTCAAAATCGAGATTTTCCAGTTCTCGCCGACATAATGGCAATTTTTATTTCGCTTTTTCTCCTATGCCGTTAAAATCAACTTCGTCCGAACTTGGAATAGTGCTCGGGGTAACCGGAATCCTGTCGTTTTTTTTCGCTGGATAAATATTCGTTCTGCTATCCTGTTGTTTTCCAGCGATGTTAATAAATTCCAATCGTCATAAACATATTGGTCGCTCCGTGGTGCGCCGTAGAGGAACCGATGTGGACATTACCACGAAGAGGAAGGACGTAAGTGTATCGTTATTCACACGTTCTGGTGACGTCCGAGCGTGTAAGTATAGGCCAACAACACACAATGTACTCATCGTACGGTAGATGTGTGTACTACATGTAATGTTATGTAACACGTATCATACGAAGTATTATTTTACACGTATATACTCGTATACGTATATAACATGATTTCTGTGACTACTCTGCGAGAAACTGTTACGATAACCGATTTTCTAATACGATATCCACCTTGGTAACGAGTTCGAAATAATCTCTCGATATCTAAGATAACTCGCGGTAAATTCTTGTAAAGTTATTTATAGTCCAACGATTGATTATTATGAAAAGTTCTCGTAATAAATTTTAAAATTTCATCTAACACTTCGAATTAAACGATTCCCGCGTTGCGTACGTTTATACGTCGATCTTGTTTCTTTTTCGTCGATCGATTTTGTATGTATGTAAATATATATATAATATATAATATGTATATATATATATTACGCATAAATATGTATGTATAATATATACATATATTATAATATATACATGTTACGAATTCGTTGATCTCACTTCGAAGATATTCCACTTGTATTTTTTTTCAGAGGTCGATTTCTTCACCTTCTACTCGCTAATTTGAGATTCTGGACGACAAATCTGTACGTTATTCGTTATATCGTTATTGCTAACGATCGCAGAGAAGCTGTCCGTTTATCAGCTGAGACGAGAAATGCCTTCGTGATAATCGTGCCTGACGGAGACTTCGCTCTTGACCGCGAGTGCCGCGTGTTCGATTCGTGACTTTTACGAAGGATCGTATGATATTGTGTCACGAATCGAAAACTAGCTGAGAACGTGGTTGCCTGATTATCAATAACACACAAACCGTGTATCTAACCCGCTTCATCGTGATAATAGCTTGAACGTAAATAGATCTTTACCATTGTCACGTGCACTGGCTATTCTAGCAGATTTCCCTTTCTCCTTTGTTTCTCTATTATCTTTGTGTCGTTCAAAATGGAATTCCTCACGGTTGCATGCTACGATTCGTCTGTTTTACACAAATGGAAACAGAGTGATATGTCAACGGAAAAAAGAATGGAAATTTCGTTATCCTTTTATTTTCATCGAATTCCTTTTACTTACAATGTTTCTGTCTAGATGTCGTACGCGATGTATCGAACGATGTATCGAACGATGTATCGAAACAAGAGTAACGCATATCGAATGTTCGTCACTCGGTTTATTTCATTCTCTGCAGTCCTTGAATTGCAAAAAAGGCGCGAGGAAATGACGAAATGCAATCGTTAAGTGCAATGGATAATTAAATCTACGTTGGTAATTTTATCCATACGCTCGAGCCTGTAAGATTATACATTTGACAATAACGCGTTTTATTAGTGTATACGCACAACTAGAGGAAGCAAGTTCTCATTGATAACGCGAATATGGGAATTCTTTTTATTAGTGCTATCAGTTATTTTGGAGACAGGGTGGGGGACCTTTGACCGTTTCGAAATTTTATTAAAATATACGGTCCATCCGATTGTCTTGTGATATTGATAATTGTAATTTGACTTTTGACCTTGATAGGATTATAAACATGTGCGTGAAGGTAATCGACAATTATTGTGCCGCATTTGATGTAATCTCCAGGCCAGTTTCCGCAAACAACCACGGGGGTCCTCTGGTTAGCGTGTGTATATTTTTAAATTTACAAATCGACCTATTTTCTTAAAAATAACTAATCTTGATTTTTTCTTAACATTTCTGGCGACTGACCAGAATTGGGTCAATTAAATTATTCGAAACTAAATTTAAATATAATTTATCGTTAGTTTATAAGAAATTAGAAATAGAAATTAAAAATTGGTAATAATCATAGAAAGATATTTGATATCGAATTTATGATGTAACAAAGAGATTGACTATCAGGGTCATCAATCACGTGAATATAAAATTTCATAAAATCGCATGATTTGTATAATGTCGTTCATTGATAAGTGCAATATCATTTATTGCATAATCGACATCGCGCGTATTACGATTGACAACACGCATTATATTCGCGCGCTAATATGCCAAGCAAACATTTTTTTCTGGTACAATGTATACAAGTGCTTGTTTTATATCCATGTATTCTTCGAATACTTCGTTGTATTTTTGTTCCTTTTTAATCTAATTTTTTCGTCGACGGCGTGTAAAGTCATAAAATACGTGATCCGAATGAAAGAATACAAATGATAGGTGTCGATTAAAAAAGAAACGATTTATATAAATTGTTTCCTTACTGAACGGTTTGATACTGAGAAATATTATTTCTTGCGTATTACGAAAGAAAGATAAATTCAATGACACTCGATGACATTAACAAACATTATATCTATGAAGGAAGGAAAAGAGAAAAAATTGCCAACTGTAATTAAATACAGTTATAAGAAGATTAGTTTATAAATAAATTGATTTGTCATCGGTGAATTCGTGTCAGCTATTAGCGTATTTTATCTTTGCGAAGCACTACGTAAACCCTCGGTAGTATATGCCCTTTATTTAATAAACGTATTAGCTTCACGATTTATGGAATATAATATGTATGTCAAATAATAATCGAATGAGACTTTTTCATTTCGTATTATAATTACATATATTCAGCGGCAACAAACTCTATGGATTTTCACACAAGGCAATCAAAGAATTGACAGACTGTTCTGATTGGTTGATTGACGAGTCAGGCGACGTATACTGTATTTTGATTGGTTCATACGAAGCGTGTGGTGTATCCAAGGAACACGCGTCACCAACCGATGTATACCGAATACAACTTTAACACTACTGTACATGGAAATTTTTCGCGTTATCTTTGAATAATTTTCAATGAAAAAGGTCAAAACTGATATAGAAATGGAAATCTAAAAACTTACCGATGACGAATCTTTCGTGGTGGAGTAGCACGCTCCTCATTGAGGTTAGGTTCGTCTATCCCTCCGTGTTCTGTCATTCGATATGCTTCTGTTCACAATTCGTCACAAAAAAATATTACACGGCACTAATTCTGCCCGGTTATAGTTCGGAGACGACCAAACGTAGTCGATCACAACGTAGGAATTTATTGTCACCTTTTAAACATGGATTTTTTTACTTCCGTTAAGGCACGTACACCGTGGTGCAACATAAAGAATTCATATACCGACACCACACCATCTTCGGGTTCCACTGTTGATTCTCACACGGTGAAGATTCCTTTATCGGTAGGGCAGAAGCTTTGAGTATTATATTCTGTACCTAGAGGTCAGGGTCCCACAGTACCGGTAGTTTCAAATCAGTTTACCTGTGGTTATGGATACGAACTTATGCAATACAGATATACTCACACATATCGTTAAAAAAGTATGTTTTTATCGTCTTCAACGTGTTAAGATAACGATTTGTAGAATAAGTTCGTAATTACGATAATGTCCATTTATTTCGTAACTGGATTTCGAGTTATTCGAAAATAACACAATTTTTATTTTTTTCTTGAAATTTTTTCTTTCTTCTTTTTCCTTTTTTTTCATGTTTCATAAAACACAGATATTACGATGTTTCGAGGAATGGAGCTTGATAACTTCATTTAAGAAAGTAAAGTACAATTATATAGATGTCACGTTATTAAAAAATGACACGATGTATTACACGATACAGATCACGAATTATGGACAATCTACAAATAATGTTTTGCTGTTTTCGTACGAAATATTTTGGGATTTCATTACCAGAAACACTTTTCGTAAAAACTCACTAATTGCTACGGTATACAATCAAACAGAAAATAGCGACTGCCACGAAGTACTAGATTTGTATTACTTGCGAAATCGTTTATCGTTGATGGCAAATACGAGCGATACGAATCTTATCAACTTCTTCTATCAGAAAACCTATTTATCGTTCTTGTTGAAGGTACGTGAAGCTTATAAAAGATAACAATTTATTTCTCGATATAACTATTAATTCTAAAATCAATGAATGTGTATTTATATAAATATTTATCTTTACATGTTGCAGAACAAATTGATTTTTTCCGACAAAGAAAAGTTCACGGACGTTATATTGAACGAAATAATTTCACTAAAACAGTCAAGTTCCCATATAAAGTTCACATTTCATATCAATCAAAACATGTTGTATAACAATTATATCGCAATTGACGATGACTATAAGTCGTGTCAAGTATTTGCTAAAGCTCTGTCAAGTGTAATTAAACAGAGTTTGAGTATTCAATTCAAGGAAAATTGTTTCTCTATGTTAAAAGTGGAAAATTCGCATACAGCAGAATCCGCGCTTATGACTAAATTAATACCACTAATCTGTGAAAATTATATTTTTCCTGACAATAATTAGATATTCGATAGCTAAACTAATTATAAAACGAACAATTCATTTTACGCGTAATAAGCTTTTTTCTCACGATTGCAAAATTGATCTACCATAGTATGTAATTTAGTAGAATGTTAGGTAGACTTTTCTATTTATTTGTATTAAGTATATTAATGAAAAAAGTAAAGTTAGTTTTATTCAGATTCAATTATTCCCGCCAGAGGTGAGTATAACCGACAGAATCCTGCGCAAGTGTAGTTGCGCATAACAAGCGTAGTATTCATTCTTCTCCCAGTCAAGACGCGAGGGTCAGGTTAGGCAGGTCGGACTGACAGCAGAGAACGGAAACAGCATTTCGTTATAGCTCGTAAATGAAGGTTAACTTCGTCGCGAACGTAGTGAAGTCTGTGGATAAGAACGAAGGCGATGCCACAGCAGAACTGTCAACAGGATCTCCGTATTGGTTTACAAGTCTCGCGGTGAATTAGCCAGGGACAAACATGGCTCGCGTTCCGGCAGACGTGTGTTTTTCTTCGTGGTGAACCTACCTCTTTCTCTCTTGTTCCTTGTCCCTGTCTCTGTTTCGCCAGGCAGGGATCCTCAACTTCGGGAGTGGTAATATTCATGCAAGTACGTAACGCATACACCTATTGTAATGCGCGTATACACACGGCTTAACGTATATTAATATACACACGGCAAGGGAAGAGGAGCTTCCCTCTTGTTAGTATGCAAGTGCCGTTTCGGTGCCCCTTACGTGGCCTTATTTGCACTCGCGTACGATCGGCGCGCGAAACGAATCAAAATGACCGTTCTCCTTTTCGCATGATTTTTTGGAGTATACGCCTAGCCCATGTAAGTACGTTTTAATTTTCGATCGTTTGCAATAAAATATCGAGTGCCTTTGTGTGTTTCTCTTTCTCTCGTTCAACGTGTATGTGCGTGTGCGTGTAACGGTGCAGTAAATGGCGGAGGATGTAAAAGGGCTTTCCTAGTCTACGATGTGCCAGCAGAGAATTATCGGTATTGTCGTTCCCTTGACATAACCGCCGTTACTTCCCCTCGTTCGTGGTTTCAGGTGAGAGTCGATATTCCAGCTGTTTCTGCACTTCTCGTTTCCTGCATATTCGATATTTCTCGTGCTACACTATCGAACGATTATACGATGTAAATACGTCTCGTACCTTATTTATTTGGCCCATTACCGCGATGCAATTTCGTACGCAAAGTTCATTGCACTTAACCGTGTGTTGCACGGTACCGCATGGAACGAATTCTCGAAAAGCTTTCCGAATACTTTACCGCAGCTTATAACCTCAAAATTCACGAATATCATTCTCGTAGACGTTGTTTGTTCCCAGTATTTCCGGTAAGATAGAATAGAGATTAATAATTTTTACATTTTTATTTAACAGCTGGTATTTTATTTACGTTTAACCGGTTATTGCACCTGTTATATTTACGATACCATTAAATTCCAACAGATTTTAATAATAATACTTCCTGTTACCGGAATAAGATACATATGTATATTTCTACGTTTGTCATGCGCGTTTAACAAAAAGTATATAATTTTATGCTTTCTTATTCACTGAATGCATCGAACCACTAAATATTTACGGACGTACTTGCAGAAATACAACGTTGTAGAAATCGTCAATGGTTTTCACTGCAGATTTCGATGAAAAGCCGTAGCAAGGAAGAAAGCGTGTTGACAAAGTGTAAATGATAGCGAGTCGGCGGACACGAACGTAAAAATGAGAATTTAGTTACTATGTAGGAATTGAAGTGCGTGTAACGCGATAAGGGCTTCTCGTGTGCACGATGCTTAATTAAGTTCTCATTGTATGTACGTTGCACAACCGGAATAGAAGAAGAACAATCCGTGCGGCTTGTAATTAAGCAATGGATGTGGTTGCGCGTGCTGGAACATCACGGCGCGAATAACAATACGCAGAAGGCGGGAGAATTCGTGAAAGAAAAAGGTTCGAGTACACCAACATTCGCATTCCAGCTGCAACACGCGCCGAAGATAGTAACCTTGGCATAGTAAAGTTATCGGAACGGCGTAATCTTCTCCCTATTGAAAAACCTCACCTTGACTCGTCTCTATCAAGCTCGTTAAGCTTTATCAAGCGACATGTCAACGACTTTGTGAAATTATTTAGTTCGATTGGCTTAGCTCTTGCCCGCGTTCGGATTATTCGCCTCGCCAACGATATCGCCTTAATCGTTGCAGCCATATGAACTGGTATTAAGGTTGATCTAGTCATTTTTCAACTTTACTTAACGTATGATATATTTTATTCTATATTATTATCGAGTTTCCCAAGACTTAATATTATACAATTCGAGACAAAGAAAATAACACGGCAGACATTATTATGATAATTATAATAAATATAATAATATCTGCAATAAAAAAATAATTTGCTCTCCAAGATTTTTCTTTTTCTATTTTTATTTCTTTTTTTTTTTATAATAAAGATAATAGATGGACGTTTGCCAGTTTTGACTCACACGACACCGAAGCCCAAACACACGTGGATCGAATTAACTTCTATGGATTCAAATTTATCGATCGAATTTGCCATTAAAGGAACGTGCGAAACTTTTCTCTTCCTTACGGTCTACATAAATTTTACACGGAGTATCGCGACAATACGATACGAGGAATCGTTCGGTATTGTCTGCGCGACGACATTTCTTTCCTAAGCGCCATTTTAATTGACTCGATCTAAGTCCCGCGCCCGCGAATATTTAAGATCTCGACATACGGTAGCGGATGTGGCATGGACTTTTTACTTGTAACTTTGTTACACTTTTATTTTCGTCGTTTCTCGACCGTGCTGCTGCTGCTGCACGTTCCGAGGCTACGTAAAAAAATAAAAAAATAAAAAAAAAAAGAAGAAAGATGGAAAGAAAACAACCGTCAGTTTTACTCGTGAACGTGCAACCGGATGTTCTCTTTAGCACGAAAAACGTTAGACTGTGAAAGAGCGTCTGTTAATTAGCCATTGAACGAAAAAGATTGATGAACAGTAGACACGTCGATCATATTTGTTTTAGGAATGCTCTATTTTCTGCGAAAGAAAATATATTTCCTTTTTGATTCGTTCATTTTTCGTAAACGACTTTAATCGAAACTCGCGTAGGCGTAAGAGATCGAGGAGGAATCGAATTAAACGTAATTGATAGATTCGATTTTTCATCGTGCCAGCATTTTACTTTCGAGACGTTCTCTTAATTAGTTTGGAAAGTTAGTAGCTATACAGATTAATGTTAATCGCATAACACTTCCTGTAGATAGCTTAATTGCACGTTGCCCCGGATATCGTCTTATATTTCTGTTACTTTTATCACGTCATCGAACAGAGATCCCTCTGATTCTCCAAACATTTTCTTGGCATTAACTATCTACCACCTTAGCGGACAATTATTTTTCTCTCTTTTTCTCTATTTAACGCTGCACGTCGCGTAACTTATAATTCCATGTATCATCTTACACCGATAATTACTATACGTGTCACGCTTTTTATTTTTATTTCCTGNCACGTCGCGTAACTTATAATTCCATGTATCATCTTACACCGATAATTACTATACGTGTCACGCTTTTTATTTTTATTTCCTGGCTATTTATTTCCTATTCGAATTAGATAAAATCTCACTTCGCCCTTTGATTTCTTCCAATAGCAATACTCGAGCACCCGGACAGCCGAGAATTTCGGACGAGCGTAATAAAAGTAACAAAAAAAAAAAGATAAAAAGAAGAAAAGAGTTGGGCGCAAGGAATGATCGATTAGGCCGATCAACGCGTCGATCAGAATAGCACTTTCGCTTGATTAAAGTTCAAGACGATCGTTATACCTACGTGCACTCGTAGGCCGCGGCAAGGCCGTCAGATTTAAAACAGCAAATTCACCTGACCGCCTTCGACGCGGTAAACATCGCGCTTTACTCGCGCTTGTACGTTTGCGAAACTTTCATCCGCCTCGTGTTCCCGATTCACGGATAAGTTCGTCACGGGGCGACCGGTAAATATTAATTACGATTACTTATTTTCACTTTTCTACTTTTGCATTCCTCGCGTCCTCGCGTCTCGATCGTCGTGTTTGCTTCTTTTTCTTTTTTCTTTCCTCTATTTCTTTCATCTCGTTTTCTCTTTTCCTTTTTTCTATCGTTGCTGATTTGAACTTGGCGAAAAGATAATATATAAGAATTCTATGTTATTAAATTGTTATTAAATTAGTTTCCCCTTTCTTCTCCTTTTGCCTTATTTTTCGCCCCTTTTTCAATTTTTGCAACATTGAATTCGGCGCGAATTTTGAAATACTAAATACATTTGAACGTGAGAATATCAGTGGTGTATTATTAAATTTTTTAAATTTTATTTTCCCTCCTCTTTTACCTTTAGAATGTCGATTTTTACGCGAAATTTAGATATGGTAGATACACGAATGAATCGTTATTGTTATTGAATCGGTTAAAGTACGTAAACTACTTTATCGTAGTTGTTTCGATTGAATCAATCTTTGCGTCGAATTTTAGCCAGAGTCGAGCAGAGTTTAAGCAAAACTATCGAGTTGCAAACGCCTGGTATATTGGCCGAAGCAATTAGATGCTCGCGTATTCAAATCGACTTGGTGCTCTGCACGATGCCCAATGTTTCAAATGGCACTTACAGCGGATCTGTTTAATTCATTACTCGTCTCAACTGGGACACAAGTCTTCTCTCTGGATTGCTAGAACTTACATATATCTCTAATAACCAGCATGTATCTCGTTTGCTAAAATATCGACGAAGTTTCATCGAATTTCAACGGGAAGTTACTTCACCGTGAAATTCGAAATATTCACAGCTACTACGAATTACAAATAAATCTTCCATCGCGTTTCGATGCGCGAGAAAATTGACTAACCCGATATATCCGCCGAAATTAATTCGTATTTACGATCAAAGGATTGACGAATATTCCAGATTTCGAATCTATCGAAATAAAAAAAGATCAAATGAAAAATTCCTGAAACCTTCCGTCGCATTCCGATGCGAGAAAGGATGAATCGAGCCAATAGCTATCGAAATTAATTTCCAAGCGTACGGTTGAACGAATGCAAAATATTTCATGCGAAGAATTTTAAAATAACCAATTTACACGGCGAAGTTGAAAATAGGAAAAATTCAGAGGGACGTTCGATGAATTCCCTGGCGTTTATAGAACAACTGGTATAGGTTGATTCAGGTGAAATTTACGAGCGTCCGCGGCTGTTGGCCGCGATAATATACGCGAGTTAATATTTCGCTATAATAAGCGCATGGCGATAAAGACGTCTGAGCACCGTGGAAATTGTTTGCGCAGAAGAACGTGAAAGAGGAATAATGGTTCAATCGAGAGGAAAGTAAAATCCTGCCGTCATCCTGGCGCGTGGCAAACCAGGCCAGAGGCCTGGATCCTCGTCCTCCTCGTCCTCGTCAACGGAGAGGCTGCAAAGGATGCCAGGACCGGCGCAAGAAAGGCCTCGTGCGCAAAGACTTACCGACATCGAGCCTCAGACGGCAAAAGTGAGTAAACTAATTCTTCCATCCTTCTAATTATTCCATAATTTTATTTACATCATGCGATTAAACGAGAGAGAGAATACATTTACCGTGGTACGATCAAAGAGCAAGATGAGTCCTTTATATAACGTACCTTCTATATATCTTCTCTTACCACCATACAATCGACTTAACGTTTTGCGACTCGGGGTCTATACAACGTGGTATACACAGCGTGTAAAAATAGTATTAGCACGCTACGTTACAAAGATATTCGTGTAACCGGTAAGTTTCGATTTGAACCCATACGAATTAATGAAAAATACGACATTATCGTCAATTTTTTGTCGGTCCAAATAGATTCGTCAATGTTTCAAAAGAGCGAATTAGAATTAGAAACGTGATATTCTAGCCATATGGCAATTACTTCGGCGTTAGAGTTCGTAGAGTTCTGTAATAAAAGAAAAAGAGATATGAAAATTAATCTCTTTGCTTCTATCGTTATTCGCGTAATACGAATTAATGAAAAATACGCCATTGTCGCCAATTTTTTGTCGGTCCAAATAGATTCGCCAATGTTTCAAAAGAGAGAATTAGAATTAGAAACGTGATATTCTAGCCATATGGCAATTACTTCGGCGTTAGAGTTCGTAGAGTTCTGTAATAAAAGAAAAAGAGATATGAAAATTAATCTCTTTGCTTCTATCGTTATTCGCGTAATACGAATTAATGAAAAATACGCTATTGTCGCTAATTTTTTGTCGGTCGAAATAGATTCGCCAATGTTTCAAAAGAGAGAATTAGAATTAGAAACGTGATATTCTAGCCATGTAGCAATTACTTCGGCGTTAGAGTCCGAGGTCTGTAATAAAAGGAAAAGAGATATGAAAATTAATCTCTTTGCGTTTATCGCTATTCGCTCGCAATGCGAATGCACGCATGTATATACGCTAATGATGCAAATGGGATAATTTAAATGCGTGTACGTTCAGAGAACAGCGAGTTCTATAGATAGAAATTTTTTCATGGGTGAGAAATATTTCTAAGAGAATCAAATACACAACCTCAGAGTCTCGGTATATCTTCGTGCTTCGATTATAATCTGGTTTCAAAATTTTCACAACGGAGCGATGATCTCGCACTGTTGCAAAGTTATATTTAGAAAAAGATCGTTGAGCGTGTGAGCTGTTGTGATACACGTACTCATAGATTTCACCCGAATTGGAAACTTAGGTGAATTTCCTTGTAGTACGCCGATACCTTTTTTTTACCCAGTGCAAGTGTATACGTAACTAGACTATCGAGTTATATTATTTGTCGAAATTATGCACGTGATTCCACTTTCTTTTCTTTCAAGCTTCGGCTTGTATAATAGCGACGAATTCGTTGTGACGGCAGGCATACAAGAAGCACGATGTTTTCTCTTTTTAATGAAAGTTCCATTTGTTTACGATCATAGAAGACATTAACATCGCAATTACGGGACCAGTCTACACGACTGGTTTCGGATATTTCATTTTTCCAAATATCGCACGCTTTACGATCTTTACCGTTGATTTTTATTTACTACGTACCCGTTTAATTATTATTATCCGTGTACACCGTATTTATCCACGGTTCGCAGATACGTAATTCCATCTAATCTAATTCGAGGCTACGCGTGTCCTAAAGTCGATAGCTTTCTGGCTATTTGGCTGCCTTCTTATTTCAGTATTGTCACGGGAAGTTGTCTCGGATATCACCGGCCGATGTTTAGAATTCTAAAGTCTCCGGCTGATTTATGTAATTACGCGTAATCGTGTGTATGCTCCGATGAAAATTGGCCACGGTATAATTTCCCCGCTGAAAGGATATTGCGTCGTAAAAGTGGAGGAACAAGAGCGTTCTAGGCGGTGAAACTTTGTAAAAGTGTAACGAAACGATTTCCTGGAAAATGAGTCAGTGTTAGGTAATAATTGCTCGGTTTCGATGAATCATAGTGGATCGATGCAAACGAATAAACATAAACATAAACATACACGCAAGTATCAGTACAAATGTTGAACGAAATTTTCGTTTATCGAACGTTCATCGAAACGTTTCCGGAATCGTTCACGAGGATGTCCTCTTTCACTTCCGGTTCCGCCATTTTGCCTAGCGCTGTGTGCCGGATAAAAGAAATCCGCGAGTTTCAGCCTTGATTTACCTTGATCTTCCTTTCATTCTCGTTTCACATCTCGATGATATCAGCCTGCTTTCCGTTAATTACTCACGCGACCCTTGCTTGGTATAGGTCAGAAATCGCACGTCGACGCATCTCGTTGCCTCCCTCCCCCCTGCAGCTTTAACATTAATCTCCACCACTCCTTTTTCCCCTCTTTAAATTGTTTCTTCATTCAGCTTTCCCCGATTCCGTTTACTTTCTCTTTTTACGCGGATGCGATTTCTTCCATACGCCAGAGCCCGGTATTGCTTAATTTTCACCTAAATTTTCCAACGGGTCGCGTCACGAGTGTCGCGATGGATTATTTCGCCTGATCTAATTTAACTATCGAGAAAGTTACTGCGCCGGATATGGTTATTCATCGAGGCACACGGAGGTTCGTCGCGTCGATATATGGATCCGATTGAAATTTACGTTGGATGGAAAGAGTCAGAGATATTCGATAGTGGTGACTTAAAAAAACTGTGAAAAATCGCGTGTAACAAAAACTGGGTGTACATATCGAGGAACAAATGTATTTTCAGTGTCTTGTTTCGAGGCAAACGATAACCGAGGATGTTCGAAACAAGTTGAACGTATTGTTATTGTCTTTTTTTTTCGCGCTTTTTCTTGCTTTCGAGCTGCTCGACAATGCTATCGTTCGTTTATATTTTTTGTAACACACAGTGTACACTCACTACCGATATTTTTACCGATATCTTTCCCGGCTGGTAATATCGCGATGAAATATTCCTGTGCTCGCAGATTGATTGGTTTAAAAATTTGATAGCTTCTCGATTAATTCTAGCCTGCTTTGCGAAATTTCGGTTTGATGATCAATACGCGAACAGTCGGGTTTTTCCAGCATACACGCAGCGAAAAGGAGGGTATCTTGATTAATCGTATCGGCAGACACGGTAATGTCTCCTCGTTTGTTCCCTTGTTCCCCCTCGATCCGTAAAGCACCGCGTTACTTGCCTCATAGCGATCGGAACGGGCAGGAAACAGAAACATTTCATAAAGCTCCATCGTCCCGATGTGCCAGCCAAGCAAATAAAAGCGGTTTATTCAACGTGGGGACAAAAGATTTCAGCTTTCTCTGCCGTTTTTCCACTTCTCTCTGCCTACTTTCTCAGCCATCTCCTTTTCGCCGATAAGGTGCCGTTGTTGCTCTCCGCGCACGCTTTTCGGCCGTGCCTCGTAAAGTCGCTTCAACGGAGAATGCGGAAGTTGCTTCTATTTCGCTCCGGTCTCGTTCGTCCATCTCGCTAGCGTGAGAGCAAATCGATAAGCTTTGCCGCTGCCGTCGTGTGGTATACGTGTAACCAGCAGTGCGTACCAACATCCTCTCCTGGAACACCCATCCGTACGACGGAAGCCTTCTATTTTCCTGGCCCGAAGCGTTAACCCTTCGACTGCCGGCGCAAATTAAGCTGCTTCGCGGGCAGGAGAAAGGTAAAAAAAAAAAGAGAAAAGAAAAGAAAAGGAGAGAAAAAAAAATAAAAAGAGGAAGAAAATCCATCGAAGATCCCCTCCAGAGGTTTGTCAGCTGTTATTTACACCAGAGATCATGATCTTCGCAGTCTCTCGAAATGGTTTGCCGTGTAAATAATTGGCAGATCGTAGCTAATGTTGCGTTAGATTTATCGCTACAACCTGTAGTTATCGAGGGTAGAAAGGGTTTCCTGGTCTTTCGAGGATGTCGTTATCCCTCTTTCGGTTGCTTTCATTGTCGCGAAGATCGAGGTACTCGAGTTAGCCAGGCACAATAACCGGTAACTCTGGTTATCTATACGTTTTTAAGTCTCTGAACGAACTTTGGTTGAGAAATCCTGGTTATTATATGGAAGAAAATCTGGTTAAGATATTCTGGTTATCGTTTGGAAAACGGCTGCACGATCGTGTTATCGGGTTATGTAGAATCGTTCGTGATAATGGAATGAAAATCCGAGCGAAATCAGGATCTAAGGTCCGAAAACGGTATACCTTATCGCGGTCACTCTCTTTGGGACGAGTTTCATCGGGAGCTTGTTGGTCCGATGGCGCTCGCGTGAATCATTAAATCCTTGTGAATGAAAGATAACGTGAATCACGGAGAAAGATCATGAGTCACGGTGAAAGCGATCGGGCATTAATCAAACCGCGTCTATACGTATCTACCGGCGAAATTGTCAAGCGTGACGAAGTAACGATTTCGTAGAAAAATCGATGATTCTTAGGTTCGAGTTTCGTTCGAATAAATCGGCTCGAGTTTTCGAGCTTATCAGCCGAGGAGAATTCGCGATTAATCGAACTCGATAACGGTCGAAAATTGAAGTAATCACGGGAGTTTCTAATTAATTTAACAGAAAGTTAGATCGTTCCCGTGACCAGGCCGTGGAACGCGTTCATCTGCTGCGTGGTCGTTGTCTTCTTTCGCAGATGTTCCTTTTTTCACCAAAGACCAGCTTCTCCATGTCTGCGAATACATATGTTGGGCTGGGTTTCTTGTTGCATACTTGTTATTTTAACTGGTGCCCACAGACTAGCTTCGTTTTAACGAAGTTCACGCGTTCGCATCGAAAGTGCCACACGCGACTGTATTAATTAAGCCACCGCCATTATTACGCGTGTCCACTAACTACTGCGTCGCTTCGAGATATTCAGCTAGGAGCACTATGTACACTGACGACGGAAAGTTGGGTAGCAACATCGTTTACGGAGATATTTCTTTCCTTAGCTATATCCTTGCACCGTGGTTCAATTGTGAAAAATAGCTCGTTGCAAGAATTTATTTTTTTCCGCTGTTATTTTTTCTTCTGCCGATATTCTGTCAGTGATAAATCTAAGGAATTTATAGCTTCCCTTGTGTATCTCCATGTCGTACTTCGTTACTGTAATCGCACGTGTGATAAATTTAAGATGTTTCTACCCCTGAGAACCCCTGAGAAACGTTTGCAAGGTTTGCGGTGCAAGGTGGTCCATATCGTATTCTACCGCGTTATCGTAATCGCATAATATACAACGACTTCTGATTAATCGCTGAAAGATGATCGCCTGTATTTCGTATTGCTTTGAAACTTTGTATCGATAGTGTACGCACTGGTTGCGTAGACATAGTCGAATAAGGAATACGGTATTTGCTGGACTAGTTTCTCGTTTCAGTAAATCGTGTTACGTTCCTTCATCCATGTCGAGGAACGAAGTTCTCCGTAATATTTCCTTTTTCTTCGTTATCCGCTGTCGTGTTTTCTTTCTCGCTGGTCGTCCTCGCGGGAAGAAAAGGAGCAAGAAATAACTAGGATAGTCGCAGTTGTGAAACAGATTAGGTTATTGTCAGTGAATTGTCCGTGATCATTAAGAGAACGTAGAGAGGAAGAAGAAGGTTGGTACTTTCTCGAACTAATCCAGCCGGGGTTCTATTGATTAATGGAATGATTGACGATCCTTTTCATCGGAACAGATCCATGGCAATAGGATTTTACAAGAGAATCCGCTATTGTTGCTGTAATACGTGTGTACGTGCGCGTTTATTCCGCTCGTTGTTAGTACTGACGAGTAAAATATTGGCGGGATGGGTTTTCACGCTTGACAGGGTATTCCAATCATCCGCCGCAGTGATCGGAAGAGAAGAGTAGACGTAAATAATGGTGTGCGAAATTTTATGTTCGCACCAGAAATAGAACTTTTCTTGCTCGAGCAGACGTATCTGGTGAACAAGGGACGCTTCTCGATACGCTGGGAAAAAGTGCGGCTGAAAGAAAAAGTGGATTGAGTTATTGGAAACGTCGTTTTAGACGCGAATATTCGCGATAAATTAATTTTACCTCCGAAAATGTCGAATGAAATTATAAAATTTTACCAACCTCTTTAAGAACGAGTTCATTAAATCCGGGGAAAGTAACGCGATGGATTTACTTCCGAGAAAGAATTGGAAAAATAGAAACTTTATTTTGCCGCGAATAGCCTGTAACAAAAGTAATAACAATTACGATAAAACAAAGAGCGCGATAAAACGAGGTAACGTTACTTCTTTGCGCAATAAATTTATAAGAGCGAATGGTATAGTTAAAAATGTTTATACATTTAACGTTGATAGAATATTCAGAGAAGGAGCAAAGGAAAAATACCTATAAAATATCTGTACTTTTGCGATTGAATTACACATCGTCTAAGGTAAGCAAATATTCCAATCTTTTGAACGCTGTTGTATATGTCGGAATTTCTCCAAGAGGTTGAGCTTCTTTTTAATCGAGACGAAAAAGTCGGTGCTATAATTTTTTCCCCTCGTTCTAATCTCTTTCGAGAGGAGATACGTATATATTCTTAGATTTTCGCGGATCGTGAACCATAAATCACGATTCCCTCCGCATCGAGATTAAAACCGGAAAGAACTTCAAGGTTTCACGGAGCAGAGCTAAAGCGAGATGAAGTTTACCAAGAGCGAGGGGTATTCAGTATAAGCAAACAGAAACTTTGCGCAAAGGGTAATGAAGCTCGGCCAGTTGTTGGACGCGCGGAAACTTGCATCGGTTCTGTGGGAGTCTTGATTGTTACGTTGAAGAAGGACGATAACGTGACCCGTTCTCGGTCGACCGGTTTTTTCGACTGAAAACTCGAACGAAAATATATAACACCTCGATCTGTACTGGGTGATCTAAAAAAACGCCGGCGAATAAGTTTGTTTTGAGTTTGAAGTTAGGTCTGGCCTCTGTCCCGAGCCTTATCCTTGCCTGTATTTCGTCATCACACCTACAAACAATTATTCTTTTAATTCACGTGTGTTAAACTTTATCACCGTCTTTATCTTATTGTAGACATAATATAATTATTATTCCTTATAAATATAACAGCCTATCAAATTTTTACTCTTGCCTCCTTTATCATCTATTTCGTCATCATTCGTACGAAGAATTATTTTATTACTATTACTACTGCAGTACACGATGAAATAATAGCACATCCTGTAGCTTTTAGCGTTTCTCGAAACTAATGCGATATAAAACTTGTATATGGTTCAATCTTGAATAACAGAGGGATAAAAATTTTACTTGTTTATATGGAAAATGAAAAGGTTCTCTCCGTATTTTCATATGTCGAATCCGAATCTCAATGAAACGAATCTAAAAATAAAAAATGTCACTTTCGGCGCAATTTTTCTAAAGATGGCATTTGTTCCCAATATTTTTATTAACTGCCTCGGATAGTACTAACCTTTCTGTATAAGATTAAATTTCATTTATAATCGAACAATGTTTTTTTATTTCTCGAGAAAAGGTTGCGATAGTCAAAGAAACTATCTGTAGCCGGATATAAATGTTACTCATTTTGTTGTGCATTTATTCGCAGCGTAACGCGTTATAAAACGGTTAAGAGGCTGAAAGACGATCTAGAACCCTTTGCCGTAGTCGGAATGCAGACAAAAGGGGTGGCCTTTGAATTCTTACGGTCAAAGAAAGGCTAGTCCTTGTTCAGGATTATTGATTCGAAAGCATCGCGACGAAAAAAAAAGAAACGAGAAAGAAAAAAGGCGTGGAAGACGGAGAAGGGGAGCGAGAAGCGTCGTCATACAGTTTTTCCGAGACGTCGTTCTAACGAAGATGGGCGCGGTTCGAGGCGCATTTCTACGCAGCTTTCGCAGATTGAATCCCAGCACTTAGACCGTGACTCACTATGGCCTGCCTCGGATAGGGTTTCTTGCGGAATTCCGAAAGCACCCTTCTGACGCGACGAAATTACACGTCGGACATTCTACGTATTTTCGTTTCCAGTAACATGCACGTTTTCATAACGGTCATCGTAGATATTCCATCGGGAACTATAAAAAAATGATCGGAAAATTATTTGGCGAGAAATCTAAGTCGAAATCGACGTTCGATATATTTTTATTCGTTAATTTACCATTTTATTTCGTTCATTTCCGCTTGTAGTTCGGCTCGAGTCGTGTAACGGTACTGGCAATAGAAGATTTTCGATTCTCTGGGATTGCATTACACATAAAGGCTCGAACCACGTCGATTTCCTCATAAATAATAGAATAGCTTCTCTATACGTAATGAGATTAGAGGAGCTGGTAGGTTAAAACGATTCAGTGACCCCGACGATTCTTTATACACTGTTTTTAACCGTATACGTACCTTCTTGCTGCGATTAAATTATGTTTCGCACGACCGGAGAATACGTAAGTTATTTTTATCCGCTTTAAATATCAAAAGCGTATCTTATTTTAGTTCTTCCTTTTTCTTTTTCCGTCCGTATTGCTGAACGACGAAAAGGAACAATGCTTCCGGTTCGATAATGCACTTCACCGGAGAAAAGTAGGAGCAAATCGAGAGGATAATGAAGTGTAAAAATATGCAGAGGGAACTAGAGTGGGAAAAGCGCGGTTCGATTGTGTCTGCTCGTTTCACATCCTTGCGAGATATCGTATCGTAGTCCCAATTTTCGTATCCCGAATCCCTGTCCGCCTCTGGCTCAGCCCTAGTTTCTTCCCCAAGGTTGCCATTATTATTGCTTGATTGGATGTGTTACTCGAACGACCCACTTTTTGCTGAAAACTATTATTTCCATCGGACGTTATTGTGCAGACGCGTCAAAAAGGCGGATGGCAGTTGCCTTTTAGCATTAACGACATATACCGTGTCTACTTGTTTCTTCTTTTTCACGACAGATGCCTCTACGGCGGGGCGATTAACGTTTCGAACGATCAACGATAGATGGAATCTCTTCGCTCGGCATAGTTTTAAGCAATTGATTATCGTTTCGCATTAGAATTTCTATCGACCTTTGTCGGTAGCGACCGGCACGGTATTCAAATATTAAATCTCGGTGTGAAAATTCCGGAAGCGTGTGATATTCATGGGAAGCGTAGTTTCGGTATGGATGAATAATTCGAGTTCCATTAACTTCGAACAACTGGGTTGAACGCGGTGTTGGCGAGCTACGTGAAATCCACGCCGATTTACGTTTGATCAAGCTCGATACGACTGAAGCCACGTACCGGTGCTACCGGAGAGAAAAATAACATCATTCGCATAAACTGTCGGTGTTTTCCCAACACAGATGAAAACCGATGGCAAGCTGCGAATAATCGCACGATGAAAGTAATCGACTACTCCAGACGTCTATCGTGACACGAAGAAGATAGAAAGTTCTCTCGGAGGATGCGTGAAAAGAAACGTACGTTATTGGAAATATTATTACATGAAAAATATCCTAACCTAATTCTTCCAACATGCTACAAAAGACTTATCGAGCTTTACCAAGCATCATCTTTAACACGCGTACATGTAATATTCCTAGGAGTTTATGGCGAAAAAAAAATTCCATAATCTGCGAAGTTAAAAATTTCTCGGAGTCCGTTTATTTTCCAAGACAAGCTGATCGATCGTTATCGATCCACGCCCCGTTACAGCTCCCGCCGCGATATCTTCGTCGACCATCAAACCAAAATTGCTTGCCTGCCCGCGGCCTCGGTGCTCTCCCTACTGCTGCGTAGCCCGAGGTAACCGTTTCGCAGCGAAACAGGTAGACCGATTCGGCTGAAAATTGCCAATCCGCGTGGCTGTTGCCCCGTTAGGGTGTCGAAGAGGAAAAATCCCCGATATCCAGCCGAAATGGTAAATCGTTGCGCGGCGGGGTTCTTGGCGCGAGAGAAAAGCGGGGGGTGGGAGCGGGTGTTGCGCGATCGCAGGGTCGCGTGGAGACGACGGCGAATCCTTGGCGTCCCGGCGCGGTGCGGAGGCTGGCTGCTGACTCCGTGACCCAGTTTCCCCCGTCCCGACGCCGGCGAGCGTCGGATTCGTATTCGAGCATGGAATCGAGGCGGCTGGAACCGCGTCGTTCCTTCGTTCGACCGCCGCGTTCGACCTCGCGTTCGACCGTCGTTCGCGACGTCATCGTCGACGATCGCGTCGTCCTTCGGCTGGTGTCGAGCCGCTTCGTTCGACCGCTTCGTTCGACCGTCGCGTTCGACCGCCGTTCGCGACGTCATCGCCGACAATCGCGTCGTCCTTCGGCTGGTGTCGAGCCGC
>NIJG01000013.1:749270-761204 GCA_002201625.1 Euglossa dilemma | reverse complement strand
TCGAAATTACCATCGTAATTATCGGAATACGTTTATTATTCGTCGGTTCGCTGCGCCACGGTTTTCGGTCATATCGGTTTGGCTTATTTCCGCAGCCGCGTTTAATGGACTCGTCCTGTGCGGCCGTCCTTGTCACGTTTCTGCCCCATTTAGGTTGTCCTGATTCGTAGATAATCGAATCACGGCGTACTGCTAACTTTCTTTACCAGTTCCCGCATGGCCTGATAATTTCTTTGATATCGTTTCCCTCCAAGGACACCGAACACCTCCGTTCGTTTCTCTCATCCCTGATCCACCCTTAGCCGGAGTCGATCGAACGCCCCCCTTTTTTTCATCTTTTTCCCACTATTTCCAGCTCGTCGACCACGTCGACCAGCCTAAGCCGTGTTATGCGATACCAGAGTAGATTGCGTGCATCTTTTCCCCTCTAAACAACGATTATTCCAGTATCTAATCCAATCGCATCTAATCGATTTATCCATCGCTTGAATCTCTCGCTTTTCAATCCCGTTTGTCAACCTTGAAAAAAAAAATAAAACGTATGGAATTCTCGGTAGATCCCGAGCAGATAAAATTTATGCTTCGATTCGCATGGCTTCTAGCGATTGTTTCCGCTAACGTTTACAAACGAATTTTCCCGCGATCCTGCGTTTGCCAGAAATTGGTGACCTCGTACGATTTAACCGCGCATCGATCCCATCCCTACCTAACAATTTCTAACCCCCCCACTCCGTTCCGTGAAACCATTTTCAAATTTCGCGTTCGACTTTCTCGCAAATGCTCTCCGTTAACGTTTCTCTCTGATCCTTCGGGTTTCCTCTTCCGTTATCGCAATATCACGTACCCTCTTCTGCTGTTTCAACGGCCGATCAATTTTCGTTCACCCCCTCGTTTAACGGATTTTATATAAAATTTTTACATCGGTGAAATTACATTCGAAAAAAAGAGAGAAAGAAAAAAGAAAATTAAGAAACTGGAGGAGAAATGAAAGTTTAAACGTCGTTTCCCTGAACCAGCTCTTCATCGAGTTATTATTCCAGGGAGTCGCAATTATTTCGCACTATGGAGCGGAAAGAAATCGCTTATTTATTTACGCGTAAGGGAAACGTTCAAGTTCAAATAATCGTTTAGGGTATATCGCTTATAAATATCTCATCGGTTGGGCATCGGTGCAAACGCGATCGTACGTGGTTTACTTATTTTAAGAGGGGGAAAAAAAACGATAGGGGTGGATCTGGAAATGTCTATACATTTTCCGTCGTTATCCGGTTAATTCGAGAAACGGATGATCCGGATGGAAATATCCGTTACCGTAGAATGTCGATGGGTCTAGTAGAAAAGAAGCGGTACGATGAACGAGGAGGAATTTCATGTTTCGTACGTGGTGTACGCCGTTTAGTTTCTTTAACGATTTATCGAGGGAGATCGGACGTGGCCGGTGGGAAGGAGAGTATACGCAGCATTCGTAATGTTTGCTTAATGTTGCCAAAAAGTTCGTCGACCTACTAACAGGGAGAGAGAAACTGCAGCTGCTTGGATATTTCGCGTTATAAATTCCTTGATGTTTATCGATCGCGAAACGCATTAACGCTGCCCGCTCCTCTTGGTCCGCCGAAGACGATTTCCTGCTCTTTTTCCAACCCCTTTCACAATTTCTTTTCACGCGATCATCGCGAATATCCATCTTTATCCATCAACAACTCGGATCTCGTTGATGGTGAGTCGGATAACGAGCAGCAGGCCATTTTCGCGTCGAATTCAATTACGCTTAGAAATCTCGCGAAATCTTACACCTAGAAATCTCTACGCGCCTGGCTAGAACCGATCTTTATTTATTTCTTTATTAGAAATTGCACGGATTTCTTTATTTCTTCCTTCCTCGCGAGGATTTTACTCCTTCGTATCGACCGTTTTGCAGAAATTTCAACGCGATCCCTGCTTCTGTTGTTACGGTTCGTTTTACAATTTCTACATCGCCAACGTTCCCGCGAGCACGCTTTGTTCCTAGACGTATCCGATCTCGTTAGTGCGAGAGAGCCATTTTTGCGTCGATTCCAATTATATTTCACGTGGAAATTTTTTCCCACGTATCGAGGGTGGTATCTTTTCGTATACTTGTATCACGAATTGAAAAAGTCTCTTCGGTTTCTCGTTTCTTCGCGAGAATTTGATTTTTCTTCCTTTTTCTCCGTTCGTTCTCCAGTCCTTTTTCGCAATATCACTCGCCGACATTTTGGATCTCCTCGATAGCGAACCAGATAACGAATAAGAGACAATTTTCACGTCAAATTCAATTACGCTTTGAGATCTCTGGAAATCGTACATCTAGAAATCCCTTCTTACCCGGGAATCGCATTTTTATCCTTTTTCTTTTTTTTTTTTTTATCAGGGATCCAAAAGATTTCTTTATCTATCCACTCTTCCGTAGAAGAATTTTATTTTCCCTCCTTTTTCCTTTATTTCCCGATGATATTTCCACGAGATAGGTCAGTGGAAGACCGTTCCTTTCAACGTCTTAACCCTAAACCTTCCACGACCTATCGAATGACCGATAGATGGGAAATTGAAAGGAGGAAAGCTTGGAATAAAATAAACGAAGATATCGGAGAATCGAGGATACCGATATCTAAAGAAAACTCGGCAAGTCGTGACCGAATTTTTACTCAAACGTCTAATATCGGTTATTTGACTCGTGTTAGGTTCCGCGTGTCAATAATGAATCCGATAATAATCGAAAGACCATTTTCCCATCGAACTCGATTATATCAAGGAATCCTCTCTTATCGGATATCGAAAAGATTCCTCTTTCGTCGCTCGCGAATTTTTCTTTCCGCCTTTTTCGTCGTTCGCGAATTTTTTTTTCGCCTCTTTCGTTTTGTTCTCCGGGAAATTTTGAGGAGACACCGGAAACGGTGGTATCGATGGATAATACTCGATCAGGGGGGCGATCGTAACAGTTCCAATTATAGAGATTTACGGACAAACTCGAAGGCGGATTGGCAGCGAAATCGGGTTTAAAGAAGCGTAAAGCAGGAGGCAGCGCGGAACGATCGTTTCCGAGCGATTGCCAGATCCAGCGGGGAGAGAACAGTGCTCGCTTATACGTATAGAGAAGCTCTGATGTTTGCCTCGACGTTGCCAAAAAATACAATGACCCAAATAAGACAAGTTGCACTCGTTCGTCGATACTCCGCACTGCGATCTCTCTCTCTGGAACTGTTTCGTTCGAGTGCGCGAACCGCGTGCTCGGTGAGTCTGCACGGATACCTCGTACCACGTCCTCGAAGGACAGGATCAAATTTTTCCCACTCCTCTTCCTCGTATTTTCATCTCCTTTCAACGTTCTTTTCAACACTTACGATGTTGTACGTATCGATGATTACGAAAGTGGTCTAAATCGAATGTGTGAAAAAGCAGCGTGGATGATAACTAACGACCAAAAATGTGGGAAATGCGGAGTGACATTTTTGACCAGACCTCGTTTTCGAGAGAATCGAGATTAAATATTCCTCGGGTGTGTGCATGCACTCGCCTATGCTTTTACCTATGCTGGAACAAATCCCTTGGCTAATTAAAATTAAACTTTACAATGCGGTCCCTTATAGTTAAATCATGGGGTTGAGAAATGAATTATAACACGAGTCTATCTTTTACTATCTCGTAAATAGACTTTTACATTATTCTAGAAAATAAATGGACGTGGTACCAGACACGTGAAAAATTCATTTCTCTTTGGTTTCCTACTTAGACCACTTTTACAGTTATATATATAGCTCTTTAAGTGTTTCGAAAGATTATTTTAAGAATGAAAATATTTTCGTCTCGTTGATTAAAAACAATTGAATTGTAGAAATAAATTATACGTTCGTAAAGCGAAGGAGGAATTTAATATTTAGAGGAAGTACATTTGATATTCCGAGTATGAAGGAACGAAGGTCGCGCGAGAAATTCAGTGGCCACGTAATTCGATGGTTTTCAAGCTTCTGCTATTTGTCAGAGCCACTGACGTATATCGTAATGAAAGGACCGATTAATCATGCTGTTTGTCGTGAGCATTATGCCGACGCATGTAAATCGTTTTTCTGGAGTCTTGATCACGAGCGTAATATTTTTACGATGCATGCATATGGATGATGAGAGCACCTCTGGAATTCGATGCGGATGATGCCTTGAACGAATAGATTATTATTTGTTAATACACGTAAATTGACCTTCTTGCAGCTTGTACCGATAGTTCGGTAACATTCTGCATTGGAACGAGTCGAATGAAACGTTTAATTCGCTATGGATAATTGCTCGATGAATTTGTTATTATTTTCCCGTAAGTAAGACCAAGCAGGGTTCAATCGGCAAGGAAGAATATCGCGTAAAGAGGCAACGATACTTTTACTCGTGTATTGGTCGTAGGTCAGGGTATTGGTGAGCAACGAGACGTAAGCTCGTTGGACAAACGAAATAATTGATAGTGCTCTTATAATTGAAAGCCTACTCTAGAACTTCTCTCAACGGTTAAAGAGGAAGTCCCTTGTACGCGTCTGAAAGGCTGGGTTGACTTCCGATTTTTTCCCTCTTCTTTTTACGCGTCGAAAGCGCTATATCTGATTTACCACGAACAAGTGACGCATTTAGCTTCTGACTCTTCGGATCCTATCGATCTTATCGAGACATTTTAACATTGACACGATTCAAGTGGTACATCACCGAAGAAGAGGTCGGAATCTGTGGAATCTCATACTTAATACGATACAGTGGATAGGTTTATCACGGTATGGTGGGAACGAGATATTTCTTCGAAGGAACGATCTCTTTTCGTCCGGCGTTTTGCTCGAAAGTTTCTAATTAAACGTTACGGCAAGTGGAAGTTTCTGACCCGTTTTCCAGGCAAATTCTGCATAAGGCTGAACGCGTTCATTGCGCCCGACGCACTCGTAATCGAGTCGTTAAAAACTCGCATAAGCGAATCCGCGAGCGAGCGGTATGTAAGCTTCGCGAAAAACGGAAAGTCGAAGATTCGAAATCCGTTAAGTTTGGTAATTTTTCAACCTGCTAACTTCGGGATCTATGAACACGTGGGGAATGGAGAATTTCGAGATTCGGATGTTTCGAGCTTTCGAAATTCGGAAATTCGAAAATTTGGGAGCTTTTATTAAATTCGGAAATTCGCCAGCTTAGAAATTCGGAAATTTACCAACGTAGAAATTCGGAAATTTACCAACGTAGAAATTCGGAAATTTACCAACGTAGAAATTCAGAAATTTGCCAACTTAGAAATTCGAGAACTCGAAAATTCGACATTACGAAGGAGTTGTGCGCGATTTACGCTTAGTTGTGTACGGTTAATAAACGTGTTGGCCATTTACAGGGACAACACGCAACATTCGGGCTATCGATTTGGGGTAAATTTGGCACATACTTAGGACACACCCTGGGCCATGATTTACTAAAACCATAACGTAGCTCGAACATTAAACTGAATGTTGTGCGAGTAGTTTGGCTCTAGCCGTAGACAAAATTTGAACCAAATCGGTGACCCGATGTCGTGCAGTCCCCTCGTTAGTTAAGTTCTCGACTATACGATGATTCATCTTAACCGTCTTCCTTCAATTGCCTTCACAGACTGCCTCCATATTCTGCTAGCGTTAAACGCAATGCAGCGAAACTCGTTTAAACCGTTCATACTTACATAATAAGTTTATTCGAATAACTCGGTTTCACGGTTCTCATTTCTCTCTAGCAACGGTATGTTATTTTTGACATTAAGCTAAGAAAATATATTCCCATTGCTTTGGGACGAATCTTGCTTTCTTATCGACTTACAAAACACTCGCTTTCTCTCTCTCTCTCTCTCTCTATCTATGTATCTATCTTGTATGATAATTAGAATAATATTATTGTTAATTGTAACATTGCGTAGCCATTTGATAATACATGTTTGCATTTTACAGCGTGACAAGTATTTTAACGAGATTTTATTTTATATGCCTTTTTCTATACATTCTATAAACATATTAACGCATTGAGAGTAGGACAAACTGTAGAGATTTTGGCAAAATTTAATGAAACGTTCCCTTTGGAACATTTGTTCATTTTGTATACACTCTGGTAATTACCGGTTCTGCTTGATTGTATTATCGTAGTTAAATCTCCAGTGCGTTAAAGACACAATATGATTGTGAGAATTGCTAGAAAATCGTAAAAATTTTTATTGAACGCAGGGATTAGGATGTAATCGAACGGACGATTTCAGTACACCAGTCAGTTCTGGCAGCAACATGAGCAGTATAGCACGGTTTCCAAAGTTGGACGAGTGTGCCCACTTTCATTACGAACATGTTGAACTCAGTTCCTTGGAGGTCAGTTACATTCAAATTTTAGCTTTAAACCGTTGAACTTTATCTATTAATTTCACTAATATTTTACTTAAACATATACCACCTTATCCATTTCGAATATAATCTCGAACAATTAATAAACTATCAAAGATAATACTCGATTGATTAATCCTTGTATTTATTCAATTTTCTTTTGTTCTTTCTGCAATTTCTCTGTCCAGTTCTTCGGATCGGTAATTCCATTGACTTGGTTAATTTTATTCAAATTCGATTGCGTCGATACTCGTTGCGTATTAAATTTGCACATCAATGATCCATGACCTGTTCTACGAAACAGAAAGTAATGTCCCTCGGATAATAAACGGAGAGTCGCATTGCGAGAACGACGGATTTAAAAAGACCGGGTATACGTGTTCCTCGTATCGATTGTTTATAATATATAAAAATAAAGATCGTACGTTGATTTTGCAGGTTTCGCTTAGCGAAGGTACCAATGATTCAGACAGCTACGCGGTCAGAGTAACATCCGGGGATGCATGCTGGACGTTGCAACGGTCTTATGATAATTTTGTTATGTTTGACAAGCAATTGCATCGCTGCATATTTGACAGGAAGTTCTCTTCCCTAACCAAGCTTCCAGATACACGGCCAAAAAACACCTGTGATATACTGAGGGACTATTTAAATAGGTTCTCCCAGTTAAATCATGAAGGCCTAAATTGCGGTCCTGTGTTAAATTGGTTGCAGCTAGATAATAGAGGAAGAAGAATCCTCGTGCCAGAGTCAGATTCATGCCCCATTAATACTCCTGCAGTAGCCGCGGCTTATGCAGTTAGACCTTACGTGGCTCAGGCACCGGATGAAATCTCCTTTCAGGTATGTTTTTTTTCACCAAAATGTTTGATATTTGGATAAGAGGATTTGGAAAAAAAAAAAAGAGAAGGCGGAAATAGTTTACGGTTTGCTAGATTTAACGTGAAATTCTTGATCTATTTCAGGTTGGAGACATGATTTCTGTCATAGATATGCCTCCACCAGGGGAAAGTACATGGTGGCGTGGGAAGCATGGATTTGCAGTCGGTTTTTTCCCAGCTGAATGCGTGGCTGTGATCGGGGATAAAGTACCGCGTCATCTGACCGTGTCAACGACAGTTAGATCAAAGTTACCCGTGAAACCGGTGCTTAGAAAGCACGGCAAGCTAATCGCCTTTTTCAGGTCGTTTATATTGAATAGACCGTCTAGGAGACGACTGAAGCAGTCAGGAATTCTGAAGGAACGTGTATTTGGTTGTGATTTAGGGGAACATCTTTTAAATTCTGGACAAGATGGTATATATGAATATTTCACGTTGAATTTGATATACGTATGTCCTCGGTTGTGCACGGCCTAACAATTGTATAATATTTCGTGATATTTGCAGTGCCTACCGTTTTAACGTGCTGCGCCGAGTTCATAGAGAATCATGGTTTAGTGGACGGTATATATCGTCTAAGCGGCGTGACATCGAACATTCAGAGATTACGAAACGCATTCGACGAGGATCGTGTTCCTGCATTGCATTCCGATGAAAGTATTCTACAAGATATTCATTCTGTGGCATCGTTGTTGAAAATGTACTTCAGAGAACTACCAAATCCACTCTGTACATACCAGCTTTATTCTACTTTCGTTAGCGCAGTTCAGGCTAGTACCGATGCGGAAAGATTAAGGCGGATGAGGGATACCGTTAGAAAATTACCACCACCGCACTACAGGTAACGTGGGAAAAAAGCCAGCTTCCTTGTCACTCGAAGACGCACGGTTAAATCGAGAAAGTAACGTTACGATTTATATTTTGCAGAACGTTAGAGTATCTGATGCGTCATTTAGTGAGAGTGGCAGCTCGAGGCGCAGAAACTGGTATGACACCGCGTAACGTTGCGATCGTTTGGGCCCCGAATCTCCTAAGATGCAAGGAATTAGAAGTCGGTGGCGTAGCGGCGTTGCAGGGCGTCGGTGTGCAGGCTGTGGTCACGGAATTTTTGGTCTGTTACGCGGAATTAATCTTCGGAGACGGCCCAGTTGGAAGACCAAAATCATTAGCCATTACGACACCGGCGAGATTGCTCAGTTTGGAAGAGGCTCGAAACCGAAGCCTGAGAGGCGAGCCTGATTATGTGGAAGTGGGCGCTGGTCCAGCCGGGTTACCATTACATTACCATACGGTCATAGAATTACCGCGGAAGAGAAACGGCTCGAAACGTTCACCCTCGTTGAACTGGAGAGCTTTGTTCGGTCGAGGTGGCTTGGGTGCCAGAGGAAAAACAAGACAAGTTGGCACGCCACCTCAAACAGAAACGGTGCCAAGTTCCTTAAACTCCTTACGACGGTTAAGACCGGTGAAAAGCGCAGACAGTTTGGACGGTGAGGACAGTTTAGGTCCTCTGCTCGGACCACCACCAGCTAGACCTTGTGGACATAGTCGATCAGTCTCGCATGATTCGTATTTCGATCATTTAGCGGATGCACCGAATACCGCATCGCCGTTGGATCTGTCGGAGATACAGCTTAATTTCGATCTGGAGGAACGAGAGATGCGAATGTTTTCAGAGGAAGAAAGTGGAGGAGTAGCATCGGTGGAGGCGTCACCGCGACGACAAAGAACAGAAGGATCACAGAATACTGCTGCTACTGGTGGGTCCAAGAGAAAGAGATCGCGATTAGAGGAAAGACTGCAATGCGACGTTGAGTTGCGCTTCATTGATAGCCAAAGTCCTGATCAGGTAAGAGATATAGTACGTGTCTCGTATCATTTTTTTCCATCTCGTCCAGTTATCGTTTACCGATAAATTTAAACGCTTGCCCACAGGTGATGGTATCTGCAGATGTTCACAGCATGGATACCCCATCTCCTCTGCCAACACCAGGGTATCTTCCATTATTATCCGAAGCTTCAACCCCACTCACACCTGCAACGCTACACGGGACACCGCATTCTACATCACCTGTACCAGCTAACAGCCCTAGGATAAGTTTCCGAAGTTTCACTTTACCTTTAGACATCGACGACGAACAAAGCAACGCAAACAAATTAAACAGAACTAGCGTGTCTTCCGATAAATCATCTGACCCTAGTCATAGGTTATCCGTAAACTTAGAAGGACAGAGCAATGCCAAGTCCTGTGAGAGGATAATGACATACGACAAGCACGTAGATTTGTACGATGATAAAGGGTCTTCCAAGACTCAAAAGACTTCGAAGGAATCGAACTTAGTTGTATCAGATGTAGTCGACCAAGAGATGATGCCTTGCGATAGGCTAATGTCTCATTCTAGCGAGATAGATTCTAGTAAAGTAAAGTCTCCGTGTAAAGATGTAGAAAATAGATCGAGCTCGTGTCCCGTCGACGAGAATAAATCTCACAATGACAGCAGGGATATATTAGACGTGCGAAAACACGATACGCAAACGAACAAATCGATCGGTTCACAGAACGACGATGCCATGGCTGGAAATTCAAACGCACATAGAAATGAATTGCCAGGACTGCCATTATCCAGCACGACAGATCTCGATTCTCCGATGTCATGCGAACAAACCATTGAGGATCTACCCGATTCCGGTTTTGTGATCTGTGATAACTCTGACAAGATGTTTACCAATACAGAAACATCACAGATGGTATCTAATACTAACGATTCTGGCGAATGGGTGATAGTCGAGACAACTGGCTCCATCACTACACCGACTAGCGAATCAAGTAGTTCGAAGGATCCTTTGGAAGGCACCGTGAATAATGCAATCGCAACAGATGCGCCGCAATTAAGATCTATGTCGGAAAACGTTTCTAGAACCTCGTTGGATCTTACTATGGGCTCGACTGTGGATACGGATACGTCTTGTATCGGTGTTAGTGACTTGACCGAAAGTCCTGTTCTACCTCAGGAATCTGCCGAGATGTTTGACGTCACCGACAACAGAGAACTCGAACACGATGCCACCGCACAAAGAACTTCTGGAGCATTCGATGACCAAACGAGCTTCGGGATGGTCGAGTCTGGAAACAATTTTTCAAATATCGTTCACTCGCCTGTACACGATCAGGATAACGGAAATCAGAAAATATGTACCGTCAACATAACAGACCTTCATCTAAATCAGAAATCTGGTGAAATGGAGCACGAAGTCACCACTTGTTACGCGCAACTGGACAACACTAAAGCGTTCAACAGAAACGAGAACAACCCAGTGAAGGAAAAGAAGGTCGTCGAAGAAGAAGTTTTCGAAAATTCTCAACGCTCCTCGAGAAATGTCGATTTTCAGCAACAAGAAATTCGACGTTCCTTACAGTTACACCAGAAATCTCAGTTTCAAGCGGGCGACCGCCGTTCGTTCTCTAATCAAACAAAGAAGAGCCAGGATCTCGATCATTCCTTGACCAATACGGACAACAAGAAATGCAGTCAAAGTCAAAAGCCAGAAAAGTGCCAAAGCTTCGAATATGTTTCACCAAAGGAACCAGCTCAGAATAGTCAGCAACACAAGCAGTTCTCTACGCGTACCGAAGAGCCCTCGAAATGCAACAAGGTAAAGAGCAGTCAACTTCAGGAGCACATCGAGCTGGTAATACCATCGGAGAATGCTGCAGAGCCTAGCGAGATAGCTCATCCCCCGGAGGGTGCATCCGAGTCAACGTCTCTAAATTCATCCTGTACATTCTCAAATGCATCTTCTCCAGTGGATGACTCGATCGTTCTTCGAGACACAGCTGCTATACTTCAAGAGCTAGCGTTGCAAAGATTATCCGGTGGTATCGTAGGAGATTTATCCGTTCCTCCGAGAAGAAGATACGAAACGGAGAGTAATAAGGACAGAAGAAGTTTCGATTCGGAAATTGGCAGGGAGATAGTTCGCGAGCGGAAGATGAGACAGGAATTGGACTCTGCTCGAGGGAAGTCGGAAGAACCACCGGTGAATAATACTCAACATTTGCCGCCGTGTTTGAGAGCTCGTCACGCGAGGGCGACACGTGCGTCTCTCAGTCGGTCTTTGGACGAAGCGAAGTTTAACAAAATGACGGAGGAAGCATCGCTGCCCGTGAAACAGGCGACAGAGGATGCGCAGCATAGTTCTACGCCTAACGTTGGAACGGGTTCGAATAGTTCCTCGAGTAATTCCGACAAAACGCATTTAAAAAATCTCGGCGGTTTAGATCTGGGCGATCCCCAGTGCAGAGAAAGGATAGAAAAGTACAAAGAAGAGAGGAGGACGTTCTTAAGAGACAAGTACAGGTCGGAAAGCTTTCGAGGTATGCTATCGAAGACGGAAGACGACGGAGAACAGGCGCTTTTGGCTAGGTTAAAGCAAAGAGCCTCTAGACCCTCTCTTCATTGATATTAAAATAATATTTATGAAAACGCTCTGTCAACCTCTTTTCCCCGCGTTGAATAGATGCCTCTGCAATCGCGTCGCACGATGAAATATGATATATTCCAGTGAACTGCTCGTTGTAACGGTCATTACGTTTAACCCTTTGCTCTCAACGACGTTTCTTCGAATTACCACGAGGTACGTTTGTTTTTCTTTTTGCTTTTTCTTTTTCTTTTTTTTCCGTCTCTTCT
>NIJG01000013.1:721099-748168 GCA_002201625.1 Euglossa dilemma | reverse complement strand
GGGGGGGGGGGATACGCGTAAAAAGGGGAAAAAGAAAATGGGAATAAACGAGAAACGACCAAATTGATAAATTCTATGAAACATTTGAAATATTCGTTCTATCCGGATTCGAAGTACGGGTGCAAAGGGATTAATGCTTATCAGTGAAAGAGCATGTCTTGGTGTCGATTAATGTAGTTGAGTTCTAACATGTAATCGAAACGCTTCCCTTATTCCGTAAATTTCGTTGTTGCTCATTGGCCCGAGTATATTCCATACAGGATGAAGCGTGCTGCGCTCTAATCTAAATAGCGGAAGGAAAGCTTGTTCGATATTCTGGAAGTGTGGTGTTTGTTGTCCTTTGAAAAATAGAGTATTTCGTGACTTCTTTCTCGTTCCGAATTTCCATTGAATATTTTTTTCTTTCTTCTCTTCTCTTTTTATCTTCTTTTTTTTGTTTTTTTTCTGTTAAGGATATTGTTAACATCGTTTTTTTTTTTTTTTTCATTGTTTTTCTTATTTTTACATTTCACGCGTTCGTTTCCATTGCGCCAATTGCTTGTCACTCGTGTAAGAGAAATAGCACGTAGTTAGAGATTTTTTAAATATGTTAAACATTATTATCGATATATCGATGTCGAAAGAAAAATTAGAATACTCGTTATTATTCGTGTTGGATTTTACATTAGGAGCTCTGGTACATTTAATGGATTTTCGTTTGTGCTTTACCGGAGGATATGAAATTTTTCTTTTTATATATATATATATAAATAATTGAAAAAAACACCGTATTAAATTAAGTATTCGATATACGCGTTGATATATTTTCTTTTTTTTTTTTTTACCATGGACTGGTCCATGGCCTATAACACCTCTTTTGTATATGCTTAATTATTATTATTTAGTCGACATGTAATATATTAATTTATACATTTTAGTTTGATCGTCGATGTAAAGAAGAGACTTGCTTGAAATCAAGATTACTACAGGACCGACTCTGTTTTCGTTAAGTAATAACATCGAACAACCTGTTACGCGATTACCATAGGAAAATATGAACTCGTTCAATCGATACAAGGAGTTTCATCGTGCATCACGTTCAACAGGAACCTTAGTTTGTATCTTCTTTCGTATTTACTTTTCTTTTTACCCTATCTTTCTTTTACAATAGTTTTACCAGTTCGAAGAATCATTCTTCCAGCAAACGATGATCTTCTATGACGAATTATTCTTAATCTCAGTGTTCGCATTTATCATTGTTTAGCGATTCTGTCTTTTTTTTTTCTTTTTACTCCTTCGTACGATTTGTATTATTACTATAGTTTACTACTCCAGAATTTACCACTGTCGAGACTCATCAACAGGCTAGAGAGCATCCATTGGTCCTTTAAACCGGATATGGCAAGGTTTAAGGATCGTTCAGTCTTTTTTCCTAAACCCACGATTTTGGTTCTCTCTTCTCTTCCAACAACAGATAATCGAAACACCAGGAGAACCGTCTTCTGTGACAGCATTTAAATATTTCACCCGATATCGCGTTACGAACCAATGAATTTAGTAACACGTCTGTAGAGCGCCATTTTTAACATTGTATATTTCGATCTCTGCCCGAATCGATGCACGAAGCTCGGGGAATCATCCATTTGTGATCCTGAAGATGCTCAAAACAGAGAAAAAAAGACCCGTTAGCAAAGGAACGCTCGTGTATGAATACCAGCGGAACTTTTTTAATCTAATAATTACCGTTGCACATGTGACTTCTGCGTGTGTGTTCCACGATAATCGACCCCGTGCGATCCGAATATTTTGCGTATTTTTTTATGCTACAACGATACAACAAGTAGTATTAAAATGTGTAACGTTCTTTTGTAAACCAAAAAAAAAAGCAAAACCAAGCGACGACCAAGCACACATACTTCTACTCGAAGCCTTCGAGATACTTAAACTCATTAGTTACGATTTGTATTCGAATGTTTATCAAAAAAAAAAGAAAAAAAAATGGACAAAACGTAAAAAAAAAAAGAAGTGACAAGAAAAGGAAGAACGAAAAATTGATACTTTATAAGGAGAAAAATTAATGCAAATACTTGCAAGAGGACGGAAGATGTTTTTTTTTTTTTAAATAGGTGTTACGATAATAATGGCTATGACGAGTGAGAGAAGGATGCGAGAAGAATATTGCGTCGATAGGACGTGAGGAAACGCGACGAGATTATTCGAATAATCAGAGTTAGCGATTGAGTAGCCGTGATAATAATCGAAGCAGTTGATTATTCCTCGTCGAATCACTCTTTTTTGCTAGCATTTCTCCTGTTCGATGTACGCGTGACTCGCGTGATAAACTTGTTAAAGCGTTCACGAACTATTAAAAACTATACAAAGTGTAAACGTTTCTATAGTGCGTGTCGAGAAAGACTGTAACAATCTGCATTTACACATTGCAGATTGTTCCAGTAGTATCGTTATATTTTTTCATTTGAATCGCGATGAATTTGCGAACGAGCATTGATCACTCGAACCGCTAGGAAATATTCTTGAATTTTCTTATCGAGGTTCTGTAGTTTTTGTGACAAGTTAAATTATCGTTTAATTATCGAGGATTCTGTTTCACCACGCGAAGTTAAATATCGAATAAATAGATAATAATTAAAATATCGAATAATCAGTGCTCGATTCTGTTTTGTCGATAATTGTTAATTTTCGTTTTAGTTTTCGTTGAGAAAAAGAAAGAAAAAAAAAAAAAGAGAAGAGATCGCGAGCGCGTAAAATCCGTAAAAGATATGCATGCACAAGTAGCTTGTCCCACGATGAAAATAAAAAGAAAACTGTTTAGAGATATAAAAACGAAGTATTTAAAGTGAACTTTAATAGTTGCTTCCCTGGGTACCAAGTGTAATAGGAAGGCCTAGTTAGCGGTATTTAAAATAATGCCTAAAGTAAACAAAAAAAAAAAAATGAAAAAAAGAAAAAAAAATGGAAACTCGAGGATACATCTATTTACGAGTACTTCTGCACAATATAATGCGCAATAACGATACATCCGTAGGATGTATATTTTTAATAATTTGAGATTCTCGCGGTTATACAGGATATAATAGATATATAGTCGTAGGGTTCTGAGAATGAAAGAGAGAAAAGATTCACGCGCCTACTAGAAATTAATATTTCCTACAAGAAACGACGCAAAGACTAATTCCCTCATAGTCGCAAAAAAAAAAGGGCTAATAGTAATCTTGTTTTTGAGTGTCGAAGACCCACCGTTCGTCAACTTGGACACATTTTTGTTCCCTACCCTTCTCCTCTATTTCCTTCGATTTCTTCTTTTTCATTTTTTAGTTGTATTCTCGTCGTACGACTGTTCTGTTATTAAACGATACTACTGTTTTTGCCTACTACGATTATAATTATAATATATGGAAAATTATATGTAAACAAAATATAAATACTATAAATATTGGAGAAATCACGTTACTGGTATGATTCTTTTACCTTTCGAATATTCTTTTCGATTATAAATTACGAAATTCGTTTAACATTCGTTTAATTCATTTTATTACCGGTATATGTGATTTACTACGATACAAGAATCATTCCGAGTCCGTTGTTCGTATAAAGTAACATACAGAGGTATTCGTTGACTTGTCTTCGTTGAAATGGAATTAATTGCCGAGAATTTTGCTAGGGGGCACGACGAGTGCTTGTCACTCGTTGCGCAGCGATTGTTCCCTCATTATATCTACGCGCACATTGCCGTAACGAATATCCCGCCAATTTGTCAAAGCCGCGATCGTGTCGTATTCCGTCAATCCTCTGTGACACTTTAAACCCGTAAGAGACCTTTGGTCTTTAGTTCTTTATCGTATCCTTGTCGTTCGATTCGCCGTCTATTCAACGCCCACCCGATATTCATCTCGTGATACAAGCTGGGCCGGTGTATCGTCAATTTAATAAGGCATCCGGAGCACCGCGTCACATTGTCATCTCGAATAAACTCCTTTCGAGCCGGTCTAACCTCTTAAAACGGTAAAGGACCTTTGGTCTTTACTTCTTTAAACGCGGTGATAGAGTGGTTGAAAGGTGAGGACCACTCGAGCGGTGCCGGAAGAGACGCGAGGACGTACAGAAGGGGTTGGCTGGGCTGCCTTTATGCCGTAACAACGAGGGCCCACTCCAGAGGGCAGGAAGCACAAAGGTGAGGGCGACTCCGTGACTATCGCTGAATCTTCCACGGTAATTATTTTTAAACACGTCCTGGAGATACGAATCTTTAGTGGCTCTAGCACCGAACGGCCGAGTAAACTTCTCGCATCTCCGTAGCCTAACTAAATAACCGGACTAATTAGACCGTAGCCGTGCTTTCTAGCACGTTGTGGTATATCACGTTGATAATTATTTTTTTCTTCCTTTCTTTCCTACGAGAACCCCCCTTGTCACTCATTTCAGTCGCGTAGTCTGTTGTCCGCGTATCGTTAAAAGATTCTTGGATTTAATTACGGCGAACCGAAATGACAACTCGTAACGTTGTTTCTCGAATTCATACTTTCAATGCGCGTGTTATTTTGAAAATTGAAAAACATACGCGTGTTCGGTACCGTGTATATCTATTTGCATTCAACAGCGCCGATGATAACATCGTTTCGTTTACTAAGTTGCTTCTGAAAATGTGAATTTTATACCGGTGTTTTATTTTATCGTTTCATTTTTGTTTCCACCGGAGCATTTTATCATTCGGAGAACGTGCTTTGGAAAATGTCAATAATACACGATTCTTCTATCCCCTCCACTGTGTTTCTCTTACACTCTGCGAATCTTTCCTTTCCCCCACCTTTCTCTCTCGGTCTTCCGATCGTCGAGCCTCCCTATCCTGCTGCTGGCTCCCCAGCAGAACGCTTTTATAGTGTGTAAATTGAATCAGAACGCTCCCGCAGGGTCATCAACAATATTATTTGTTAGCGGAAGTGCCGTAGTAACTGGAGGTTGAAATGAGGCCAGATTGCTCAGGGTGATCAAGTTAAACAGCACGTGGACAGTAATGCTGTTCTCTGGAGCCGTTCTGCTCGTCGATCCTGATCAATCCTGCTGTTCCCTGGATGTCAATGAGAGTAATACCGTAGCCGTTAAAAATTTCTTTTTTCTTTATTTACCGTAACGTTGCTTCGATAAATATTTTAGAAATGTGTATATATAAAATTCGTATTTATAAATGTATCGATTATTTTTTAAATTAAAATACGATACACTTAGTGGCATTTCTTGATCGATTTTGTCTGTGCAAAATAGATCGAAATTTTCACGTCATGATTGTAAGTTCGTACTCGTAGTACGATTAAGTGTAATACGATAACGTGCCTCGTTGTTCAGGTACGCTAATTGATTTATTTCTTTTTTTTCAGATCATGGAACGTACCATAAATTAGAATTATTATAAACTGGAAGTCGTATAGATATATGGAGCACTTTTAGAGCGAATGATTTTATAATCCATGAGTCTAAAATTGATTGCAGATAACGACCGGCCAATGGTTGAAGGACCTTGCATGACTCTAAGGACGAAGAACTCGTCAGGGATCATCTGACCGAGGGATCTCAAAGTCCACCACCATATAAATAAAATACCACGAATAAAAAGAAATAAACATAAGTAATATAAATAACGATATTTATTTAAAAAATATTAAAATTATAAAATTACGTGACAAACATAAATATTATTATCCCTATTTTATTTTAACAACAGCGACAAAAGCACGAAGAAATTGCAAACAAAAACTGCCCGCAGAAAACGTATGAGAATTATGATGCAACGGGGAAACAAAGAGTAGACAATGGTCTATAACGTTTGATCAGAAGTGAAATGTCAAGGTAAAGAGCAGTAAAGAGGCTCAAGCGCATCGTGTTCGATGAACAGCACGCAACCGTTAGCCTAACAAGCTGTCAAGACGTCGCCGCGTGTCAATCCAATGGTCTCTGCGAACCCTTCGAATAAATCTACTGGGAGTCTGTTTCCACCCCCTTTCTCTACGCCGCAGCAACCAGAACCACCGTTACTACCTCTAAACTGCTGCTTGCAAACTTTTAGCCTTGCGAATGGTTTAATTCTTCGGTTTGCGTTTCTCGCTTACTCAATCGCTTTCGACTCGTCTTGTAAATCATTACGTTTTAAAGGTAATATTTATAATGTTCACGACAATAATTAAGATCAGGAGATCTCGTCATATTTAACCGGGAAATTTGATCGAACTTTTAATATTCTCTGTTGCTGATACCCCGATGATATGATCGGTTATAAACTTTTATTGATCCCGTGTGGAGACTTTCATCGATCTTATCTGCTTGCTAAAGTAATTTGATTTGCTCGAATTACTACGTACGTGTGGGGTGCCCTGTGCGTACGATAATCTACTCCCCTTTGATGTACCTATGACGTACTGTTTCAGATTATACACTTTATAATATGTAATGTACTCGATTTAGTTCATGATTTAAGTTCGTTGATCATGTTTGGCGGTATGGGATCGATAAACATCGTGAGATGTAAGGCAGGATATTGCTAAATGGAGGTGTTAAGGTCAATTTCTTTTTATGGGATCATATATTTTTCTTTCTTTTTGCGTGTTAGTCGATTATCTTTGTTCTCTGTAAGAAAATATTAATCTGTTTACGTAAAAAAATAATACGTTTAGGAAATATTTTAATTTCAGTATAGCAAAGTGATATTGCCACATGTTTACATTTGTTTAGAAGATACTTTTCACGAGTCCATTTGAAAAAGAACCGAGTGGATTTCGACCGACCTTAACAATAAAACTATTAAATCAGTTAGTATAACTGGTTTTAGATTTTTTCTTCTTGCAGTTGTTAAAAACGTAAATACTATTTATCGAGTTATCGAGAGTAGCGGTTCAGTTGGTTGACTTTCGGGTGGCATGCAAGTAACATGCTTTGAAATTCAGTCCGGTGAAATCGTGCGATTTTCTCATCAGCATCTCGACCGCGTGAAACCAGATTAGCGTCGAACGAATCGCTTCGTTATATCGTTCATGTTACGGTATCAATTTGTAACGGGTAACATGTTAAATAAATACAAATTTTCAGTTTGCTTCTTATTAGAGTACTTTGAAAGCGTCGTTGCTGGTTAAGTATTAAAGAAATTTAGATATATTAAATTGTTACGTCGATTTTGATGGTCATAAATTTTTGAATAAATTATAATTCGTATATTTAAAATTCTGTGAGGTGAATTGTTGTTTAAGAAAGAAATAAAAATTTATAGATTACAACAAAATTATAAAATTACTGCACAAATGAGCATCAAATCGTGCATTAATAATCTATATAAATTTTTAGATTTTGAACTCGATTATTGAAGTCAATGGGAAAAAATATAGGAATATAGAAGATACGAAATACCAAAATTGAAACGTGCTACCATTCTTGTGAGGTGAATTGTTGTTTAAGAAAGAAATAAAAATTTATAGATTACAACAAAATTATAAAATTACTGCACAAATGAGCATCAAATCGTGCATTAATAATCTATATAAATTTTTAGATTTTAAACTCGATTATTGAAGTCAATGGGAAAAAATATAGGAATATAGAAGATACGAAATACCAAAATTGAAACGTGCTACCATTCTTGGCTTTTCTCCGACTAATTTGGTCACCTGTATACCAAAGACCTCCGTTGGACATTTCTCCAGTATATGATCTCCAAAACTGAAATTCCCAGAAGGAAGCACTGTAAACTACCAAGAACAAGTGCGAACCCAGCATCTTCGGCAAACGTAGGACGAATGCTTTCGACGGCATCCACTGCGCTCTGATTAAATTGAAACTTGTAAAGATTGCATCTTACATTTACTACACAACCGATCCATCTATAACTGAGCTCTTCTAACTTCTTGTTCACCGAGAAACCAACGAAACATCCTATCCAGATTCTCATTCAGGCTGTGTCCATAAGATAACAAATAGAATTCAGTAATAATGTGATACATCAAAGGTGTATACATAGAACAATGTGCTTTATACGCAAGAGGTATGCAAAATGCATAGCTTATAATACTTAGGATGTTTGATTGCGTAAAAATAATAAGGACTCAATCAGTGAGGAAAGACAGGTTCGCGAACGATGCAGGCAGGTAGCTGCTTATTCGAAGCCACCCTCGGCTTTGCAGACTGCTACATCCTCTGCTGCGCATATCGGTACCGAACCCCTATGACGGAAAATAATGAAAGTAATGGGAACCCGCCCACTGCATTTAGTCGGCGCAGCTACCATACCCACCCCTTACACCCCTTGCCTTTCTGTTGGCCTGCTTGTCCACCCTACAGGGGTTCTCTGTACTTGCCGCCTTGTTCATTCTCACCCATCCTAGGCTCCATTGGCTATTGTACCTGCCATTTCATTGCCCTTTATTTCATTATTTTCGCCGCATTCCAGTCTCCCTTTGCCCGGTAAGGGGTGCGAATTTCCCCCTTTATTTACGGTACTGTAATAACAGACGTCTTAACGGAATTTAAACGGCGTAAATGGGCCGCGTGATCTCATTAGTTTACAAGATGCTTGCTCTTTCTTCGCGTTCGTGCTCGATAAAACTCGTTCTCGAGTAAGATCGCGAACACGGAATTCTATTCGCGAGACAACATCGCGGGAAATATTTTACAATACATTGTACGTGTAATCCATTCGATGTTGCATCGGGATTCGGAAGATCGATTAAATTCGAGTAAAGGGTGTTTGGAGATACCGGTGATAGCGTTTAAGTTAATTAGTTAAAATTCTCAAAAATCTCCTTAATTTTGTAAAATATCGAATCTTTAATCGTTAGTATAGAACAATGATGGTATTAGTTAGTCACAGACATTTTGGACAGAATTTACGATAAACCTCTATGTTTACCGAGTGTCCTATTTACCCATTTAAATATCATCCCTCCACCCCATCCCCAGTAATCTCGTTCCCCACGAAATTCCAAGGAAGCTCTCGTTAATACTAGAATTACCAGCTTACATAATTACGTTCGTATCCGAATAAAAATGTATATTAATTTAGTAAAAACTAAAAGTAGCTGTATATTTTCAGAAATAAGAAAAATACAAGTCATTTGGACCTGTTGGTAGTTCTAGCATTCATTGGAGCAAAGGAACGAACTTTCTCCGGCTACCCTATAAACCACCCCTACATCCACTGGCAAACAATCAAACGAATATCGTTGCACAAGTGTTTTTTTCGTCGTAAACATTTGAGAATGTACAGCGTGATTTCGCTTCGGGTAATACTGTTATAGGCCTCTGTTTCCCTCCTGGTCGCTGGCTCCTCCGGTTCTCCACCCTCTCTCTCTCTCTCTCTCTTTCTCTTTCTCTCCCACCCCGGCGATTGGCAATGTGTGTGCGTGCGCGTCTGTTGGACCGTCCTTTTCATCCACCCCCACGAATCTCCAGCGCCGCAAGGGGATGAGAACGCCGACACCTCCACCCTCTCTCTATACACGCTCCTGAACCGAGAGTAGCTCCGCTCGCTGGCTCTGATCCCTCGCAATTACTTCCCATTATCTGGGTATTAGGATTCACCCCAACTGGAAGCACGACGTGTTCCCTCAGACTCCGCCTATGCCTCCGTGCTCCGCCGGAAACGCCTCGGCTCTGTCAGCTCGCAATATCCCTTTCTTTCCAGACACGATCGCGGCCTCTAACGTTCGGCAACAGGTAGCAAAGACAACGGGACTGGGCATTGTCCTTGGCACCGTCGATCCGAATATCGATCGATCCGAATCCAAGGTCCTGATGCAGGAATTCTCGGTTATGGGTACTCTTCGAGAGGTCCTCCTTGCTTTCTTCCGTAATACATCCTTCCTCATCGATACCCTTCATCGTCTTCTTCGATACCACCCTTTAGTCGTGTAGATTTAATTCGAGGAAAGGATTGATCACAGTGGTGATTGTTTTCGGGGAACTTGATGGATCTTATATTAGTTGTGGTTCTTGGATCTTTCGTGGTCTCGTGTAAGATGTTATTAACTTTGATTTGTTATTTGAGAAATGCGTATCGGTATTTCGAGAGTTTTCAAGTGTTTGTTTTGGTACAGGTCAATGGTATAGTTTATTTTTCAGAGTTTCCCTCGAAGACCGTCAGTTAAGCGAAGATTTTAATCGAATTAGTTTACGATAAGCGTTTGGATGAGATTTTTAGAGGAATTTCGCGTAGATACGTTCCTTTATATTTCATTTAAAATAATTTTTGGTAACCAAATCGGTTAATTTTATAATCAGAAGATAGAGATAATCAGAAAAGGATAATCACGGCGGACTTTGTATTTTATTAAAAATACATGTATTTTGTTAAACACGAGTCTGACACGATTCGTAGATAGGGCTCAATGTAAACATCACTGGTTAAGTTCATGGTTCATTTCCGCCGATGTCTTGCTGTCTCAGTTGCGTGTTATTCTTTTATTGTTTGAACCAAGCGACTCGTCGTGTTCGACATTGCTTAAATGGCAAGGCAAGGGTTTAATAAAAACCGGCATCGACCGTGTCTGAAAAAACGTCTAGGGAGGGTAATTGAACATTGCTAATGAGGCTAAACAGAGCTTACGTAGCTAATTTTGCATGAAAGTTTCGTAAGAAAGTTCGGTTGGGGGCTGAAACGTGATTTACGGTTTAATTCGGGAAATTAAGCCGAGATTAATTGCTTCTTTAGCTCGCAAAGCCTGTCAAGCCTCGAAAATATCCCAAACAACGAGCGGGAAATGTCACGTTGCCAATTAGCGGAATGATAATGTTGCACGAAAGGCGGGCTCGTCGTTTCTGACCCGCGACAACCTATAAATGTCAATCGTGGTTCTTCTCTACCGGCAATAGGTGCTCGTGTCTTAATGCGAAAATTAGTTCCTGTCTCTTTAACGTCTTCGTGACGAATAGTTCTGAATAAAGGAAGATCGAATTTTAGGGAAAATTAGAATGCATAAGGAATCTCGGTAAATTTCTGTAAGATTTTTCCATGATTTCTCTTCGTCTTTTTTCTGTTAAATATATAATTCTCGTTTGATCGGCAAGTTCTTGTCTCTTTAATGTCTTCGTGACGAATAGCTCTGAATAAAGGAAGATCGAATTTTAGGGAAAATTAGAAAGCATAAGGAATCTCGGTAAATTTCTGTAAGATTTTTCCATGATTTCTCTTCGTCTTTTTTTCTTTCAAATAAATAATTCTCGTTTGATCGGCAAGGCGATCAAAACGAATGACCAGTCGAGGAAAGGGAAGAAGCTGTACATCGCGTTACATCATGACATTTTAATCCCAACTTGAATCACAAGCTAACTTTCTACTTCGCTATAAAAAATGACTCGAAACAGACTAGCTTTAATACGGCATTTCGCTATAAAAAGTGTCGCGAGAGATGGACTCGACTCTAATCATTAGAGAGTCATTTACAAGTCGTTTGCACTTTCTACATAGTCTCGGTTCGCCTATCGAGTCTCTCCAGTTTCTTATCTTACACCGTTTCACACTGTTATTTTACAGTATCGTTCGATCACAAATGGCTTCCTAACACAAAAGTATCCTTCGCACTTCCTTCACGACCATTTCACCACGATTACCTCCGATAATGAAAAATCAAAGATCAAGTAAAAACAACTAACTTTTCAAAACTCTAGTTTCCACCTCTGGAACATATCGAACGTACACGATGTCACTCCAGCTCCGTTAACAAACAGTAGAGTCGTTCTCGTGGAATTTCCATTGTCCAACATCCTCGTGTGTACGTCGCTTTTTTTTGTTAACATAATTCTTCTCGTAACCGTAACGTCTCTTGGATAAAAATACCGAGATTTACGAAAGCAAACGACGAAAGAAAAGCGTACAATTGACCGTCGCAGACTTGGAAATGAATGAAACAGTTAATATAAAAAAAACAGCGACGCTGTTCGATGCTTCTTCTTGAAATTGCACTAGAGACCTGCGTGTATCCATGCTCTTCGACTGCTCGACCAGCAAGTGCACGTGAAAGGGCGATCCAAAGTCTTCGAGGGATATTCGTAAGATTCTCGAGGTCCCTTTAGCATGTCTGACCTTTCACGAATCCGTTCGGGATGCTTTCGAGTTTCTCGTTCCCGTAGCCAACGCTGCAGACAGCGTTACGTTTTCCGGTCGGGTCAGACGGTTCCTGCGTGAAAGAGCAACATCATCATTGCGCTGTTTCGTTTCAGCGATGTTGGCGTTGAATAGTTTGCCTGTGTTGCGGTGGATGGGACAAGCTAACCGAATGGCAATAGGTGATCTGATGGAAACTCGTCGGTGAACCGGCGCGCCTCGAAACATGGATGTCGCCCGTTCGCGACGGCGATGGCGTCTCGTCGCCCAGGACGTCGATTTCGTCGTCATCGGAGTCTATCGGCGCGTCGCTGCTCGCCCGTGATTCTCGGCCGCCGCTCAGAGAGAAATCCACTGGTCGTTCTGTGAACAGTTTGGTCGCAAACGAGCTTATTATTCGGATTTTTCATTTGTCGTTCGCTTATCATTGTAATTCTTTATTTCTAATCTGCTTGTTATTCCGATCTTTAACTCGTCGTTTCGCTGCTAATTATTAATTTCCAATTCGTTTGTTATCGTAACTTTTAATTCGTAATTCGCACGTTAGTGTAATTTGTTTGTTTGTTTTGGTAATTCGGTTATTATCGTTATCTGTATTCCGTGATTTTCTAGCGACTTTGTATTTCCGTGTTCTTAGATTCTCTATGCTTATAGATCTCGATATTTCGTATCGTTATATTCGAAGCGTGTACGTTTCGAGGTATCCTTTCTTATATTTTTATTACGTTTGATAGTTTAGGCTATCACTCTTTCGACACATTTCATAATTTCGAGTAATTTAATTTCTCGAACCTTATGCCCATTACCGAGCTTAATGAGAAGTGCAATCACGCTTAATGAGCCGACGTTTGTATTACGAGGTAATTAATGTCTACATTCTTGCAGTTGACTAGCAGAAGGGGTTAATCAAGAGTTTAAATTCATTTCTCGCGTGGTTTGATTTAAATGGAGCAAAAGAAGATGATATTAAAGCGAAGTCGAAAGTTACGATTTTAACGTTTAACGTAATGTTCAAGAATACCGCGTTAATAAGATTCGGAGAGAAATTTTACCGCAGTAACTCGGAATATTTACCTCGAATTCTATACGGAAATCATAGATATCTGTCCGGTAAAATTTAACAGTTCTACGAATAGACTACTTGAGAAACTCCGAATTGAATTTCCCACCGATATCTGGCGAAACCCAGAAAATTCTCAACTTCGAGATCGAAACTCGCTGTTCTATCGTTCTTTCCTTATTTTCAACTTTTAAAATCGCTAAAGAAATAATTCGACCACCTTCCGATTAATTATATTCATCGATGAACAAAATAATCGCGTCGCCGTATTTCATCTGAAATCTATTTGAATCTTTACTATTCTTATTGAAAACAATCTCTTTGCGAATCACAGATCTCTAATATTAACGCGTGATCGTACCAGACGATAAATATCGCGTATCTACGAGGAAAGAAAGGAAACAGAGGAGAAAATAATCGTGGAAAGGTTTTCCAACGGTTCTTATCTCGTGGTCAGAAAATCGACTGATCAAATTGGGTCAGATATGTGCCGGTACACAACTAAGGTCCTCGGCAGTGGCCCTCGATGGCGGGCAATCGCGAATGTAGGTCTGGCCGAGCACTTAGCCGATAATTGACTAATTTTCTCGAAGACCGAATCGAGAAGACAAGAGGTAAGACCGGGGGTCGTAAGATGCCGGATTGAGAGCAACGGAGAAACACGGGTTGAGAAAGAGAGTGACGGATAGAGGGTGAAACTGGAAGAGGGGTTGTCGTGACTCTGCCGGCTTCCTTAGACGGGTATCCGTTCGAGTCTCTAGACGAGGCGGTCTCATCTTCTACGTGCTTTCCACCCCTTATAACCCCCTTCTTCCTGGCTGCCAAGGAGACGTCTACTAACTTCGTTAGCCCTTCCTACCGAACGAAGCCATCTTGGCCACCGAGACGAGCAACTTGCCGGAGGTTATGAGTAGATGTGGTGTAAGTCGCATCTGGGGTGAGTTCGAATCGCGACAACGGCTCTAGAGAGTGATCATTTGACAGAGGAAGGACGCTGTTGGAAAAATACCATTGGTTCGCTATGACAGCCTGAAGACTTGAAATCGATGATATCTTGGTTACTGGGATAAGCAGCTTGGAAATTACACCACGCGTTAATTATATTCGAATGAGTTTGGATAACACCGAATAATCTAAAAGATTTCCGCTAGGTTTTAATAACGATTCTTCTAAAAATATTGTTAACTGATATTTATTCCAAATTTCCAATGAAGAATTAAACAAAATAAGGACTCTATAATTTTTCGAAAGTAAAAGATCTATCGCGTATCTGAAACTAGGGATAGAGGAAAATTATAGATACGATAGTAAACGTTTTACTATAATCTTACAGAGTATCTAAGCAAGGAAGGTATCAGGAAGATGCTCGATAGGATAAATATCGAAGAGCTACGATTACTTGAACATTTTTCATAATTAGTATTTTGGGACCGGAGTTTTTGCCGAGGGAAATAGTGTTTTCGAACGTCAACGTTACAGCTTTAAATCGATTCGCGCGGGCGAATCCGATTCGATTATTCCCAGATCGTGGCATTTACTACATTATACCAGCGCCGATCGTGCGCCATTGTGCGTGCACAAAGCGGTACAGTTATCGGGAATTAGTGCTCGATCTATTTGAACGATGCTGTTGTTTCGTCTTGCCTGTTGTTTACACCATTGCGATTCTCGTGGAAAATATGTATTATGCTTGCGCGATGGGAATCATTTTTTATCCAAGTCTCGAATAATAATCTCGTATAACATTAAAGTAAAATACCGAATAATACCGGCATATGAAAAAGGCAACAAATCCTTTGTTCGCGAAAATGCAAAATTAATCGGTACCTTCGACGATCGATGAATAAATGGATAGATAATAAATAAGTAGATAAATAAATAGATGAATAAACGAGGAAAATTTGGATTAAAATTTAACGCCGATATTTCTTTTATTTTCGAAAATCAACGATATCTCGAGATACTCTTGAAACTCGATCTACGAATTGAATTTGCGAATCCAATCGGTGGATTATTTTTTCCGTCGCGGATGGTTTTTCTCTGTTAACAGAAAGCTCTGCGGAAACGACATAATGGCACGGATCGAAGTCTCGAAGGTAACTTGCAGGAACGATAACACGGTTAAACGGGGATACGAATTGCGGGAAATTGTACGGCAAAAAGCGATCATTATCCATGCAACGGTAGTTAATCATTATAGTTGCTGCGACCTCGGTTATGGTCTGGTTAGTTAACTAAAGTTGCGTAATTTATTGCCAGCCGAATTTTGGTTGCATTATATGGTCCATTAGCATGATAACAGGGAACTATTTGACGTACACGGAAATTCCGACGCGCTGGCCGCGCTCGAATGCAAATTGATAATCACAATTACGAAGTTTATACTAATAACGATTTAATTGCGATACACAAGCTACGATCTACTTTCCGTCTCGATTATTACTTTTCCGCTTGCTACGATGGCGCCAATTACGCCACGCAAAATCGTTAACAATTCTCCGCCAGTTCGTTCACCATATTTTCGCCTTTTTTTTCACACTTTCATACCCCATTTTTTCCCCGATTTTCTTCCTTTTCCGTGGAAATTTCATCGCACCTACGCGCGATCTGATTATCGAAATTTCGTAAGTAATACGAAATGGGAAATGATAAATACCTTTTTTTGAAATAAGAGATACGATTTCTATTTCCAGTGGATTAGTCGCGGATCTTCGAATATGGATGATTTTGATTAGAATTAGAGATATACCAATGAGATCGAATTGAAATGATCGTAGAAAGAGATGTTTATATAGAAATATTTATGAATATCTATAGTATTCTGTTGTTGTATTTTTTTTCTTTTTCTTTTTTCAAATTTTAATCGAATCTTCGAGGAATCAAGATGTGGAATTCTATAATCTTGGATTTAGTAAAAAAGAGAGTATGAATTGATCATAGTAATGGAATTTATACACTCTTTTCTTTAAACTCTTCAATTTAATCATTCGATTATCGATTAAAATGTAACACGAAAGAATCCTTTTGTTTCTCAGAATCTTCGCAATTAATTAGCATATCGAGGTGTCGAGCAATCCATCGAATAAGGAGAAAATTCTAGGATCTACGAATTGATAAAAACTAACGGCTATGGGTAGAGTAATCGAGTGAAAATGTATCTCTAATTTCATTTTCTCTTCCATTTCGAATTTTCAAATTTCCGAGCGTTCTGAAATCCAATTTTTCAATTAGCCAAAAACGATGGCGCCATTGCGATCTGCTGATCGCGCGCGCGTATCTCTTTAACCGGTCAAAGTCTTCGTTAATTTCCCAACTTCGTTAATATTCCCCGATTTTCAAATACGATCTTCCGCATCGTTCGATTTCTTTATTCTCTCTCCGCCCGTACGCTGAATTACAAAATATGATTTATGAGCAATTGATTATGTAGGACACATCGTGTTGTTAATCCGAGCTAATTGATGCGACGCAACGCGAACGGGCGCATGTTTATCGAAAAGTCGATGCACGTGTTTAGCGATAATTACGCATTGTTAGGTGGATACGGAATTGCATAGGTTCTTGCGATTGTAATTAAACGCTTGCATTAGATACGCGATGCGTGAAAATTTTAAGCGTCATCGAGTTTACAATGGGCGGTTAACTTTCCATTTTATCGGATGCAACTTTGCCTAAAGTTTCATTCGCCTGCCTGTCGTCATCGTTTCCTTTCGTTGATACATAAATAAAATCGTCGATTTATCTCGTAGCAGTTAACGATAGAAGTAATATAATTTTTAACGAAACTTCATTGATCAAGAACGATCCACGAGTATTACGATTAATCGCTATCGAATTCGAAGTTGTTCCTAATTTGAGTCATCGAACGAATCAAATATTCGTTTCAGTCTCATCTCGAGATTCGAAAATAATCTTTTTAAACGATTCGAAAATATTTCGCTTAAGATATTCAGAGATAATAGAGATTTAGAGAATTTCGATGAAAATGTGAACTGTTTTAAGACCGTATGTAAAATTAGTAGCTCGCTCGACACGAATATAACGAAATTTCTAATATTTTAATTAAAGGAAAGAAAATTTGTACATTTTCTTCGGTTTACTTACTGATACTTTTTCATTTTCGCTTATCAACGAACGTCGAGGCTAATCGACAAGAATTGTTCGTAGATTTTATTGAAAATCAGGGATAGATTTTGCCGTTGTTAGAGGGTAGAAAAAAAAATGGCTGGCTTACCGGCCGGTGACGCAACGGAAACGGATTGACCGGTGCATTGCTGATTGGAATTCTGATTGCTGTTGCTTCCCGCGCTTCTGTTCAATTTTATCATTTGTTTCTTGTGCTTCATCCGTCGGTTTTGAAACCACGTTTTCACTTGGGTCTCCGAGAGGTGAAGAGCCGCCGCAAGCTCGACCCTTTCCGGCGTGCTGAGGTACTTCTGCACTTCGAATCTGGCCTCCAAACCCGCTAATTGCTGTTCACTGAACACCTAAATACGACACAAAGAATTCACCGTGTATCTTTCCTAATTTTAACTCGTCTCGATCGAGTGCCGTTTGAATTACTTCCAAAAAAACAAGCAGAAACGATTTCTCAGCCAATATCTCTATATTTCTCGATCAAATTGCTTTCTATAGAAACTACATTAAGGGAAATCGTAATTTTCTAAACGTAAATTAAATTTCTAAACGTAAATTAAATTTCTAAACTAAAATTTAATTTAAAGAAATCAGCCAAAAGTACCAACGCAACGATTTAAATTATTAATTAGTTGTTATAAGAGTATTAAAACAAAACAAAAAATTAAAAATAATTCAAGTGCGATGATTGAATCGACGAGAAGTGAAAGAATCGATGCTAAAATTAGAGATGAAATTCACAGTTTACCCGTGTTCGACTGAAATATCACGATGCAAGAGGTTAGCAAGGAACGAAGTAGTAGAAGAAAAATAAGGATTACAAGTAGTATCACTCACTGTTCGTGCCTTACGTCGTCGGCAATGCTTCAAGGCTGCAAGTTCAGTAACCCCAGGCACGACTCCAATCGCGGTGTTACCAAAAAGTGGTCCTAGGAAGAAGGTCGCCGTAGGCGGTGCAGAAGGGTAACCGGGTAATAAACTGGCAAATTGTTGATACTGTTGATGCTGCACCCCATGACTGGACGTCAGATGCTGATGATGAAGTTGATGATGAGAATGCGGTGGTGCAGTGCCACGGCTCAAGATGTCCTCTATCAAAAACGAAGTCCTACTAGCGGAAGTTCCATTCTGACCTGGCTGAGCCTGCTGCTGCTGGCAAGTCGACTGCATTTTCACGAAAACAAACGATTTTGAACCGGGATTATCGAGGTGCGTAACTCGTTACATAGTTAACGAACGATACCACGAGCTTTCTTCCATTCACTTCCTTAAATTAGCTTTGTCGCTACTCTTTACTAAACACCAAATACGATCTTTCTCTTCCGTGTACCTCCAAAGGGTTGCTCGATGGTAATTCACTTTTGGAATTCACGGTTTTCGCAGACGGTTTATCAGGTTACCGTGATATTCACCAGGCAAAACAGCTTCGATGGTAGTTTCAAGGAAAATTCGATTCTTCCTTTGATCAACGTGACGATAACTAAATTATTCCCGAGACGTAATCAAACGAACTGAACTTCTACGTGTACACACTTATTCCGGAAAAATCTATAACAACGTTTGAACGATAAACTAGCGGATATTTCGAAGCATGTAACAATCCGTCGATGAGTTTTCTTCAGCCACAAAAAGTCGCGTGAATGCTCACCCGGAAACACGTAAACTGTTCACCGCAGAAGCGGAGCCTGAGCACCACGTTCATGAAACACTTGAAATCTGTGCAATATACCCCACAACACACTCTTCCCTACGCATCTTCCCATCAAGAAAACGTGTTTGCCTGCGATCAATGTCGCGTCGTTACTCTCGCGAAGGTATCAGAAGGTGACACCCCGTTGGCAGGTAAGGATCGTTTTGGCGCGTTCCAGGGCTCCTGATAAAATTCTAATTGAATTGGATCCGCCAGCTGTGGAAAGGAAAGGCTGGAGAAGGCCGTGAGACGCAGCGTCGCACGGCGTCGACGTTTAGGGAGTATCGGTGCGCGATTCAAGGCGATTCAAGGCGATTCAACACCCCTCTGGCCCCGCGCGCGCGCGATCATCTCCACCCTCAGCCGCTCTAACTGGTCAAGAAAAGTAAAGCTCGGAAGCGGATATCGCGGGGCTCGAGTGACGCCGGCATTGGTCGGCGTCGCGACGCCGGTCGTCGTCACGGTTGGCCCCGTGGTGAACGCTGGGCGGTACCACCGGCGCCGTTTCCATGGACACGCGCGTTCGTCGCGGCTTCTGGCCACGAACGATCTCTCACCCTTTCCGGAGCAACCCCCACGGATCTGAAAGAGAAAGAGGGTAGGTCGGAGAAGGAAGGATAGTTCTTCTGTATTCGTGGTTCCCCATGTCGTCGTTGTGCATTCACATCGACTGCTGGATAACGGTGTTCATGCGTCTACCTTTGAGGCAGCTTTTCCTACCGCTTAAATTGTATTTCTTTCACCTTTATTTTTTCTCTTTTTCGTTCCGGCCACTATTTTTTTCCTCCTTTCTTTTTCTCCATTTCTTCACCACTGGCGAAATCGGTTTCAGTCCGATTACCGAACCGGCGCAAGAAATCGGTAGAACAATTTCAGATATTTCTTTGCATTTCGTTTCCTATTGTTTCTTCCCCTTTCCTCTTTTTATTGTCTCCTTTGCTGGTTTTTGTTTCGATCTGCGGGTGGTATCTCTATCCGTTTCATAAAATTAAAGTGATACTCACGGATAGGAAAAATGAAGGAATTGATATGGCGACCGCGCGTCGATATTTGGAAAATTTCAACGTTTCGCCGAATTACCGTTTTAGTTTACGCTGTTCCTTTGATTTACGGACGTGTTATTAGAAAGTCGCTTTCAACGACGTCTTATTGGAAAGTCGCTTTCACCGACGTCCACCGTGTATATACACCGCTAACCGTTTCTGTGTGCCGTGATTTTTTTTCGCCTCTTTGTCCGTCCGGTCTTTACCGAGGGCAAATAATAAATTTCTTCCTTAAATGCGAAATGAAAATGCATTTCATTTGTCGGTATTGTTTGCCACGTTTCGTCGCGTGCATTTATATCTCCCTTTCTTATCTTTTCTTCGCTATTTCATAAGTATTGATCCTCTATCCGCGTTGAAGTATATAAAAGCTTTTTCGCGAGTCAATACATCCGTATTGAATCTTGAAAGGGTGGAGAATGCGAATCAGGAGAAGCAGGAGTATCAAATTAGATTACTTATTGGACGATGTGTACGCGACGCACGATGTACGATGCACGTCCAAAATAGACGGATATTGGTGTATACGTGTGTATAGTCCTCTGTCCCTAGCCGAGGCTACCTTTCGATCGATGCAGTTATTATAGCATCACGTTGTAGACGCTAACGCAATTTTTTCCTCGAGACATGCGATGTAACCGCTAATTGCCGTAACTTTAAGATGGCTTAACGAATTCCCAATGCTTCCATTTTCTTCCTTTAACATGCCAATATATACAGTTCGTATACAGGATGGATTTTGCGAACGTTATAGACCGCGACTCCTTTATTAATACGTTTACGATGAAATGGCAGAGGAAAAAATGACCGATCCAAAGGAATACGAGTCACGAAAACAGTTTTCAACCCTGTTTTTCGTTTACGATTACGTTAGAATTATTACACGGCCGATTGTATCATGATTTTTGCCACATCCTTTTTCTGCAGATACTTCTGAAAATTCGAAACCCTTTTTTACTGTCCTTTTTGTGTTTGTACAAATAACGGAAACTTTTCTTCCGGTGAAAGAGCACGTTTACTTAATTCGCTGTGCAAGTACCAGCTATAAAACATTCCAGGCTAGACTGTTTAGTAAAACGCACGTGTAATCATCCGTAAAGCCCGAGCTGGTGTAGTCATCCCCTGTATTAGAGGGCCTCTCTCTATTTGGACGACGGCGGAAGGGAGAAGTGGCGCGTGCCGCCACTTAGACGGGGTTGCTTCCGCGATTATTGGGTAAATTAACATCCCGGTAATTGTGTTACCGACGAGTGTCCATTCATCCGTTCCGTCGATCCCCCGGCGGTTCGCAATACGATGCAGCCAGCCCTCGATGTCGATGCTAAAGCCCAAAATCCCGTCCGCAAGCTTAACGCTGTCGAAACTAGCCCTCCGCTGTTCCGGAAACCGCTCCCGTCGTCCGCCGACTCTAAACAGATCCTCCAGGGACTTGTTAGACGAAATGAGCAAACTTCGCGGGGCCATTTAGACGGTAATCGACTGTGATTATTATGCATCGTTTGGTACTCGGACAAATCGACGGATCATTGCAAAACTCTTGATCGTCGGATGAAAATTTCGCTCGTCGCACTTTTCCTCGCAGCTAACGAAGGTGGCGCGGATTGACAAATTCCTGAAAGGTCCATTTACGTGCACTGTCGATCAACCGAGCACAAAATAATAGTATTTTATCGATTCGCCATCGTATGGCGGACAGAAGAAAGTTTAAACGTTAGACGGTACAAAGGGAGGCGAGAATTTTACGAGAAGGAATTATATTTTATAACAGGAATTTTACATAAATATAAGTACTTTTATTGTTACACCGTATTTGTTATATTACAGATGGTACAATAGTTACAGATACTTGTACGTATAAATACTGATTTTAAACTTTCTTTTGTAGATCGCTGTGATTATAATATTGGCATATCATGTATACCAGTGAATTTTACTGATTCAGTCTGTTTTTCATCTTCCGGATAGTATAAATTCTGAAAGCAAAGCGTCTCGTTAGGATGACTTAGAAGTTGATTTGTATGCTCGTTAAACTTTGTATGTATGTATATTAAGACTTAGAAATATCGATAAAACTCTACCGATACGTAGTATAAATTATAAATGGAGCTTAACTTAGTTAGCTCTTCGATTCTTGAAATCCATGCTTTAAGTTCTTACTGGTACAGCGTGATCGTTATCAGGACCATTTGCAGTTTGTAACTATAATTACTTAACGCCAGTGAAACGAATGAAAGTTTTTAATCAATGGTGGAACCTGTTCCAAATTAACATCGCGCAGTATCGATTTCCATTCAAACTCTTTATTCTTTCAATGCGTCTTGATTCATCGTTTTAGAAGTCGAAATATTTTTATCTTCGTCTGATTTTACTCTGTTATATCCCTCGAAGCAATCGCGTCTGATCGTTTGCGTAGAATCGTCAGATACTGCTATGGATTTTTTATTAGTGTCTCTGATAAAGCGGAGCGATTGTCTCATCTTTTCTATTAATCGATTAAGTTATTATCAATTTAGTTATTGGAACGAAGTGATATGGAATTTTAGGAAGCAATATCTTCCGTGTCGCTAACTTTTGTATAGACTTATCGTTCGGATTCGTGGAAATTAGGTGCCGTTTTTCATTCATCGATGTGAAAGTCAGCAGGTATTTATGAAAGAATTATTATATCGCTAATGCTGTGTTCCATTCGGGTTCTGTAGGTAGTTATTATGCCCCATACTTATGAGTATGGGCTAGCTGGTTGGGTAATGCAGAAACGTATAGAGCACTGAATCTAGAGTAAATGAATTCCTCGAAGATTAGCCAGATAACGGTGGTATGGCTGCTAGTTAGGGTCATCTAGCTAGGCTAATTATACAGGGATTTAAAAGTCAATCGCGATAAGTAATTTCTCACGTGATCATTCCGTGTTTACCAGATACGTTCCACAGGCTGAAAAGCAACGTAATTATTTCTACACGTATTTTATTCAGTCCCTTCTCGAGTAAGCTCTTTCGACCAAACGTCGATCGTAATTTACGAAGGATGACTCGAAAGCAACATATATTAATACTTTATTAGAAAAATACGCACATCGCTGGATGATTAAATATATCGTACGAAGATCATACGAGAAAATCGTAAGCACATTTGTCTGTGATTCTTATACCACTGGTATAAAAGAACTAAAAAGAATTACCTCGTTAGGACTCAGCTAGCACGAGCAACGACCCGTTAAATCCGCATTACTACAATTGATTTTTAAGGTAAACGTTTGTAAATAAAAATTATGGTTGCTCTTTGCAATTTACGGTGATTCTCTCTCGTGATCTTCGTTTACAAATATGAACAATAGATCCAGAAGAACGCGTTGCTCTATGAATCGTGATTTAGCATAAATTAACATCGTCCAAGTGCCTATGACGAAACTTCATCAAACGTTTAACCTTCTCGTTTTCGTTTCGTACGCAATCCCGCCGATCAAACAGCCGTATCTCCTCTTATCACACTTTTCTCGCGGTTTTATCACAAAACGTTAAAGAAACGCCCGTAATCGTCTGAGTCTGATAAATGATTCACGGCATGCTTACACTTTTTACAGCTTCCACGAGACACCGGTCTACGAGGCGAGATATCGATCTAATTATTCATCCGTTCTGACCGACCAAATGAAAACTCGCGGACGAAGTGGAAGCTTCAAATCTCGTCGTCGTTCATAGCTCTCTTATAGAAGGCTCGCGAGAAGCTGGCCGGACCTTGGGTGCCGCAGAAGAAGTAGCCGCGACGCCACAGGACGAAGACCGTAAGACAGAAAAGAAGGGCGAGGAACACGCCAATTAACACGCCTATAAGAATGGTCGCGTCTTTTTCAGGCCTCGCACCGTTCAAATCCAAGCAACGGAGCTTCCTGTAGGATAACGACATCAAGTTCTTCCCCGCGTGTTCCGGCGGTGTGGAGCAAGTCAGTCCGTTTACTTCTTCTCCCATCAGCTTCTTCCCGTATTTCGGTAACAGCATACCGATCTAGAATCAATGAAACCATGTCGTTATTATTTATTAATAATTCTTATTAATAATAATTAGAAATAATAATTCTACCTTAACACTAGATTTACGGGACCCGTCAATTTGACGGGTGAATTACTCCAATAATGCAATATTAATAGATTTAATCAACTTATATTAAATTTGTTAATATCGTAATTGTTTTTAAATTAAACTCATGGTCTTATTTTTTAAGAAAATACGTCATTTTTTTTATCCGTAAATCTGATCGGCGTCCATAAAGATAAGTATTCAAAAACGTCCATAAACCTAGTATTAACAGATCATCGAACATAGACAAATCGGATAAAACTATAATTAAACCGTCTATATCAGCAATTTCCAATTTATAGTATATAATCAGTGATATAAATATCAAACGTTCTCAGATGGTTTACGAGTTCGATTCTAAATGAAATTCTATCAAATTTGGAAATTACGCGCAACGTTTTATGCCGCGATTAATATACGTTATCGATAAAGTAGAACGGGTTTTGATTACATACTGGTTGGATGATACATGGAAAAGAAACTTGAGTTGTTTAAATATGCCACGTTGCTTAAAAATTGATTACAATTAGAAATTGTTGACAAGTGTAGCTGGTTATCTCGTATATACTTTGGCATGAGAGACTAATAACAAGTCGGAGTTATCGTTTCGGTGTAAGGGATTAAACTGTAATTACGACTGCGGTGCAATACACTGTTTATACGTATAGCAAGCTGTATATTTCATTATCTTCAACTAGGACCAACTCCAGATTAACGTATTTTCTCGTTCATGTACTTCCTCGTGCCTATGATATATCTTATTTTACAAATATATCAAATATATCCACAGAAAAGTACAAGTGATTATGCAGCTTCGTTTATGCGCCTATACTTAAACCACGCGTATCTTTTCTTCCATCTTTTCATTCGCTGGTAATATAAATACTATCATTGCAACATCCTCGTTTGTAAACATACTGTACTATTTATACTAATATTCAAAATTCTCCTGTTTTTTTAACTCCACCGACGCGATGTTATTCGAAACGTTCGAAACATTCCCGCTGAAAATATCGAATTTCATATATCGACAATTTATTTTTTATTTAATATTGTTTACGATACACCAGCACATGAAATGTCCTATATCCGATATATAATATAAAGCTTGGAAATTGGTGAATTCGGTGCTGCAGCGAACCGATATCAAACGTGGTTAATTAATTGTTTCAGTCGGCAACGATTCGCGGATTATTTTTCCAAACGGAACTAAAGGACACGACAAAAACTATTACTTTTATGAGAATGTCCACGAAGGAATGTATGTATATAATTGTTATTTTATTTTTAGCTAGATCAGATTAATATTTACCAAAGTTTTTCGTTCGATTAAAGGTATACCCGCGTAAGGTCTGAATTTAACGTAATTCCAATCGATGCGATATAATTGTATGAAAATAACGGAATAATAACAGGGAAGATGGTCGAAAGGTAGAAAAGATCGGTGTAGATGGAACTGCAAATTGGTGTCGCCAGGAACAGCAAATCGATCAGTTCGATAGAAGGCTCGGGATTCAAATGGACGTGGACCGTGTATTTCGTGATTGCCAGAACTTACCAGATATTGATTATTGCAATCGCAGCTCCATTTGTTGTTCATCAGATTCAATTCTTCAAGCCAGTCCCACCTTGCTACGAATTGCTGAGGCAAATATCGCAGGGCGTTATCCGATAAATCGAGTTTCTTTAGTGGCGGCCATTCGGGTGACTCGGAGTTCGCCTACGATTATTTACCATATAATATTCTTCGCGATGTTCTTTCTTCGTTCGAACAAAGAACCAATCGTTTTCTCTCGTGTCACCTCCGTGAAGAGAGAAAAAATAAAAATGAAATAAAAAAAAAAAGAAAAAATGAACCGGAGAAAACGGAACGACGACGAATATACTTTTTCGATCGTGAATTCCGGTGAATGAAACGAAAGATATCAAATTTATACGAATTCGATATAACTCATACGCGCGATGTTTATATAAATAGCAAGGTATTATTGACGGTTATTTTTGGAAAACGAAAGTTACCTGGGACGCAAGAGCGAAATCGTCGATCGATTCCAATTTTGGGCAATTTTCTATTCGAAGATACTCGAGCGATGTCAAGCCTGAAAAGGAACCCGACCCAACGATGGTCAAATAAGGCATGCAACAGAGGCTTAACTCTTTCAACGTCGGTAGAGTCGGGAACGAGTGTGCATGATTGATAATTTGAATCGGATTTTCGTCCATATAGAGAATCTCCAGCGAGGTCGCCTCTTCGAGAGCAGCAGCCGGGACGGTTGAGAATTGATTTCCGCTTAGATTCAGCTTTTTAAGCAACCTAATTAACGTTTCATCAAAGTATTATGCAAATAGAGATTAAAAAACTTCGTAAAACAGCTGTGATAGAAATGTGGAATGCGAAGAAAATAATAATGGTATAAAGCTAAATGCAGCACAGAGATAAACTCCAAAACTTTGTATAACCGGGTTATTAATGTATGTGTGCGTGTGTGTGTGTGTATGTGTGTGCGTTTACAAATGTGTCGAATAAATTTGATATAGAAAAATTTCAGATATTGATTTAATCTATAAGAATGTTCAGAATTTTTACGCGTAATTGGCACAAAGAACTGATATAGACGCAATTATTTTCAATTAAACATTATTAACGTATAAACAAATAATCAAATTAAGGGTTTTTTTCCAGACAGGAACCGATGTTTTTAAACGTCATTCGGAGTATTCAGAGTTGATCGCCTATTTTTTTTAGTATATAGTAGTTTTATATAGTAACAGATACTAAATTATTTTATTTTTATTTTCCGAGTTAATTACTTCATACCATTGCCATTTAATAAATCTGATTCGTACAATTTTTACATTTATAAATAGATATCAAATTATTGCTGCGTTTAAATTAAATTCATCTCAATTTTTCTCCAATTTCATAATTTTCCTATGTTACTTAACACTAGATTTACGGGACCCGTCAATTTGACGGGTGAGTTACTCC
>NIJG01000013.1:694574-709411 GCA_002201625.1 Euglossa dilemma | reverse complement strand
TTTTTTTTAATTACTTCGAATCTAAAACTTTATCTCTATATGCAGATGTTTCATTTTACTACTCGAAGATTTTATTCAGAAATATTGACAATTTCATTGCAGTACAAAAATTACTTATGACTATTTTTATGATGATCACGAGAATAAAATGAGCTTAAAGAAAAGGTTAAGTATCGATTTGAACGTAAGCATTATCAACTTACGTTTATAGATGATATGGACTATGTGAATATTATTGGCGACAGAATATATTTAGAAGAGGCTGGCTATTGGGGCCTTCTTGCCTTACAAGAGCGTGAAAATGAATACGTCGATGTCGGGGATGCGAATGACGAAAAATATTTTGGTTAGATGAACTTGGTTCTATTTTACCGATGACTAATGTTTTCACTTAGATATTATATATTAATATAATTACTAATTAAACATGCGAAATTAAAGTAATGTCTTAAAAAAAGCATAATATCAATTTTGCATGAAAGACGTTTCACAATTTTCTACGACAAATATATCGTGTTTATTATGCTTAGATATCACTGTGGCGGGCTCCCCTTCACCTGCACCAAGCGAAGACGAAGATGAAGGATGTGGAACTGGTACTGTTACTTCCAATCACAGTACTAGTCATGGAGGTAATCATAGTAGTGTTAAGAAGGGAAGACAAAAGCGGGGCGTCTTACCCAAACAAGCTACGAGCATTATGCGAACTTGGCTCTTCGAACATTTAGTTGTAAGTATAATTTTTATCCGATTACTGCTAGATGTTTCGGTTTGAAATCTCAAATATCGCTATATCCGTTATTCCTTTTAGCATCCATACCCGACGGAGGATGAAAAGCGTCAAATCGCAAGTCAAACGAACTTAACGTTGCTCCAAGTCAATAATTGGTTCATCAATGCTCGTCGACGAATCCTGCAGCCAATGCTTGACGGTGCCGGGGCAGATTCCGTACAGCGTGCGGGAAAACGTCATAAGGTGTCGAAACACGTGGTGCAACAGCAGCATGTGCAACAACAACAAGGCGGCGGCTGGCAATCCGAAGACTCTGGGAGCGATTCAGGCTCTAGCGACGGGGAAGGAGGTGCCGATAGATCGAAAGATGGTAACGATAGCGACGAAGATGATCTTCACTGACCTCTGTCGATCACCGATACGTCAACCTCTTTACGGTACCTTCAAATCCAGTTGCTCATTACAGTATTAAGGTATTCGAGAATAGATTTCGCTTTATCTGTCAAATACGTAATTATTCTCGCGAAAATCAAGGGTATTATTGGTCGAGGTTATCACGCTCTCTTATCGGATCCGACAGTTTCGATCTCCTTAACTATCCATGGAGCATCTTTGCGTTTTTAAGCGTCGTTATGCGTTAACTACGGTCCGAGAAAGATTGAAAAAAATTCTGTATAATTCGATTATGAAACATGTTCTTCCTTTTCTTTTTATATATTCTTCGTAAAAGTAATTCAATCATGATAAAAAAGATATTTTCATTTATCGAATCATAAGAAGATCTTCAAATAGAATGAAGCTTATTTTAGAATTGTTATCTTTTTTTAATCAGTTTCGTTGATTTGTTAATAAGCAAGCTGCATATAAAACAGTTCTTATTTTCTCTTATATAGTTACTTTGTTTTTTTGCGATTGTTTCTTCTTGACGATTGTTAATTTGCATATAATACTTCAAAGTGACGAATGAAGGGTGCTACGTATGTAGCGTAAGTCATCATTTGTATCATTTATTAAACCATAAGCCGCGTTTTTCACGACATTTATCGAGCGTCGTTTAGTTCGTTTAGAGCGTAGTTCTAATATTAATAACTGATTTATAATAGGAGCAAATTATTTTTCGAAAAAGACTTGAATATTCACACCATGAGAGATCTTTACGGAAATGAATATATTTGCGTGCAACATGTACATTTTTTCTATGATATAAACTACGAACGAACATTTTGCTCGTTTAGTAATACAATTAAAAAGTTAAATCTAAGGCGACAACAAAAAATCAGTGTTAATGTTTATATATTTTTATATCAAAACTTGATTTCCTTCAAAATGCGTTTTTCCTTGGGTTCAAAGTAACGTGAAACGTCTTTCAATGTTTAACAACAATAAAAGGAAAAGAACAAAAGCAGTACATCTTTAGAAGTTATAATTTTTGTTAATAAATTTATTTTCAGACGTTTTGAGATACTATATTAAAATTACGGATACATTTATTCTCTGAAATCTGGATAAAATCATAAACGGAAAACTAACGATATTTAAAGTAAGATCAAAGATCAACGTTTAACCATTTATTGGTTCGATGAGCCTCACATAGTTAACTCGATTCCTGAATAGGTCTGACAGAAATAGAAATATCTCTGTAAAGGGAATTCTTAGTACTTTCTATAGCGTTATCGAAATCGTCCAAACGAGACTATATATAATATAGAAATCTTAATAACGACACGAATGAACGGTCGTTCTCAACCCTTCCTAATTAAAGTAAGCTATGACGATATTGTGCTACTACGTTTAACATAGACGAGATGTGTTTTTGTGATCGGTTGCCAACCATCGAAATGCAAAAAAGAAATCTAAATCCTAAAAAAATCATGCATAAAAAATTAAGAATTAATCGAAAGATGATTGTGATGATCGATCAGTAAGATGATAACTATCTCGATCTTGTACTCTTCGTGCCATTAAAGAGCGTGGTAACTTCCGCGTTTAGTCTTTGTTCAGCTCTGCAGTGTCGTGACATAGCGAAGTGCTATCCCTCCAAGATAATAATAATAATAATAATAATAATAATAAAAATAATAATAATTATAATAATAATAACAATAATATTATTAATAATAATACTATTACGACTAATAACGATAACAACAATAATGATAATATAATACTACTTTAAATATATGATGATTATATTTTTAAACTCTAAGTGTCGTCTTTAAAAGAAAAAAAAAGAAAAAAAACGCGTGTACTGCAATTGAACGGACGTGGTACTGCTGTACATATACAATATACAAGAACTGTTAGAAATAAAGGGAAAGAACATTAGTGTGATTCTTCAGAATGAAAACAAGTGGAAATGAAGAAGCAGATTAATAATACTTTTCTTGTAACTGAAAAACAACAGAGAAAAAAAGTCTAAGGCTCGACGACAAGCACACATGCCATCTTAGGGTTATAAGTGTTCACACATTCGCTGTCTGCATATGATCGGTTGCGTTTTACTGAAAGTGTCCTCCAGATCGCGAGTGCTGAATACTTAGCGAGGTGTAATTTTTAATTAAAAACCCAGCGTAAACTTATGGAAGACAAGTTCCAAAATTTGATTGCTTCATACTGACGTTGTTTTAACTTTCATGACGATTAATCATGTACATATATGATGCTCTTCCTGCGTACTTGTCTTCGATTGTCCTTTAATTATTTCCAAGCGTTCCGTCCATCGCATTTTCAACACCGTTGAGAGATCCTCTTGAGGTCTTCAACTGCCTTCGAAACGCGATTCTAAAGAAACAAGCATTTTTTAAATGATCATTCGAACGTAGAGATGTAATCACTTGTAAGAATACTATTAGTAATAATTTTCATATTTCTTTTACCATTTTGAACTGTTTAAAAGTGATCACTACTGTATTATACTTTTCAACATCCTCAATGAAAACTATTTGTCTGTATTCAATTATCGTTTATCTATTTGTAAACTACATTAAGCGACTATTGGATATTTAACTGGAAAATATTATCGAGATCCATAAGATATTAAAAAGGAAAAAAAAAAAAAATGAAAAAAGAAAAAAAAGAAAAGGAAAAAATACGATTCACTTCTAATGAGTTTCATAGAATTTCTTAATAAGCAATACCGGTGTCAGTGATTCCTAGTATACAGCACTCTCCCGATTTCTGTGCATGGCTGTTACATGCATTTGCAAAGAAATTTATAATCCGTTAGCATATGGCTAACAAATGAACGACAGTCCACTTCAAATGCATCGAGGATCATCCGCATATGTAGAAAAATTTTTATCGCTGATCTCTCATTAAAAGAACATCGTGAAGCAATAAGATTAAGTTGTAGCTATGCAATGATAAGAAACCAGGAAATACTAGTTGCTGACTACTTTAAACGATGCGGTCGATCCTTCATGTACTCAGAGAAAAGGAAAGTTCAAAGCCGTCGATTAGATTAGATTTAGTTTGCTATCAATTGATATCCTACTTTTTTCTCATGTATAATCGATGTACATAGCCGACACAGGCACAAGGTGCTTCCATTAGTGGCTTATGAGCTTTTTCCAAGCATTGTTCGAAAGAAACCGATTTCTATTCCAACAGTTGGCCGGTGTGTTATCCACGGCTGCTCGAAACTAAAGACAAAGAAGTTCTGAAAGAGAAGCAAATTGATCGAGGCTTAGTAAAACGATATCATCAATTGAAGACAGCTTTTATTACAGTATAGCTCCATATACGGTGTAGTGATGTAAATGAAAAAAAAAAAAAAAAACAGGACGAACGATTGTGGATAAGGCTGAAAACGAAAGAAATCTTAAGCGACAAAAAACGATGGCTCGATTGTGTTGTAATACGTGATTTAATGTCATCATATTCTATTTCGTCTTTTATTTTCAATTTACATCAGCGATTAATAAAATAGTCTACGATCGTTCGTACCGGTCAAGTCATCTTTGTTTACAAGTATCAGCAATAAATGCGCGCACTCTCTATAAAAGAATAGAACTAAGAATCGTGAGCTCGTATCGCATAAATCACCAGATACGGGACTATACTGTACACTCTTGACTAAATATAATTATAAAATAATGGTAGATTAAGAGGTAGGTTATAAGGCTGAACCACGTATACGTATGTGCTGCGGCACCAGACGACTGTGATAACTCGGTGGGCGGTGCCCAGCCTCCTACTTCATACACTGAAAATTATGAAATATTACAAAACACAGACATGATACAAAAGCCAGAAACAGATACACAAGTAGAAACATTTATCAGAAAAGAACGTATGTTAGAGCTTGCATTGAGAGAACTTAGTGCTCGGTCCGTAGGCTTGCTTAAAATGTTCCTTTGCTGTTTATAAGTTTTTGCTTGATCAATGGCTTGATTTAAACATAATTTGAGATATTGGGAAATATACAGAAATAAATATTTCGTACAATTTGTAAATAGTGTGGTTGATAGTAGATATAGATTTTATTATAATTATTATATCATAAAAACATATTACACCTATTGCAATTGTTTAAAGTATAAATAGGAATATGAAAAGTTGAAACATGTGAACATTTTCATCCTTCCAGGTGCATATGGACGGACCTCCAAATAAATCTCTAATGTTGCATTAGTGATTGAAGTGCAAGCTCTAAAATATTTAAGAAGATAGGAATGGACCAAAAAGTGTGATGATAATACGAATTTTTATACCAGATTAAGTTTATTAAACTGTTTGTTTATCTTTCATAGACTTCTATAATTAAAATATGCTAAAGATAATGTATATTTCGCGTGTTATATTTTGCATATTGTTTCACAATGTTTTGTGTATACATGTATACATGTATTATTTAAGAAACAACATGTGAAGAGTTAAACAAATCTTATGTTCTTCTTGATTTTATTCGTTTTATCTATATTCCTTTACATTTCGTTACATTTTGTTATTTAATTAATGCCAGAATTTTATACATATTTATGAAAGAACATGTTTCAGTTTATAAATTTTACAAATATTCAAAAAGCTCTGAAAAATTGCTTGGCACTTTTTCGTAAATATTCAAATGAATATGAATAAATATTTGTATAATACTGCAGAACATATGCATATATTATATATAATAATATGGAACTATAGGACTTTCATAGGTCCATTCCTAACTTAAAATTTTAAGTCGTAAATTAAACGTATTACATACTTACATACATACTAAAAAGAAGCATAAGTAAACAACATGAATACTTCTTTCTCGTGTACATCAAGGTCCTGTTAAATAAGTTGTTTATTGATAATAAACGCCATCACGCTTGCAATACGTGTCTCTGATTTTTATCGTAACCTTAAAATAAATAGTTTTCTAAGAAATAATTCTGTAGCAAATAATTTGAAAAATTAGCTTAGTAATGCAGTCATACAATTTTTTTTTACCAAAGAAAAGTTTTTTTAACAAAATAAAATAAAATTATTAGAAAAATTCGAATAAACCTTTAATTGTTTAAATATACCGTACTGTTTTATTGTGTATAATAAGACCGTGTAACTCATACATTTAACGAAACATTAGTTAATTATATCACTTATCAGTTAATTACATAACTTATCATATCTTTATATTTAAAAAAAAAAAGAAAATTTTTTTACATTACGTATATTACATTATAAACGCATTATTAATTAACTAACTAGTTTTAGGTATCATGAGCAAGAATCATGTTAAAGAAATTAAATATCCTGCACTAACATCAATTCATTTCCAATGTAGGATAATTATAATAAATAAACAGAAAAATATAAAATTAGTTACTAAAATTATTACCTATTAAATATCAATAGATGTACCGCAAATAATTAACGATTCACTGGAATACGAATCAAATTACATCGATAACATTTATAATACTAAATGTTCATGAAAAAATGAGCATGGAATTAAATAATTGTTGAAAGTACTATATAAATCATACTAGCTGTAAATGTTATATGTAATTACGCGTATAAATAAAATACGTATGTTTAATTATTGCGTACAAAAAGATCTTAATGTAATAAAGACTTCAATAGATTTTGTCTAGTACTAGTATACCTTAAATATCTCGAGATACAAGAGTAGTACTCTCGTGTCAACTTTTTGTGGAATTTAAAAAAAAATTCCACCAATTCATTGAATACACATAATGTACATTTATAAAAATGTATATACTCGAATGTCATTGATAATTATCGACTCATATATAGCATAGAATCATTGATAATATCAGAGACAAGGACGTGACATGTTAAGAGAACACTTAAATCGTTCTCATTATACTAACAACAGGTGCAAAACATTGATTACGTAGTTATCGTGTAAAATCACGATAACATTGAAATTAAACATCGGTGGCATCGAAATATATTTTAATATTGAGGTATAAAAATTATCCGAGAGCGTACCACATACACATTCAAAGGCTAGTCACCGGAACATCTTCACCTTCTCGATGAACCAACCTGGTCACTGATATATGGTCCGCGGCATATCCCTAGGAGTTGAATGTTCTTCTAAAACAAATTTCTTTAATATATAACGTAGTAGTCAAGTAAATTAATATTATGAACTTTCTTTGTTTTCGATAATCAAATTACCTTGAATTGAATAATATTTCAGCTCGAGGAGTAATAAATCGTACAAAAATGAATGATATAACAGCTACTGAACTTCCTAAGATCATAGTAAGCCATTGTGTAGTCGCTGAAGATTTCAGAAACATTCTTACACTTAACGTTTGCCATGTAGATTCCGTCCATGTTGAATACATTCCTGATTTCATGTTATATCCTGTTCAAAGCAGAAACTCAATAAATAATTTGTTTTAGGTCATTTGATTTTACTGCTTTACAAACCTACCATCAATGATAAATGCAGGGCTTACGGCTGTGCTATAATTTACAGAGGAATTTACACATAAACCTTCAAAATTTTCACCAGCCATCCAAACAAGATGATTTTCGTAACACGCTGATTCTTTCTCAACAGGAACTTCCTTCCTAGTCAAAAACGCAAGAAGTTGACCAGTTAGTGTTGTGGCAATATTCGGTACTCTATGTACACCGACGTATAATGATAAAACTTGATTAATTAATTTAGTGCTCGGAGATAAAGCAGCACGAAACAAGTCACATGTAGCATTTTCCAAGTAGCAAATCAGCATTTGCGAAATGCGATGTTCAACATCTTGAAAAGAAGAATTTGTAGATTGAATTTGATTACCAGATACATCTTCGTAAAGAATCTCCGCAACATGGACTGCTATGTTTGCCAAGGCAGTTGCAAGCCCATTTACGTCGCTAAAAAAATATATTTTATATAGTGAGAACATAAAATAAAACATTTGTACATAAAACATAGCAATAAAATAGTACTTATTAAAATTGAGGCTTTCTGCATCATCTAAAATTCCATTGTAATATTTGTTTTCAAATTGTTGAGCATGATTACTTATAACAACAGCAGTTAAATTTGGTTTTTCTTCCAAGAAAGTCTGTATAGATGTAGGTGGAATACTGCCTTCTAAAACTGTTGCATTTAAGGCTGTTTCTATTTTGTTTATTACATCATCATTTTGACCATTATTAGAATGAAGATATAATTTTCCTTTGTTTAACTGACCAAATTCGATCACAGTTTTAATATCATCAAACTTTAAATTTACTCCACCTAATGCATTGAAATTACCTTCTTTCAAATCATAAATTAGTCTACTAGATCCTATGTAATCAAAAGCTTCACCATTTAATAAAGAGAAAACAACATTAGTTTCTGAAAAAAAGAATATATATATATACACATGAAACAATTAAAAAGTACTTACATATGGATAATTTGATTATTATACTTACCATTATTCAGTACAGTATCTTTAGCTAAATTATTTAAATAATAAGCAGTAGCAAGTAATGTTACCAATCCTGTAATTACATTGCCTGCTCCAGGCGATATTCCATCAAATAAAGAAGAAGCATCTAATCTTGCTGTAACCAATATTATGGAATTTTTATCTTTATTTAAGGGAGCTAAAGGCCAATATATATTCCTATCCCCCAAAGGATCGCAAAATTGTGTTGGATCAATGTTTAAAATAAAAACACTGCGTCTTATGCAAGATTCAGAATTAATAGCTGCAAACATAAATGACTTCAATTCTAGTGCACATAGTGATCTATGATGTTGATTTTCCAAATCGTGTGCATTATGTTTCCAGAAGCAAGATTTTACTGCTTCTATTAGAGTTTGATTCTGAAATAAAAAATTGATAACTTAAATAATGAAATATAATAATAATAATGTAAATATATAATAAAAAATATTAGAACTTTAAAAGTAAATAAATAATATAAGAATTTGAAGTCAACCTCTGTATAAAACATTGCAAAAGGCCAATCTTCCATAAGTAATGAAGATCCATGTGGATTCCATGGTAAAGCATTATTACAGTTTTTGTATCCTGAATATCTGTTCGGACAACTATCTTCTGGAGAATAAAAATCAGGTCGTGGTTGACTGATATTTTTAACTAGTAAAACTCCATTTATATTATGTGTATTTTTTAACCGAAATAATATGTCTCTAGTAAACATAGAAAATGGAAGAACTACTACATAAGGTCCAGTAGTAGCATTGTGTTCAAGCCATCTGACGTCACTTTCATCTTCAAGTAAATGGATAACACCAACATTTCCTGACATACTTGCTGAAATAAAGTGTAATATCTTATGTTAATTTGGTATTATTTACAATAACTGATCTATTTCAAACAGTATCTAAATTATACTAAATGGATAAACTAACTTATTTAGAAAAAATTTATATTCAAAAGTAAATACTTGTTAAATAAAATTACATAATGTAAAGGAATAATATAATATAACATAATCATACAAGAACATCCGAATTGATGTGTTCCATTGTGTCTACGAAAACAAGCAGCAACTCCTTCAAAAGACATATAAATCATATCTATTATTCGTTCTGCAGCCACTGAAAAGAAAAAAAGAATTTTACACTTATTAAATCTTACTGTTAATTAAATTGTTTTATTTATATAATGAACAAAAATGGCTGTCTGTAGCTGATAACAATTTTGATAAGTAAAATTTTTCACAGATCTATCTTTATTTTTCAACAGCTGCTTCAGAACTTTGTACTTTGTTGAATTGTTTATTCGTTAAAAATAAAATATATACTTAACCCCATCTATTATATTTTTTAAATAAAATTTTACGATTTTTTTTCTTACCTATATTTACGATAAAAAATATTAGAAGGTATCCACAATTTAGACATTTTGCCATTTTTTTTTTCGTGGTGGCACCTGTCAAAAGTTTCTTTTATTTTTTTCGACCACCACTTTAGAACTTCTTTACAAAGGTTAGACACGATGACACAATTGCATCGCGTGAATCAGAGAATAATCGAGCGTTCCATATTTCGCTTGGTTTTAGCTACTACCGCCACCACTATACTGTAACTACTAGAAACTGCATCTGCTGTATGATTTTCTAGATCACTATGGTAAATCAATATCGATGAAAATAATCAAGTTTCGATAACTGAATTTAATATTTATAAGAGTAATTGAAATATATTCCATTATATGTTAGAAAGTATAAAATTTGTATATTTGTATTTAAAGTATTTATCCAAAATATAATACTGAAATATTAAATGATTTATTTTAATTTTATATTGCTCAAACACTTAAAGTGCAACTAACCTTTTGCTCGATTTTTTAAGTCTAAATACTTAAAAATTGCATGAAATATTTCTAGAAAAGTAGAAAATTAATTAAATTATCTACCCATAAATACTACGCTCCTGGACATCGTTCATTAGTCATTTTCAGTTGTTCCAAGTTACACGTTGTATATACCTCAGTATCAGTTCGTCACGTGTAACACTTAAGTGAAAACTCTCTTTTACTATCTATCTCTTTTCTATGAATTCTCGATTGAAAAAGAATTTTGACTAGTGACTGTATCTTTACCTTTCTGTTGAACATTTGAAGCATTATTGCGTCTTTTAAATAAATTGACAACTCATCGGTAAGACGCCATAAGTGATAAATAAATTATATATCGCTTAAAATTAATTACATATATTACTTCAATTATAATTTTAAATGAACTTTGTAATTCTCAAGTTTTAGTAAAATCCTATAAATATAACTTTTATTAAACGAATTTAATAAAAATCATTTTATTATTTACAGGAAGTTGAGAAAACCTGTTAACTTTATGAAACATAGAAATGTAACTCTTAATGAAAAAAAGGTAGTAATTCCTAGAAATTGTGTATTTTAAGGTAAATAATCATTTCTTCAATTATGAAAAGTACATTGGTTAAATTAACTAATATATCAACCCCGACATTCATGTCCACAATCTTTTTAATTATAAAAAAAATAGTAGTAAAAAACACAATGGAATGAATCTAATGTTTTGTTACTCATTTTCTTTTTAATTGAAATTATTGAAATGTAAACGACGAATTTTGAGATTCATATTGACTGACAAATTTAATAAATTAATATAACAATTCCATTTTCGAAGAAACTATAGTTTTTCATTCAGTTAAAAACATCATAACGTGATCTGTACATTTGCGTGAATTTTTTCATTAATTTGTCATGTACTGATTCTTAATTTTCAATTTCTAAAAACGCTAATCTAACGTAGTAATTTCTTTAAACAGAGATGCGAACGAAACTATACGCAGCAGTGATGACGCATATCGCGTGTACAATATATAGAATAGCTATGGGCGAATGCCTATAAAGCATATACAGGTATCAATAGGCGCGTGCACGTGAGTGCAGAAACACGTGTATCTACTGTCGATAGCTTACAGTAGTGCCGAGCACGCCAGACAGACTACGTCAAGCATAGTATTAGGTCGCGACTGGTTTGTAGAAACAGATAACAAAAATATTCGCTAAAATATACATTTTTTTTTGCATATCAATTTCAAAAGTGTCACACATAAAATAGAATTTTCCAAGAAGAAGTAGACAGGAAATTGGTATAACAGAATATTACGTGTAGTTTCGCTTCGACGTGCCTTAAAACGATTATCTGCGTTTAGTAGTTGTGATCAATTATTGGGCAGCGATTTGGACGATTATAATGGGGGAAACGCGTAACACGATGTCTAAATTCAACGAACAAGTTGCAGGGTTTGCTGCATAACATTTCGTTTTCAAGGAAAGTTGTAATACAAACAATTGTTAATATTATTTCGCGAGAATGGTTTTTTGATTGGAAACGACGAAGCGTTATTGACGATTATATTGGTTAGAACAATAACTTTGTTACTCGATGACAGTGTTTTAACCATATGTGTGTTGTTTCAGGCAGCTTGACTGGCAACGAAATCGAATGCTGGCGGCGAGCCACTACGAAAGTAAATGGGTTTCGCTTCCAAAGAATACGATTATCCTCCGCAAAGAACTTTCGTTCTATCCATCAGCTTGTGTCCCACGATTCGCGCTCACTCGCAAATCGCCGTTCTTGAAGAACGTAAAATTCAGTCACAACCGGGATAATAGGTAATGTTTTTTCCTTTATGTCTGAGATTTTTTTAAACTTTAACTTGCATCCGTCACAGTTTTTTTATAAGTATCGTATAATTATCTATTGACAGCTTACGCCGATAATTTCATTTTCTTTTATTGCGATGCAAATGAGAAGTTTATATCGACGTTTAAATAAGTTCATCGATCAGACGTTTTAAAATAAGATCTTTCAAACGAACAACGTTACAGTTACGTTACATTGTACGATAAACCATTTAGTAGATAGCAACGTCTGCCATTAGCATTTATTCACAACCTACCACATCGAGTATTGGTATCGTTTTATAACTCGATATCTGCGTATAGTAAAATTTAATCTTCGCAATTACTATTTTTATCTGCTGTTTCGGCTGTTTTCGTGTTCTATAAATTTACAAAGTTTGGAGGAAAAATTAGTTACATTTATTTCATTTTAAAGGTCTTATTTAAAAAAAAAAATTACCTTATTTTTTTACAAGTTAGTGAAAAAGATGTCATTTTATTAATAATAGCGAAGTATTTGTTACTGGAAGACGTGATAAGTAGAACCAATCAAAGATTTATCAAACGATGTTTAATTAGTTAGTAATTTATATCAGTTTCCTTTCTCTTCGTGATACACGTGAGTTGCAAAGGAAAACACGTGAATGGTCTACTGGGAACCGGCAACGGGCTCCACAAGTCCATGACCTCCTTTTATAGATTACAAACGTTTTATTAATCGCGTAAAATATTAAATACTTAAATACGTAAGCATACCAACTATGGAAGGGAGTGTTATCTTTTACCTAACGATCATTTTCTTTCTATCCTATTTTGGAAAGGATAATTTTGAAAGAAAAATTGAAATTTTATTTTAATTTTAAAAAATAACATTTTTTTAATTCTAAAATTTTTAATCATTTTATGCGTTTCGTATCTCTTCTTCTTAATCGATAAAATCCCTTCTTGTTAAGATATCAATATTTTAGTGCAGTATGAAACGAGTATTTGTAATCTTGAAATCTATCAGATTGATAACTATACTTTCATGAAATATTAGATATCGATTTATGCTTGATACCTACACGCATTATACTTTTCGTTACGGTGTTGCTATCTGTCGTTTGGCATCGATAATATCGATATAGCATCGTTACGATCGCTACTAACGACATCGTCCGGATTAAATGTGTCAACTAAAATCGTTTCCAAAATGGAGGTCCCCCAACACGGAATCCACGTGATCCATAAAATGCAAGCACGTGAATAGCTACGTACTAGCCAGAGGCTAAGGAACGTTTTACTTAATCCGTGACCGGTTTCTATGTGTGCGATCCTTTTACCGGTCTCGGGTACGGCTCAAAGTACGCGCTCCCCTTTTAAAGGTGCAGCGGACCAGTGCAACGATGCATGCCCAGCACGTGCATGTCCTAGTCGACAACCTCTCCGTAGTCTCAATTCGATCAATGTTGTCTCTTGCACAACGATTACAACATCCTTTCCAATCGTCCTTTCGCTTTTTCTCGCCGCCTCCTTCAGCGAAGGCCGTAGTCACGATCTCTCTTCGCTCCTGAGTCCCGGTGTTCCGTTCCACGGCATTATATCCCGATCTAAGTGTACCCGAAGAGTTCTAGTAGCACGGTACCTGCCGAGGTTGTCTGCGCGCTCACCGGGTATACCCTGGGATATCTTGAACCATTCGTGACTCGTATGGACGTTTTAGACCTGATTATGTAAATTACACGTTATCGAAGTAACAAAGTGTTCAGATAGTGTAGTCTTTTCGGTGGCGACTTCAAGGATACCTGAATCGAACAGATTTAAAAATATTAACGGGGCAAGAAATAAACTCTTGGAAATAACTGACCGATGAGGCAAAAGTAAGGTTGTGGAAAAGATGGACTGATTTTTCTTTCGACAAATTAAATTTAATGCGGTCGTTACAGTCGAAGGGATTACTAGGAATTATGACAGTTTGACTAATCGATCATCGTACCTGGACAATTATCGTTACCGCATTACCTTCAATGTTGATGGTAACTGTATATCGTAAGGGTATTGAATATTACCTGTGAAATAGGTAAATACGCCTTGATTTCATGAAATTATGTTTTTGGAAATGACTTGTCATTAATAAATTTAGGCTCGAATCACCGAAAAGCAATCGATCGAATTTGTTGGTCATAGGGTACCATTTATAAAAATCCAAATATCTTAAGGTACATTTCCATTTCGATATTTTATCATGCAATTAAATTTGAATTTAAGAAACTTAAGGATACCGTGAAGTATTTTTAGAAATATTTCAATCCATTGTTTATTTTTATTCGTAGATTATATTCGGATGGAAATTTCATGTGAATGTTTATAGCAAGGACTGAAATTAGGGTGAGAAGAAGAATATATAGCCACATAAATATTTTAGAAGCCCAACTTGTTTTAGACATGTTTATATAGTTTGAAGAGAGCGAGAGTTGGACATAGTAATATATATATATAGAGAGAGAGAGAGAGAGAGAGAGAGAGAGGGG
>NIJG01000013.1:678822-694533 GCA_002201625.1 Euglossa dilemma | reverse complement strand
TATGTACTTATATATTGCGTTGAAGATACGTGCGCGTGGTAGTACTTGATTGGAATTGAGGGTGAAGGTTGTTTTACTATTATATTGAATAGTATATTGAATTCTATATTTCAGAATTATTTTAATGTCTTCTTCTGTTTCTATTCATAAAATTCTTCACAAAATTCACTTATCAATTCATATCTTCCTCTTATATTGAATTTACAATACTAATCAAAAAAATTTCTACAAATATTTGCTAGTAGATGCTGGCACTAATGAACACTGTAAAGTCTGACTTTCTGGAGATCGACAATGATAAGTTTAAAACCATCATGAAAATATCAAACAATGACTCGATTGAAGAAAAAAAGGATTATCCCGGAAACGATGAGGATTCTCCGAAAACTCTGCAACTTTTACGAATTAAAGGATTTCCTCGGTTGTTACCCGAAGGTTTGATTCATTTTAAATAAATAAAGTATAATATTTCGCAAATTATTTTTTCCTAAATTTAATTAGACCAATATTAATAATAATATTAATAATTACGATAGTCATAAAACAGATTATATAATGTCAATAAATGATTGCAGGAATTGAAACGTTAGTTAATTACTGCCGATACCTACAAGAATTATCACTGTCTTATTCATTGCTTAGCGATGAATTATTGTTAGCCTTGAGTTCCGAGAAACAGGTGCAATTGGAAACCCTACGATTGGAAGTGCATCCGGAGACAAAGCCATTACCTCGAGTCAGCGATAAAGCTTGGTTTACATTCTCCAGTCATTTGCCGAACATAAATCTTGTACTGTAAGTGCACGTTATTTATTAATTTAAACTATAGATGTCCAATTTTGCTTAAATTTTCTAATACATTTAAAGAAAATTGCAATTTTAATACCTAATGAAAATTAAGTATATTGAGCAAAATCAGTATATAAAAAAAAAAAAAACATTTAGGAAAAATTTGATTAGTACGTTAATTAAATTATAAAATGTGTCCTAAAAAATATCATCCTTTAATATTTTATTTTTAATCATATATTAGATTGTCTTATATGACGAACGAAGACGATCAAAGTCCCTTATTCGCGCCGTATGTTCCTATAACGCATTTGTATTTTGGAGAAGCACCATCGGAAGCAACTGCGTTATGTATTGGCCATCAGTGTCCTCGATTGGTCGAGTTGGTAATTGCAGCTTATGGCCCCGGTTTACTCGATCATGCATTACGATGTGTCGCTCAAGGATGTCCACGTCTAAGCGCTGTGGGTTTGGGTGATTGTGAAATTACGTATGTAACATAATAATATTTAAATTTTTACATACAATAGTCATAGACCCTAAAAAAATGCATGCATATAATGTAATAGCTAACAATAATTTATATTGTGGTGCTTTTAAAATTCAAAAAAATAATTCAAATTTAATAGCTTCTTTTCATATCTTTTGATTCTAATTAAAATAAAATATTTAAATTATTATAATCTGTTTTTCTTAATATGTAGTTGCTCAGGATTATGGGAATTTGTTACACTCTGTGCAAAACGTTTGCGAATATTATACGTTTGGGAAACGTCATTAATAGAGGATTCTGAACTTGATGTCACAAAAGTATCAAAGAATATTTCATTGCACCTTGGTCGTACTTGGGTACCTGAATACATACCATTATGTTGAAACTTTAGGAATGACCGAAGCAATTTATTACGATGCAAATTTACTTAATGGCCGACAATAGTTAGCGTATATACCAGAAATGTGCGTAAGTGATAAATTAGATTTTAGATATATATGTATATGTATGTATGTACACATACATATCCTCCCTAACTTTTTACATACAAAAAGTATATAAAAAATCGTGTAATTTGTAGCATAAATATTATGTGCACGTTGTAGGTTTCCAATAATATTAGGATTGCTGTTTACAAAAAAGCCTTTCAGAAGACCAGATTTTATAATATGATTGAAGTAAAAAATATTTATACCTTTCAAAATATGGTATTGCTGAAAAGGTATTTAATAATCATGGGAAGAACAAAGGAAAATTATAATTATTGTATCATTATTGTTCTCCACCAATTTAGATCCACATGAACGATCCAACGTTATTTGATGGATCGGACGCGAATCATAAAAAAAAAAAGAAAAAAAAGAACGAAAAAAAGTCTCGTATTGTAAAAATTGCTCGTGTCTGTTAATACCAAAAATATAAACTTTATTAGATTATAATGGTATCTCTTGCGTGTGGTGTATATAAAATAAAATAATACCACTACTTATTTACCAACCGTCGCTCATGATAGATATGTATAATATACAATAATTCATATAGTCTATAATGTTATTGTAATATAACAGAGTATGTACATTATTTCTACATTATAACACAATAAATGATTGGGTATACTTAGTAATTACAATATCTGATACGTTAACAATAAACGCCCTTAATATTTACTTTCTTTTTAATTTACGCAATTATTCCGTTTCTCTTTTCTTTTTTACATTTTGCTAATATTATTCTAAGAATGCGAGGCGCTCAGTCTTGTATTCCAGCCGATATATCCAATCTCTCGTTTCATTAAGGCCGATTAAAAAAGCTAATAATTCGAACAATTAATGTGTTTTAGCTATGTTCATGATAAACCATATATTAATTGTAAACAAGAATCTGCACCGTTTCCTTATGATAAAGATTTATAACATTACAATATATAACACGTAGATTGTGTTAAACAAATCTTATTATAGCTTTATGAATATCATAATATTATTTTCCATCGAAAGGAATAGTAATTTTTAAAAAATTATGATAGAAGTTAAATATTCAACACATAACATGTTATATGTTTTATACATCATCAATTGTAAAATGTATTATTTACTCATTAGCATAAGCAACTGATGAGATATAAGCGTACACGAAATTAATTTAACACTTAAAGTAACAGAGCCCTTTGAACACGCTTATTGTACATATTAAAATGCTATATATCTCTATTAATATCAATATAAATATTTTAATGCGAAATATTGCAAAAACTTTAGGAACACGTAGAAAAATTATTCTAATGTTATTATTATCATTTTGTTAACACTTTTTGTTCATTCATTGCGAGGACCTCTAAATTTAATAGATGTACAATACAACTGACTCTGTTTCACTAAAGATTTAGATATACAAGGAACATAAGATACAAACAAAAATTTTTTAAACAAAATGAAAAATTTAATGTAAAGTAGTAATTATTTATATCGTTCACAGTTAACTTGTCTTATATTTTTTACCCTTTATACTATTTGTATATGTATTTATGAATACATACAAATTCTTTCATAAGTAATGAATGCTGACAAATTTTATGTTAACTAAAAGTCAGACAATTACTTATTAATCAAGACTTAAACATACATAAAGAACCTTTCAGGCATGACCTGTACAGTGCTAGCAAATCCTAAAACTTGGAATACTATTTACACTGAAGATTTTCCTTGACAACAAGCTTTAAATTTACATTTACAACACTTTGCAGGAAAATCCACTTAAAATATAATATATTACAAATCAAGCTTAGCTCTGTACATATCACGATATACCGAGGTTTCGTTCAAATTTTAAACACAGTTTACAGCTGCATACAAAACACGTCTAAGATATCGTTAATTTTTTTTAGCACCAGCTTAGGCATCTTATCATCCTTCTGTATCCTCTACTTTTGGCAAAGTAATGATAATTCTACCGTTACGCAACGTTTATGAATAACAGGCTTAACAAAATAGGTCGACAATTACCCTATATCATTGTAAAGGAGCAATCAAACAAATGGACGGGTTGGTTGCTTATTCTACGCATAATTTAAGTGTTTAGATACACAAAATTGATGCAGCTTTAAGAAACATAATGTTTTTGAGCACTGTGACTGCTAACTTTGCTCAAGGGGCCTCTTAATATAGATGTATTCAATATTTAACTTTCTTGTAATTATTCTTAAGTAATTCGTTTTATAAAATCTTTTAAGACTTTCTCTACCAAAATCTTCATGGTAATCGTTAAAGGATTAAGCCCCATGAACAAAATGGGTTATATAATTATTATGATTGCTTTGGCGCACAATATGTTTAACAATAACAAGATTTTTCATTACGACATGTCGTATTGAAAATAATTTTTTTTGTTTACAATAGATTTCGCTATTATTTACGCACCTCTTCATCATTCATTAAGATATGGCATCTGGTACAAACCAGTCATATCAATAAAAATATTTCATACCCAAATAGATCCTGCAACATAAAAATTTTTCTGAAATTGATATTAATTTTATTATCTATAGTTATAAGTATTATAAATATTATGTATATTTATGCATACCCAAATAACACAATCAATCTGGCATATCAATAGAAATTATAGGTACAACAGGTTTTGTTAGGTCGATTTTTTTTACATGTTTTTCATTTTTTTCTGACACCATTGGTTCTGATGGTGGTTGGTCCTGTTCATTTCTGGGTTGATAAGAAATATTACCATATTCTTGAAGTAGTGGGCACAATCCTAATAGGAAATGACAAAAGTCTTTTCTAATACCAAACCACCCTAAAATTAATAAGAACTCTTTCTTAATACACTAGTAATATTATTACCATAAAATGTAAAATTTTTGTATGACATTTGATATTATTTTCTTACATCTATTTCCTCTTTTTGCATCAAATGACATAAAAATAAGTGTTATATGAGATATTAAAAGTGGCATTGCTATTGTAGTATAATTTAACGAAATATCTCCATCCAATTTATTTGCTAATAGTACCTGCCAAAGAAAGACCATGATATGGGTAATATTCATTAAAAATAATTAATTTTACAATTATTATAATACTTACTTGGAACACTAAGATTGGAACCACAAGAAAAGTATATGCCAATGCAGAGTTTAACGATGTCCGCCTTTGCCTGGCATTAATCTGTGGAGTTCTTAATAAAACAGCAGCAAATACTATTCCATATAGAACTGCCACTAAAGATAAGGATAAAAGTGCCCAAAGAGGAGCAAACACTACTTCCCAGCTCCATGTTATAAAACCATCTAATCTTAATGCCAAGAAAATAAACTGCAGCACATTTACTGCACAAAATAATTCAAGTTCAAATGATCGATCATGTTTTGCAGCCCATATACACACCTAAAGAGATAAGAAAAATTATATTTTCTATAGAATCATTTTGTATATCTTTAGTACACAATTAAAAATTACTTACAACTACTGATACTACAGAGATGAAGATAAGTGGTATAAACACAAGCATCCAAAGGTGTCTTTCAGATTCTAATTTATCACATACTAACAATTCAAACATTAACAGGATCAAATGTAATGCCAGTGTAATTAACATTGCTTTATAATGTATATAAGCATCTCCTTCCAACCTTGCATGTGGATGTCTCCACCAAACATAACTTCCAACAGTTGCACCCAAAATTACCATGCTTTTCCAAAACCATATTGGAGTAAATACAGACCAATAACTCCATTCTATAAAACCATCCAAACGAAGTGCAAACAAGGTTGTAAATATCATCAAACAGGAGTGTACCAAAAATTTACTAAAATATAAATTAAAAATTATTAGTGTGTAAATGTAAATGTCTTTACATTTTTTAATATCTTTTAAAATTAGTTTTTTCGTACATCATATGTATATATACATATATACATACATATATATATATATATGTATATTCATATATATATATATATTCATGATAGTGTTTAATGTAACAAGATTTTAAAACTTCAATTAAAATTCTTAATCAAACTTTGTTAAAAATATATCAGATTACAGACCTTATATAGAGTTATTGTTCATTGAATTTAGCATTTCAAAGATTATTTGCTTTTACAATAATTAAAAAATATGTATTTTAAAATGGGAAAATATTTTAAAGAAATATTTTCGATAATTTATGATAAAGGTTAACGATCTCATGAGAAATTATAAAATGTACTGAAAAAAACTATGGTTATTTGTTTCAAATAACCATTTGACCTAATTAAAAAATATATTACAAGCCAAAATTAAAAGTATTAATAAATACTTGAATCAATTATTAAAACTTAAATTTGTATCATTTTAACAAAAACAATTATATCGGAAATTAAATGATACAAATCTTTAAAAGTATATAATAAATTTAGATGTTTTTTTTCTTACTTATTATGTATAGTCTACTAAATATAAAATTCTATTCTATTGCAAAAATTTATTATTGTTTTGTAAATTAAAAGAAATTTTTTTAAATCCATAAAGATTTTTACCTTGGATTGAAATCCTGAAACAGTGTTTGCAGATTCATGATTATCAGAATGGTTTTCTAGGCCAACTACTAGATGTAAATCCTCGTGATGACCACCGCGCACACATATATTTCACTAAAAATTGTTTCATTTACCGCAAAATTTACCGCGGAAGAACACGAACGGTGGGTTCTGCATTTGTGTTCGATGAAAAAAATAAATCCCACCGTCTTACATGCGAAAATTCGAATTACACTGAAATTAGCTAAAGGCCAACAGCTGGCGACATCAATACGTCAAATGCAACTCAACATTAGCAGAAAACTTCGTACTTATAAACTACAATCATGTGTTTATGAATTATAATATTTAAAATATTTATTTATACGCGTTTAAAAAATAATTATATTTTAAAATTAAAATTACATAATTGTAAAAAGAATAATCTAAAGTTCATATACATCTAAATAAAGTATGACTATAAATTTTTTTAAAACTATGTTTTTAATTCATGCTATTAATTCTGTGCCATACAAATGTAAAATTTACTTATACCAAATATTTAATTGGATTTAATTTAGTGTAACATAATTTCAAATATAATATTATTATTATGTATTTGAAAGAATTGTTCGAAAGATATATTAACCAATCAGCATTCGTGTATATGTCGACACTTGTAGGTTGTTCTATCAATTTCCGCTTTAGCGCAAACTTGCTTCTTTCCGTGTGTAACTTCAATCATGGCGGTGGGTAAAAACAAGGGACTTTCAAAAGGAGGTAAAAAGGGTGTTAAAAAGAAGATGTAAGTAAATCATAATATTTCTATCACGTAGTTTAAACATCTCTTATATAAAAAATATAATTTTTTTTCTCATGTCATTAAAGATGTTTTATATTAAAGCAGATTCTCTATGCACCTGACATTCAGATGTATGCATCTATTCCACGTTTAATATATTGACATTATTAATATTTAATAATTTACGTAACAAGTAATTTCACAGCATTTTATATTTTAAAAAAAATATGATCTTTAATTGTGTAATCATAAATTTAATCTCGAAGGAAAATATTTGTTGTACTGATATCTTTTTGAACATTGCTAATATTAACTAATATGTACTTATATATATTGTATCTGATATTTAAAGTAAATTAAGTAAATTATATAAAAATTGTTAAGGATGATAAAATTACCAAAATTTGCAAAATTGTTTATATCTAACCTAAAAGCTCAATTTAAAATTCTAACCTATATTTTCTTTTGTTAGTGTTGACCCGTTCACACGTAAAGATTGGTATGATGTTAAAGCACCATCTATGTTTACCAATCGTCATGTTGGCAAAACATTGGTCAACAGAACCCAAGGAACAAGTAAGATATTTTGTGCTAATAAAAATTTTGCAACTCCAGCTCCACGATAGTTTTATTGGTACTTTATGTGGCGTTTTATGTTGCATACAGAAAAGCAGACTCTTACCATAGTATTATTTTCTTTGTAATAATACTAAAATTAGTTCATGCTACAGATTTATTTAAAGTATATTATTTATTAAAAATATTTTTAAGTGTATTAAATTGATTTTCTTATCAATTTTACTTTTCTTGTGTTATAGAGATTGCTTCTGAAGGTTTGAAATACAGAGTATTTGAAGTCTCTTTAGCAGATTTACAAAATGATGGAGATGCAGAAAGGTCCTTTCGTAAATTTAGGCTGATAGCTGAAGATGTTCAACATCGTAATGTATTGACTAACTTCCATGGCATGGACTTAACAACGGATAAATTGAGGTCCATGGTTAAGAAATGGCAAACTTTGATAGAGGCTAATGTTGATGTAAAAACTACTGATGGCTATCTTCTCAGAGTTTTTTGCATTGGTTTCACCAACAAAGACCAACTGAGCACAAGAAAAACGTGTTATGCTCAACATGCACAGGTTAATATTTGTACAAACAAAATATATTATCTTTTACCTTCAATATTTGCAACTTAAAGTAAATGAAAGTTGTGTAAATACTTTTATGTCTCAAAAAGTTGCATACATTAATAGGCACTCGCTTACCACACTATTTTTGGATTAGAGAATAGTGATGTATGATGCTGCGACACTTTTATTTAAAATATATGATTATATATGTAATGTTCATGTATGAAGTTATTTGATTATGTGTGTATTTCTATGTTTAGGTCAAAAAAATTAGACAGAAGATGGTAGATACGATCACGAATGACGTTACAAAGAGCGATTTGAAAGGTGTGGTTAGTAAGCTCTTACCGGATGCTACTGCTAAAGATATTGAAAAAGCCTCACAAGGCATTTATCCCCTGCACGATGTTTATATCCGCAAAGTATATAAATCAATTTAATTGTTCTTATAGTTTCAATATTTTACGTGAATTTGAATCTAAATAATAAATATATTACTTTATAGGTTAAAGTATTAAAGAAGCCACGTTTTGAATTGAGTAAACTATTGGAACTTCACGGCGACGGTGGGGGTAGTAAGAGCGAAGAAGTGGGGGAAAGTGGTTCAAAGGTTGATAGACCAGAAGGCTATGAACCACCTGTACAGGAATCCGTCTAAAGGAGGTATTTCCTTTATTTGTGATTTTTGAAAATTTGATATAAATAAAATGCAAATACCACTGCGAATATTGTTATTATTCTTTTTATTTTTGTGTGTATTATTTTTTAGAAGAAAACATTTANTAAATATTTATTATTGAAAAAATAATTTTATAATACAATGTTTTTCATTAATAATTATATAATTATATCAAAAGAAGCTAAAAATCGGTAAAAAGAAGGAATTCATAATTCATTTGGTCATATTAAAATATAAAGGTACTAAAAATATTAAAAACTAGACAATATAAGTAATTAATGTAACAAAGTTCGAGTAGTGTACAACCAACTTTCTATTAATAATGTTCTAAAACTTTGACTCCAGGATGCCAATATATAGATTAGTAGCACAAAGAAAAGTATCTTTGTAATTATGTCAACCCAATACATGCTACAATAAAAACATGAACATTAAATTTTAAAAACTCATCAAAATTTATAGGTGTTTTGAGAATCAATTTCTAATTAGGTCTTACATTCGTAGGTGCCTTCGAGCAGCTGGCAAAGTTTCTGGTAATTCGTTTAGAATGTAAATTCTTGCTGCTCGTATACATGTTTCGAAATATGCATCTATATCCATGTCTTCTCCATGTAACTGATAGTTTTCATATTCCACAGAATTCAGTTTATTCCGTACTTCAAATATATTCGAATTTTCAAAATCCCATTGATTATTAGCATAATATTCGAAAACTTCGAAGCCTTTTTGTATCCGACGTTGTACACGACACATACTGTTTACAGTAAGAGTTTTATGTCCTTTAATATCGTCAAAATATTTTGGTTTGGAAAATATTTATCATCTATAAATAAAGGGTAATAGTATTTAGATGTACTTACATTGGCTTATAGCCTGCAAGGAAAATAAGTGTATCTATGAGGTAAGCAGGTATCGTATGGAATAATAGAACACATATATTGTGCATAAGTCTTGATTTTTTCATGCTACCTCCCGGATACCAAACAACTCCATTTAAAGGTACTTTTTCTGTTATTTTTCGACCCCTCGCGATTATCTCTGCCCACGATACCTAAAATTTTCATATTAAAATTAATGAATATTAACCACACATACTTAGTATTTAAAATCGTATGTACAAAAAGATAATAATGTACCTTAAAGTCACTGCTACTTGTAAGATTGTAAACTCTTTTTTCATGGTCTTTCCAATATATAAAATTCCAAGAACTGGCAAGAATCGCATTTACCGCAATATCAACGGGAAGATAATCAGCGTAACCAGTGTCGTTACAATACATTGTTCGAATAACACCTTTTCCAGCACCAATTAAAAGTCCTGTTGGACCATTGATATTATCTGTCCATCCTGGCAGCGGTTCTTTCCATATAGGTATGACTATGCTTGGTCTAATATTTAAAGTAATATTCTACGATTAAAAATTTATAATTGTTTATAAAAATAGTGTATTAATTCATACCTTAATATAATTGCTGGAATATGTGGCATTGCTTCTTCTACAAGGCCTTCCGACAATGCTTTAGTAAAGGCATATGTATTGGGAATATGTCCTAAAATTTTATCTGTCATTGCTTCAACTACATCATTATCCATCCATTCTACGCATTTGATTATTTTGTGAGGATCTGTAGGTGGTGGATATGGTTTTTCTCCTAAAACCTAAAGAAAATGTTATTTTATTAAATAAATGTTATCGAATATACTTGTAACTTAACAAATAACTTAATAATTTAAACAAGATGCCTTTTTTATGTCAATAGTACCTTTTCTTCAAGATGACAATATGAGGTACTAATGTGTGCAAATAATTTTAAATGCTTCATCTCTTTGGCTAGTTCCAACATTTGCTTTGTACCACGTGTATTCAATAGCACTGCTTTTTTCAACAGTTCATCGAATCTTTAAAAACGTGATAATCAAATTCAATATTATTTTTAAATTATTTTATTAATATTTATATAATTTACAACATATACTATTTTATTTTATACTACGTTACCGTACTGTGGCAGCTGCATGGTATACAATATTAATCTTTTCACAGAGCATCTCTCTATCTTTTGAAGAAAGTCCGAGTCCAACTGCCGAGACATCTCCGTGTATAACAGTTACAGATTTTTTAAGTGTTTCTGCCCCTCTTTGTTCCTTAACTTTTTCAAAAAGCTGAAACAAATTTTTGTAATTTATTAATTGACAATTATTTGTAAAATTAAATGCAAATTAATATTACTACAATTAGTAAAGAAACTGACTTTACGAATCATTTGTTTTCAAAGAAGAAAATTTCTTTATAAATATATTTTCGTTCTTTTGTAGATTGCGTTATGTTCACGGAAAGAAGCTATAATGAATTCACGTTGCCGGTAAACTTGCTTTCTCGTGTATTTCTAGTTTCTAACAGGCACTGATTTTTTAGGGTTGTAAATTAGTGTTGAAAGAAATGAAAGTAAAAGTCAGGTTTATTTTTCAGTATTTTTTTTAGTGAAATTTTTTTATAGTGATATTTAAATGCTTTTTAATTAATCATGTCATTTTTATACATTTATGTATGTTCTATTTATTCGATGTCAAATTTTGATCTTTGGTCTTTAAAGCATTAATCGTATATTTTTAAAAGTACATATTTTCTAGTGTCCGATTATATTTCTGCCAAAAAATGTTTATTTGAAAATAGAAGATCACTCAAAAGACAAGCGACTGATAATATTTATACTAAGAAAATTTTATCTGTACTCTGAAATTATAGTACACGACCAAATTCTTCAGCTACGTTGCCCACCGCAGAGAAGTTGTGTGTGTGTGTTTATTTTTATGTGTGTTAGAATGGGGTCCAGGGGGCAGCAGTACGAAAGATGTGACATAACAGGCCAGCACACGAGGAATAAGAACTTTCACCAGGTATGAGACTTGATAATAATGATAATAATAACATTTGCCATCCTGTTCTCTATATACAAGACCTTGACTTAATTTCTTAGATTTTTGTCTTGTTACATATCACTCGAAATACTTTTACTTATGTTGTTAACTTCAATACTTTAATTAAATTCAAGGAAATGAGAATAATTCATATTATTTCTTCTTATTAACTTTTTCTTATTTCGTATGACATCATAATTAGTTAGAATATTTCTCATTTTTGTCGTCATAATGTCCTTTTTTTTCCACGTTTACGTTCAAACGTGTTGCAATTTTTTTTTATTGATTCTTAGTAATTCTGATAAGTAAATAAGAAAAATCTTTCTTTTTTCACAAAAGGGGTAAGAAAATTTGCTACGAAATAACAAATAATTTAATATTACGTAACACTGCAATGGAAACCGGTCAACGAACAATTAAAGCTCGTCGCTTCATTATGCCAGTCATCTTGACTTTCTCGAATGATATTTGTATAGATTAAAATATTTCTCACGTTCTTTTCAATTGTGTTTGATTTACGTATGCGTAGTACACTCTTTCTTCAACTGATTAAACAAAATTCGCCGTTTAAGTGGTGTTTTCTTAATACACAATAGTCAATACAACAGAATTTGTAATGCGTTGACATATCGTAATTTTTCAAATCCTGAGTTCTTTTTATATGTCAAGCTTTTGGAAGATTTCTTTTCCTTTCGATAGTGAAAAGAATTTTTTTAATTTCTGAAGTAAAACTTTTTAGATTAACACATCATAATTCTTTTGTTGCAAAATCTAATCTTTATATAATTACACTTTCTCTAAGCGCGTTTTATAAGATATATGTTGCAATATCTCACGCATTAAAAATATGTACCTATTACAACAATTGTAACAATAGATTAACAAATGCAGTTTTTAACATAATATTCAGTTAGTATAACGTTTTATCGAATCATTTTTTCTTCAATATTATTTTCAAACATCCAACTGTTGTCCTAAAATGTTCGTTCTGAAGAATTAGGTCAGGAAGAATTCCCTTAAGTAGAAAACAACTAGTATAAGAAACCTGTTTACGTATATATAAGTGGTTCAATTACTTTTTCTTCGTACTTATGCAATATCGTCCATATGATTTAAGTTCATAGAACGTTCATGCGACAACTGTTATTTAAGATACAGTAACGATACCTGTTTCACTTCAAAGCTACCAATTAATTTCGATTAAAAATCTCCAATAATAATTTACATTTTTGCACGCACATGTTACTTCTTAATTATCTTAGGATATTTCTATCTTACACCGGAGGTGTGATTTTTTTATAGAAACGAAGAAATATTTGAAAACTTCGAAAAGATACTTACCGGTGAATTGAAAATTTCCTCGAGACGATGCTTTGGATCTTTTCCCTTCTTGGGTCTGATTAACATATAAATTTGTTCTGTATTTGGCAAACATCTGAGAAATTTTTCAACAACGACTTTACCGAGGAAACCAGTGCCACCGGTAATTAAGATGTTCTGACCTTTGAAAGATTCCGCTATTCTATCAGGAATCTCTTCCACTTTTGATTCTCCCATGATTTCCTTTTTAATCTTTGAAAAATCATAATAACAATTTACAGATTTTTTATTAAACGTGTATCAAAGAGATATACGAGAGGCTACAAGTTAATGGTTATGAGAAAATTATCGTGTATCATGTTCGACTTATATCAAAAGTAAAATAAATGCTGTACCAGAAATTGCCACTGGAACAGAAATTACAGTGTAGATTTTCAATTTGACAAACGAAGCTTCAATATAATTCTTGTAGTTCATAATTCTTATCTGTATGAATTCAACATCGTTAATTTGATAGATTTTTCAATCAAACCCTGTGTGAAACGTAATTTGTAAAATGATTCTCGCGCATATATTTAAATATTCTAATTTCCATTAGAAAAATGAGTCATATAACTACTTCTGCGAAGTAAGATAAAGTTGCATTTACTCGATGAACAGAAAGAAAGAACATTTCTATTATGTAAATATTTCAAGGATGTAGTAACAGTTTTTACGACAATATAAAGACGTAACTACATGTTGACAAAGAAACCTACATGACAGAAGCGTAACCTGGTTATTTGAAAAAAAAAAAATTAAATTTTGCAATAACGGGAATGGTAAATATGTCGCTTTCTTTCTTAAAGATCCTTTCAGCTTTTGCTTCGTTGAATTTCACAATTCGTTGAATTTTAAATCATAGAGCATAATTATTCTTATATAATTGGTAAAATTGTACTAAAAAATAAATAAGATATCTATATAAATACCTTGTAAGATTAAAACCGATAAGTTCACTTCGTTATTCCTATGATGCTACTTGCATAATTCAATATTTCTTATTTCTTATGTAAATATTACACGATATTCAACACTCGTTATCTGATAATCGATCAATTAATCAAATCGCTAGTTAACGTACAGTGTACGGTAGCGATAAATATTAAACACTTTATATTAAATATTTAATACTGTAAATTCGGTTTTAAATACATTACTAACATTAAAACTTAATACTTCAATATCGGCTATTCAGCAATAATTACTTGGTATTAAGTACTTAATTTTCGGTTTGCAATATACAGACTATCACATATCAACGTAAATATATAATTTTATTCAGTTAAATATTGTAAAATCTCGATTAATATTACGTTCGATTGCTTTACTTGGAAAGTTTGGTTTCTGTCAGTTTAAATGGCTCTAATTATTTGTTTCCAAAAATCACCATCATAGATCGAACGTTGACTACATAATTGTTATAAATTTTTCATATTTATCCATTGGTATCCATAAAATATTTCTGTATCTTCAAAAGCGATTAATTATACGAACAATCAAGCAATCGAAGCAAAATCGTCATTTATCTCAAATGACAGGAATCTGATTCGTTATAAAATATATTTATATGTAAACAATCTTAGAAATATCAAACAACTTAGCATGCTATCGATTCAAAAGTTACAATGAAATTTGCTGCAAAATGAATCATGCCAAATTAATAACAACGATACACGATACATTTCATTAAACAACACGTATTAAAGACAACGATACACAACAATAGAACGAGGTTAAACTTTTTTGGTTTTACATATGTATTGTTATAAGGATCACTATTATAACAAAATTTTGACGGATAAGAAATAAATAAAAAAAAACGAAAAAGGACTCACTTCGAATGTTGCACGCTTACTTTCAAGAATGAATGAAATTTCGTCGAGTTCACGGTTTATTCGAAATAACGACTGGTCACTAGCGAACAATTTAAAAAGCAACAATATGAAAGCACGTTCAAGAATGACCAGCTACAGTCAATTGCTGTTACTTCAACGGTGAGCTCGATACAGACTGAGAAAGCATAATGTAGACCCAATATTTCCCCGGATGATCATCGGCACTCAATGCAGTCTCGTATTCGCTTTTGGCTAGACTGTGTTCCCCCACTCTTACTTAAGGGAAGAACTCAATCTTATTCGAGTCACGTAATTGTTTATTCGTCTACATTTCATTATATAATCATGTAAAATAATTTCATTACCGTACGAATTTAATGTACGAAACGTATGTATGTAATTCGGTGTGATTCATCTTCGGAATAAATTTAGTTTCAGCAACGAAGGAAGTATTTATGAATATGTATTCTAATTCTTACGTCTTACCATTCCTTTCGATAGATCGAATTAATGTAATACATCCAAATTGAAGCTACTAATTAAATATACAAAAATACGTACGTACAAATAAATCTGACTGTTGGAACAGTTAAACAGTGACAGACAAATTTCTTTCGTTTCTTGGATATAGATAGAAAAACGATTCAACTTTTTTAAATTAATATTTTACATATCATATCGTGTTTACAA
>NIJG01000013.1:663787-675734 GCA_002201625.1 Euglossa dilemma | reverse complement strand
TATTTCACTGAATATTCAGTATGTAATACCGAAATAAACATGATAGCTGAATTTAATTTATCGAATGTAAAGAATCTATCGAAGATTTAACGTATCTTTTTATTCTTTTCAGATATTTGTTCTCTTGTTTTCGTTTACGACCATTACCTTGTAATTTAAACGGTCGTTCTTACACAACTTTGTACCCTTACCGGATAATTCCGTTCTTTATGTAAAGAATGCAAAAAATATTACGACATATTTTACGTGTTTTAGGGCTGGGACATTGATAAAGGTGAATAAACTACTTTCGAACTCGATCGAAGAAATTGTGATTTAATATCGGATATATTCGGAATTCAGGGAAAGTTAATATATTTTCACGATCTTTCGAGCGTTTGAATATGAAATAATATAAGATAAAAACTTTTTCCGGCATTAACAGTGTATGAATACGTTTTCTTAGGTTGGCCAAGTGTTGCATTCGTGGTTACTATAGACGTCATTATTAGTCGAGTAAAGCGTATATCCTATAACGAAGCGGAAACTTTCGTTTCTATTTGAAAACGTTGCTTTAAATATTTGCGTGGTAAAGGAGTCACGACTGAACAAAATTTCACGGAAACGATCGTGCGAGGTCATGTTCGCGAGAGAGCGAAAATTTCGAAATTCTAAAATGTCAGCTGGCGATCATATTCTCGATCGTAGTTAAAGAAATTTGTAAATATTAAGAATAACTGGTATGCTACTTTTCCTTAGACTGGCCCAGGCTGTGCTAGCGTTCAACTTGCTTCACGATAGTACCAACGGTAGTATACGTGGTTCGAAACGCAATAGTAATAATAACATAATTTATTTCTAACATAAAACGTCTAATGAGCGTTGCTAAAGAAGTTCCTTAATCGTATAGCCTTAAAATAATATCGATGTAATTTTTTCGACACTATTTACTCGTTATCACATTCTTTACAACCTATATATACAAAATATTCATTAAATTTTTTACAGATTATTTAAGCCAAATTTGTATAAATTCCGAATTATGTAACATTAATCGAAATTAATGATTTTAGTTTTAATATTGTTAATAATTAATAATAGCTTTTACTTTTCATTTTGACTATAAAAAAGAATAAACATAAAGATACATTATCTCATCGAGGCAAAGTCAAAGTTACTTGAAAATACAGCTAAAGTTCGTTACCTTCAAACACGGTGGTAGATAATTTTTGAAATGGTGTTATCAAAGAATAAATAAGCCACACGAAGAGAATCGTGAAGCTAATTTTGACAAACCAATCGGCGAAATACAAATACCTAAGTACTCTTCGTGCACGTGGAATAGTAGATGGATCGTCTTTGAGGCAGTAGTGTCTAGCCCCTAATATGTATCGTAACAAGTAATTGTCCCAGGATATGGCTTTCGTATCCATAAAGAATTCTTCTCTGTCGAAGGAATTCAATTCAGACTGTAATTCTTTCATACGATCGTTTCTGCAAGAATAAAATAAAATTTACCAAACATTATGGAAACTTATCACACGTTTATAGATTCTGGATTAGAATTTTTCTAAAATTTAATTCGATTAACGTTTCGAAAAAATGTTTCTAGATAATTACCGAAATTCCCATTCTTTGGTAGTATAATATTGTATTAATTTAATACCAGCGTTGACTCTCTGATGCACCCTTACCAAAAACGGTTTGTTACCAGATAAAGCAATTATTGTATCTAGGATATATGCAGGTATAAGATGGAAGAAGATCACACGTAACCAATGATAAAATTTCAACGTAGTGACACTTCCACCCGGATACCAAAGTAGACCTAAAATAAAATATATATTTTAATACAAACGGTTAAGTAGAGGAAATTTATTATATTGAACCTTATATTATTCTTCTTTCGCTAACCTGTAAACGGGTATCTTATGGCATGTTTCTTTCCAGTATTTACAGCGAAACCCCAAGAAATTGGGTTTTCAGATCCGTTAGTGACATTCATAAATATGGGTTTTTCAGGTTTTTCTATTCCTACTTTCCGTGCCAATCCGATAATCGCGTTAATCGCCATGTCACAGGGGATTACATTCAATAAGTAATTATAATTGCAGAGCACTGTTCGTATTACTCCTTTTCCTGCACCTATCATTATACCTGTTGGTCCATTCATATTCTCAATCCAACCAGGTACTGGTTCTTTCCATGATGCACATACTAAAATTTCAATTAATCAATAACATCTTATTAAAAGATCATCTAAGCAATATTTATTTAGAAATCATATATAATACATATAGTATTATCTGACGAAAAAGAATTTGTTCATATTTACCGATAGAAGGTCTTGCAACGCCTGCAGGCAGGCCACATCTTTGCACCAAATCCTCACTGAGTGCTTTACTAAAGGCATAAGTGTTTGGTAGTCCATTTAACATTTTTGGTGTTATAATTTTTAAAAAATCATCTGTCATACTATTCGTTATTTCAATGACTTTTTCTGGCTCTACCGAGCATGGATAGCTTCGTTCTTCGAGTACTCGTTCTCTGCAGTGGCAATATGAAGTAGAAACGTGAATGAACGATTGCAAATGCGTCATCTACGAATAATGAATTTTTCAAGTTATCGAATTATCAGAATTTTAAAAGAATTAAATAAATTTAATACACGCATACCTGTTTTACAAGATTTATAACATTCATGGTGCCTACAGTATTTATCCTTATCGCTTCCTTTAATGTTAAATCGAATTTAACGTTTGCTGCTACGTGGAAAACGACCGAAACTTCTTTCATCAGTCTCTGCTTATCGGCAGTAGATAAAGCAAGATCTTCGAATGTAGTATCACCGGGTATTAGTATGATTTTCTTTAGTCTCTCAGGATGCTTTTCCTTTATGAGTTTGAATGGGTATTGCTGGAACATCAATCGCATATTTTCATATCCATTTACCACCACGCGAAGAGAAGGAAATATTTCGTAATTATTACACAGAAATTACGAAATGTCAACAATCAACTACTTTAATACGCAATACCTTTTGTTGATTCATTGTATTAAGAGACAGCAAAAACGATGATTAAACTGCGAACAGAAAGGAAGTCTGTTCACCTTGTAGAAACACGGTTTTATGTATAAGCGCATTTATATTTTTCTTATATCGTATGGTACATCTATTTCTAGCAATTTTCTTACACATTAAAATTATATACAGTGAAATTACTCCGTACCATATAGTCAATTGTACCTTTCACTTTTGTTCACACATTTAAAAGTACATCGAAGTATTAATGTAAATAGATGATTTTATGCCATCTCTTGCAATGTCGATTAAATCAATAAAATCATTAATTTAACGCAGGAATCCAAATCAGTTATTACAATGGCTACTAAATTCTTTTTCTGAAGGATATATATACAAGTGTGCCGATGAAATAGATTTTGAAATATAATCTATAATGAACTATATTTTAATGAATTATAAGATACGCGCTCATCTTTGCGATGTGTAGCTGTTTTCTTTTTACATTTTTCGTAATCATATAACATGGAATACCTAGTGCATACCATTAGTGAAAGTGTAATATACGACAATGCTGAAAATAAGGAAATTTTAAAAGTCATCGGAATTGGGAAATTTTTTTGTGACGTGATTTTACACAGTTCAAAGTATTAAGGAGTAATAATCATTTATTTAAGAAGAGATCTAAAAGAGCAATTACTTTTTGTTCTTTCATTTCTATATTTTTTTAATTTTTAATCTATTTCTTTAATTATCCATATTCACTTTAGTTTTAATATATTTTTCAGTTTATCTTTTTTGTTTTTTTAACTTGTCATTACAATTAAAAATAATTTCATTGCTATATTTTTAAATGTTTTAGAGATTGTTTCTAAAAAAAGGAATACAGATCCAAATATCCTATGTATATTAATATGATCATTTTCCATTGTTTTCAAATTATTCTGCTATAATAATTTTCAATGATAATAAAGAAGAAGAGTAAATAATTTCATAGACAATTTTTCTCATATCGTATAAGTAATTTTTACAAAAGTAATAATCCTACCATGTTTCACTCTCTTTTCACTCAATGATAAGTAAACACAATTCTTACGCTCACGTTCCTTCTTTTAATGTTTTTCTATCGATGACCATAGTTATGTGTAAAATGCAATTTAAATGCCCTTTAACTCAATTTAATAGTATGCCATTAACATAACCGCTACTTGGTAACGATTATACATTAGCCATTGTTTAGTTTACGTTCTTCAGGAAAGTGTACGGTAATCCTTGTGTGACAAAAAGAATTATTTGCCCGAAAGTAAGATTATTTGTTAAAAACTGATAATAAAAAAAGAAGGAAATTTCAATAAAACAATTGAAAAGAAAAACGGAAACTATTATATTATGATATTGAACTATTTTAAGTTACGTAATGTACACATTAATATTAATTTATAGCACGCCTATAGCGACCTTCGACATAAGTTGATTTAGAGAAAGGTAAGCCGAGGTTAACGAGAAATTTTCAATGTCTCGTTGTCTCCTCGCATTCAAAAACCATTTATCTTTATATAAAATAAACTGATTTCTCTGCCATAGTGCTTTGTCGTAAATTATGAATTATGAAATAAATTGTATTATTATTAGGATATTTCGTCAGTGGTAATTTTCTAGAGGCATCACTTTAAATCTTTTGCAAATTTTGAACGAGGAATCGATAAGAATATAGCTTTGATGTTTGAGAAATTTATTTTTTGTGGTTAAAGTGGTATATCAATGTGTTGAAAGTGGTATATCACGTAACGTATAGATTTTACTTCAATGTGTTGACGTTTCAGACATTTGAAGGCCAATTCGACTTTGTCAAGTAAAAAAAGATGTACAAAAGAGATATGAAAGCTTAAACTCAAGTACTACTTTGTGAAAATAAAATTAAAACTAGACATAAGTATTTTAACTTACTAATTACGTTATTTGTTAACCAGCAACTCTTTTCGACAAATATTCAAAATTAACGAGTATTCAAAAGTAATGAAAAAGAATGGAATTAATTAAAATATTCTAGCTAAATCAATGATCACATTCCGAATCTTAATAAGATCTTAATCCATTGAATCGACCATTTCATTTAAAAAAAAGGTGATTGAACTCGAAATGTCTGAAATTCTTCTAGTTCTAAAAGAGCCTTACATATTTTTGGACAGTTCGGATTTACCACTCGAAACTATTTATTATTGCCTTGTAAAAGTTGTTTCTATGTTTTCTCGAAAGCAAAGGTCAAAAAGTGAGTGGGTTTTTCTTATTTTTACTTATTCCCAGAATATATTTTAAGATTTTCCTGCTCGTTTTTGAATAAATTATAGATTATACCTGCATCATGAGCTGCAATCTGGATTGTGGATCAACCTCTTTTTTCTTTCTGATCAACACAAAGATGTTTCCAAGGTCATGACAGCTAACCAATAGCTTATAAATTAAAACCTTCCCCATGAATCCAGTGCCACCGGTAACAAAAACATTTCGGCCTTGAAACCACTCAGACACCGATGGTATATCTGATGCCATTTCCGGAAGCGCTATATAACAGATGACAAAGAGATGATAAAGAAACGAAGATGAAAAAGTGCTTGAACATGTTCATAACAGACGATTGCATATGTTGTTATCCGATTTAAACATTTTTTAAACGAGATACTCGGATGTACTGACATCTATATTACCAAGTTAATTCTCAAAAGTATCATCGTAAAACTAATATCGTCGCGCGTATTATCCTAAAAATGATAATTCGATTAAAAGTATATTGCGAGTATCTAATAAGTATAATTATAAAAATAATATCTATAAAAAGAATCACTAAGCTAACGGTGCCTTTATTAAAAAAGATTCTGCTTAAATGTACGATAAAAATTGAATGTAAAATGCAGTTAAGTTAATCTCAGTGAAAATGCAATATTTAATTAAAAGTACGCGGTCGCAATTAAATTATAAATTAACACTGAAATTATAAATATACTAAGTTATTTTAATAAGTGAACTTTTAAACTCTATTAATATGATATTGCGATAATAATCAACGTACAAAGTGTAATTATTACTATTGAATTACTTCCATTTCTTTTATAAAGAAATATTTCGTTATAAAATAAGCGTGTAATTAATTGCATCGAGAATTCGATTATTGAGAAGCGCGTGCAAAAAATATTTTAATTTTCGTTATTCTAATAAATAAAGTAAATACTTTCTATGATATTTCATCGCTTAATTTATTCTCTTTAATCGCTGTATGACATATTTACAAATTATTCAGAGATAAAGCTTCATGAAATAAATTATTGATGTTTTCTCACGTACGTTTGTATCATTTAAAATTATCATAAATAATGCCGATAATATGAAACGCTAATTACATTTTTCCTATTCACGCGCATCGAGGATAAGAATTTATGCATAGTGTTATTGATGAAATTAAAATGCAAATCAGAACTAGAATATTTTAGGAGATGCGTGTAAAGCCTGTGTCACCGCTATGGCGTCTCCACGCATTATTATCCATTCACGAGCATTCTTCAGCATTCGCAACATGCTACGGGTATTTTTTGGAATCCTGCTTGCCACTATCCGTGCCTTGAATACTAAGAATGGGAAAGGCCCTCTATATAATTTAAGATTTTATGTATTTGCTACCTTTTATCGTAGCGAGAATTTATAAATTTTTCATATCACATCGCTTCAAGTTTGTCAACTCTTTTTACACTTGTCTCCTTCGATTCTTTTCTTTCGAAATTTGAAATAGTATCTCTTCCTTCAGAATACCAATTTTATATATCAATTAATTTTATACACCGTACACTTAATTTTCAGATACAACTGATACAAGTTTGCATTTTCTTTTTCTTAGTTTTAATTCATATAATTTAGATTTATATGAAATTTAAAAAGACACGTTTCGGACATGTTAGATTTTTTTGAATCTTATCCATTTTTTACGAACTCATCGAATTTAAAAAGAAAAATTTTTTGAATATCGAATATCAATTTTAAATAACAAAATGAGATGTGAATATATAATAATACATTGTTCCAGACGATATCACTATACCAAACTAAAATACAAATGTAAAAATTGTGAGAAATAGGTAAAATTTGATCTTCAATTGTATTCGCTTGTTTTGCTGATAAAAATTTTATTCAAATGCATGAAAGAATATAGAAACATAATAACTTTGCATCATTATTTGCAGAAGCCTAAATAGAATCAAGTTAATGGTATGAATATGAAAAAAGTTCACAATTGCAAATCAAGTATTTAACACAAAGTTTCGATTACACGTAAAATTTCTAACTTAGATAAAATATTGTAGCATTAATTACAAGATTGTAAATGTAATTCTCACAGATTGCCCAAAAATGTACTTTCCCGAACTTACATAAGTTTAAAAAACAGTGATTGCAACGCTTCGACGATATGTCATTGTCATTTCACTTTTCTAATCATTCTGATTGTGACATAGAACGAAAACGAATTCCTTGTGCGTATTACTACAGCACAGATTGTCAATTATCGTAAATTTCACTTTAACGACTATGGTGCCGACTGGCTGCAGGCATTCTTAAGCTTTTCCTACGTAAATATACATTTGTTGGTCTCATTAGAAACGATCATCCCCATAAACTTTACGAAATTTCATTATACTGGTTCATCAATTAAATATAAATTAATTTAGTCCAATGAAAAGATCAAATAACTCAACCATAGTATCGATTATTTCAAAAATATCGCTTAACCGTTTTATCCATTCAAAAGATTATCAAAAAATTGTATTAACACTGAAATTAAAATAACAAATCTGCCTATAAATCTATCTAATAAATCATTATAAATCATCAATTCAATCAACGCAATTTACACGATAACTTCGTAAGTTTACCATTAACTTATTAACAAACCTCCCTTATCCATAAAATTTCCAATTAACATAACCCTCGATGTATGTTTTTAATTCTGTTTCATCATATTTCAATACGTACCTATAACAAAGGACGATTCAGGCAAAAAAAAAAAATCCGCAATACACAAAACGGAATAGTATCACTTTTCACAATCCTTAAAATTGCGTTCAATTACTAATAATATTGAGAAAAAAATATACATATATCGGGAATTACTAACTAGATTGAAGGAAACTCGCGAGGATAAAATCAAACGAAGCCCTCGAATTGAGAAGAGGAATGAAAGGTTCTGGCAAACTGGCGTGTACGCTCGCTTGGTCTAGACTAGTCTGACGGGAATTTATATTTTGTTCCACAAGCCGGGCTGTCGACGGAGAATTGCGTGTAACCGAGAGATCGGTAACCCTTCAACAAGACAACAAAGCTATCGTGGATACCGACTGACCATGTCTGCTCGATTGAGTTGCAGTTTACCTTGCTCGATAGGTACTATTTTTTTGCTCGTTGAATGGCTGAATGTTAACTGCCGGAGAAGTCATTGTCTTCGCAGTCGAGATTTCAGGGTCATTCTCTCGAGTAAGGTTACCCTGGATGGCGTGTTCTGAATTGAATCATCCTCGAATCTACTTGACCAAACAAAACAAGGGCTGCATTGCGTGTGCGAGTTAATTAATTAGTTCCGTTAATGCAATTCGATTAAAACAGGTTGTAGATTTTTCGTTGGTTCAGTTACTTTCAAGTAATTTCAACTTCGCTTTAGTCGTTTCGAAACTAGTGATTTTTTCGTTTTATTAAGTGATGAAGCATATTTCCTCTGGGCGAAAAAAAACTTGTCCCGAGGAATGAAAGGGCTGATGTTCTTAACCCTAGGTAGTAAATACATTACAACTTTAAAATATAATAATATATATTCGTCTAGTTCTATTTATTTTTCTTACTTGTAATTTTGCCTATTAGCAATAATTGTTTATCTATCGATTTATAAATTGACAATAGTCAAAAATCGATTTATAACAATCATTATTTATTGTTTTTCATTTCACAAAAACCAGTAATTAATTACAATTTTTGTTTTTATATGTAAAGAAAAATTTGATTATACATAGTTAAGGAACTTTTCTTCTGTTTTAGAAATGTTTAAGAAAGTAAAATAAAGTTACATGATTTCAAGAGTATTTTGTCTTTCTTTTATAAGTAAAAATTAAGTTTAAAAGTGAATAAAAGTTAAGCAAGATTGAAATTTTCACTTTTTACTAAGTTAAAAATTATTTTCATTCAATAACTGATAAAAAAAAACACCCTTTTCATATCTGCATTATTAAAAACTTTCCCTATTCACAAATTATAAAAAAATGTAATTAAGTTAAAAGATAATAGTAATAAAATATTAAATTTATATTTAAAAGATGCTGCTTTGTTTAAAAAATACATTTACATTTATAATTTCATTATTTTTATGTAATCTTATTTAATGTTTCATATAAAATGTTCTTAAAAAAAAAGAATACATTTATCTGAAAACCTGAATGTAACAATGACAGAAAAATATAGTATAAATATAGCAATACCTTGACGAAATGAAGTATAATATTTATAAACTGAATATTATATAAGAATTAGCTCATAAACAAAAATATTTAATCAAAAGCTTGTTAAAAAATATATTTTATCTTATTTGCTGTTATAATATCAGTTCAACAAATAGTACACTTCTNATAATTGAGAAACAATAAAATTTGTTCAGTAAAACTATACTATTATATTAACTTATATAAAAAATTAAATATTTTATAATATTGTTTAGTCAACTTTACTACCCAACACCTGTTTTGAAGGTAAAGTCTATAGAAATGTATTTTAATGTACTCTTGATGAATTATGCAGAATTCATATTAAATAAATGAAAAATATATATTTTGTCCAACTGTACTACATGTTTACATTTATGCAAAAATATTAAATTCATCAAGCTTACTTTTTATATGGAAATATAATGTGATTGAAATTTTGTATGTAGTTTATAATTGATCAAAAAGAATATAAGTGAGTGAAACGATTAAACCAGTCTTAAACCAAGTACTTGCAAAAATAGCTCTGACCAGCCACCAAACAAGTGCTAACAATGCAGCTTGTAGACCCAAATGGGCAATCAATAATCTAAAAATATAAAAAATAAGTAAATTAGCAGTTTTTTATTAGTATATTATTTTTTCTTTATAAGAATTATACTTACATTTTGTCTTTGGAATATGCTTTTGGCAATGATTTAGGTGATTCATTATTCAAATATATTCTAACTCCTTGCGTTAAGTCACTGAAATAATCTTCCCATACTATTGGCTTAATATCTAAACTAAAGAGCTTCTTATCAAGCTCTGATAATGAATCATGTAACTCAATTTGGCGAGTGTTATAGAATTTCCATTCAGTAAAGATAAATTTTTTTAAACGGCCCAATGAATTGTTAACATTCTTGTGCATTCGTACCAAACTGAAAGAATATATAATTTTTGTATTAATTTCATTTTGTGAATAGACTGTAAACATATTAAAAAATTTATATTAAATTAACCATAGTTTATAACTTACATTGGTCTTCCACCTGCTAGTTTTGTAACAGTATCTAAGATATATGCTGGAATGAAATGTACAAAAATTGCAGAGAGCTTGAATAAGAAAATCGAAGATACAAATTTAAGATGTGGATACCAAACAGCACTTCGTAATGGATATTTATGTAAATAATAATTGATTTTTGATTCCACAGAAGCCCATCTAAAAGGATTACTTGTACTAGATGTACAATGATACACTTTCACTTCTTTTTGACTACAACAAAAACATATTATCATTGTAAGTAGTAGTTTTAATGCATAATTTTATTAAAATATTTTTATTAAAATTTTTGTTACAATTAATATAATTTTACTATACCTATCTCGATCAACTGCATAAGCTGCAGTAATAAGATTGTTCACAACAATATCCACTGGAATGTAATCATAAATTAGATTTTTTGCAATTGGTAATCTTCTTATGACACCTTTACTAGCACCCATTAAAAATCCTTGTGGACCATTCTTTGATATTGTCCACCCAGGGAGTGGTTCCTTCCATGCTGCTGTTACTGTAAATATAAAACATTTAAAATATATAAATTTCTAATTTCAAATTTTATTCTTTGTATTCAATAGAAAAATTTAGAAATATTATTATATTTAATGTACATACTCATTGAAGGACGGACAATAGCAGCAGGAATACGACCATTTTGAACTTCATGTTCAGCTAAATGTTTTGTGAATGTGTAAGAGTTTGGATGATCCTTTAGTATATTTGGTGTCTCTACTGTCAATGTATCATTATCCGATTTTTCAACCAATTTGAGTAATTCATTCACATCAAATGGAGCTGGATATATACGTTCTTCTACTTCATTTAACACTGAATTTACATATGCACTAGAAACATGTATGAAAGCCTGAAAGTAAAAAAATTGGAGCATATACTGTATAAATACTATCAATTAATATAAGAAGAAAACATGACAAAAGTTGTTTACCTTGAGATCTCTTATTTCTTGACAAAGCTGTACGACTCTACGTGTACCCAATAGATTAACATTTGTGGTAGATTTTAAATCTGCTTCAAAATCTAACGTTGCTGCACAATGAAAAACAATTTGAACATCCTCAATAAGAGTAAACCTGTCCTTAGCTGATAAGCCTAGATTTTCTTGTCCCACATCGCCAGCTACAGGAATCAATTTTTCAAGAAGATCTAATTTATTATCTTCTTTTAATTTGTTAAATACCTAAAAGAATAGAATAAAAAATTTAACTAATATTTAAAATAATATTTTAAAATATTTCAAATAAATCTAATATATAAGTTTTTATTATAATTACACAATTTTACATAGAAAAGTAGAAAAAATACAAGCACTAAACTTTTCAATATAAGCAAAAACCTTTTCTTATTCTTTAATATAATAAAAATAATGTAATA
>NIJG01000013.1:645961-656922 GCA_002201625.1 Euglossa dilemma | reverse complement strand
ACCACCTCGACGTCGAATTGGGAAGGAAAAGACAGTATAGTTCGTTCGCGTCTGCTGACCGCATCGGTTCCTATCCCCTGCACACGAAATAAAGACCTACCCCAGGAATCACGGCGAGTTTATTCAAACCTCACATTTCCTCCACCTTCATATTAATCAATATGGGTCTTGGAAATTTCATGGCGACTGACAGTCGCCTCTCGAGTGCAAAGGGTTAATATACTACATCGTCCTATTTTGTCTCACATTTCATCGTTCGTATCTCGATTGCTTTTCTCGCTTCGGTAATTTTTTTACTCTCTTCTTTCGAATCTTTTCGCATCCGTTCGTCTGTCTGTCCTTCTACGAGGTAAAAGTAATTCCGGTTGAAACGGCATAATTGCGGCAAACGATCACGATAAAGCGTCACGTGAAAGCACGCGGAACGCTTTACCGATTGTTAGTCCCGTGCACCGGCAAACTTTGCGGTATAAATCGCAAGTTCAACGTTAGACATGCGTGTGTATACGTCTGTTGGCGGGTCGCCAGTTTTCGATCTTAATTTACCCTTAATTTAACGAGAGTTCCGTGCCGGTTATGCAGCAGGTTTACGCTTTTGTTTAGACGTGTCGATGAAATCCGCGTTTTATTTCAAGTAGACGCAAGCTTGACAAACGATCGAAGGCAGACAAACAAACGGATCGTATTAAATTATACGCGATGGAAGGAAATTCGATGCAAATTACCGCAAGTGGTGATTAAAGGTGAAATAATGAAATTACTATTGAATATGGTAATTAAGCAATATTTGTACTATGTAACAAATTCTTCGGCAATTTCGTTGTATAAATTAAGTAAAATTATCATTGAAAATGGATTAAGCTAAATTTATATTACGTATGTATAGTGTAATTTCTGTAAATTATTATCAATTGCATCCTCGTTTTTTGTTTTTTTTTTATTTATACTTTATATATATTTTTTTTTCTCACAAACAAATTTCTAGGAATAAAAAGAGTGAGATTAATCATTGATAAAATTAACGATTAGAACAGTTCTTGAACACTGAATTATATATCTTTTGTAACACGTCTGTAAATTTTATATATCGCTATTAATAATCGCTAGATTCTACATAGATTATACTACATAAGAGGAAAAATGTTGTTTAACGTGATATTAAACTTTTCTTTCGTTTTCGAAAAACTTCAACTATGATTAATTCAAACAAATCATTAAGGTACTTGGTTCGACTTATAAAGGAACGAAATCCAAATTTAATAGCAATTAACGAAACAGCAATTGCGCGAATAGAATCAATAAAGATTCGAGCTGATTCCGATGCAATTTCAATTGCTACTGCAATCGATGGAATATCAATTACAGAACTTCGTATGTACCATCGATACCCTTTCCATACTATGTCACCGCAGGTTTAATTGGAAACGAGCAGAGGGAACGATTAATGTAATCGTATTGACTTGTTTTGACTAGCTATTTCTGACACTAGTTTCTTGTATTCAAAATCTGACCAGCATCCGGAAGAAATTTATTCGATCTGTAGCTTAGTACGAGAAAAATACTCGGAATTTGAATTTTAATTTCAAGAATCCACAGTTTATTCATCATGGAATCGTAATGCAAGAAATTCTTCGCAATCGATGACTTTTTCGATAGAGAAAAGTAGCAGTTGGAAGATTTTCTTCTACAAAGTCTTTCTTCTATGAATAATATTTCTTATAAGGATAAATAAGGAATGGCGTTAAAATCATCACGTAGAATTATTCTATTACGATATTTCACGCATTAATTAATATCGTTCTTGAGAATTTGATTAAACGACGATTGAAGATCTCGCAAGTGAAAAGAGCTAACGTGTCCAAAGCGTTTTTCACAAGCTCTCTCGAACGTTGGCGTCCAATAGAAGCTAACTAACGAGATAAAAATCGAGGCATCCTCGCAATGCTCCGAACGATCAGAATGGGAATAGATTCCGCTGCGGGGTAGCAATCGAATGTGAATTTAATCAATCTGGTCAAATACCGGGGCTCGTATCGCGTGCCGAGGAACAGCTAATCACCGGTGCAACCTCGAAGTAATGCATACACGATGGTTTTCGAGTTGGAATTACCGCGGTGCCGACGGTCTTCGGTTACACGCGACACGACGGCTTTCGAGGGCAAATCCGACGAGTGCCTCGTTGCCAGAAAGCCGCAGACCACTCCGAAACGCTTTCTATTTCCGTTCTACTCGCTTCACCGTGCTCTCATCAGCTTCGATTCTCCCCGATGCAGAAGCATCCGTTGCGGCCATTATTGTTTGTAAAGGCAGTCTTTATTTTTCTTTCCCCACACCAATTTTTTTCTCATCTTTCGTCTTCGTTTATTTTTCACACGGTTAAACAGGAGGGTAACTTTGATCTCTTCAGCTGTAAATTTAACCTTCGCGATGGCGACCATGTTGGTCCTGTTATTTTCTCGTTTCCAATATTTTCTGATATCGTATCACGTTGGTTTTCTGTGAAGTGATCGACGGGAATTTTTCTTTGGAATATCTTTAACAGTGCAATTGCCAATTATCGTTTTACAATTGGTATGTATTAGTGTAAGACAGAAAGAGAAGATAGTTATGTCTAGTGTAATATTAGAACGAACATTTGGAAGACATAGATGAAAGACGACTAGAGTGAAATAAATATAGGAATGGAGGATTATTTTTATGAAAAAAAAATGGTCGAAGGTTGCGTCGAGTCAATTTAAACGGTCGAGTCGTTGGAATTACCGATTCGAAGTAATTTGCGTGTTTCACTATACCTCGAGTGCGTCCAGAGAAATTCTTTGTGGCAGTGAAAGACGCAATGGAATCACCTGGTAATTTAAGATGGAATTAATAAATGGGGTAATCGCGTTAAATGATCCTTAATTGAAGACAACCACGACCTCGATGGTTATTTGCTTTACGAACGCGGAGATCGTTTAAGAAGCTTAATTCTCTGTCTTGCTTCATATTCGTTGCAAACAGCTATGGACAGGAATTCACGCGAAACTCTGTTATTCATAATAATTGCGTATTTTAGTTGGTCTCTTTAGCAACAAAGTTACAATCTTCATCCGAGTTCACATGAAAAGGTACATATGTCGAAGATTGGTTGAATGTTAATGTTACACACGCTTGAAAGTAGACAGTCGTGCAAGCAAGCAAACGGTGTAGCGAAACAAATGCACACTTACGTAAATATAACACACGGGTATATTATGACGTTCATTAATGCATCGGGCACAAAGTTCATCGAGCTAGGAAAAGTTCCAGCTAGCGAGAAGTCGTGGGTTCACTTCTGCACTTTTTTCTACTCAACGTTTCGTCTACGTTCACTTTCTCGTCGCGTAAATCGTAGATTTATCTCGCAGAAGATCGACAAAAGGAATGGTAACGGCGATCGACGAGGAATTAATTAGAAGTTAAAACTATCACCGATATCTATTCCTCGAATTTGCCCTATTTTCTGACAAATTTCTCTTTTTCTTCTCTTTTTTTTTTATCGTAATATTTCTTTAAACGAAGCTATTCACATATTTTTTTTTAGATATTTTGCGAATGAAATTCGACGAGAATTTGGAAGCTCTGGAATTTTGAAACGATCACTGGTAGAGCAAAGTCGGCTCAGAGGAATAGAGATGATCGATTGACAGCACGCTTTCTTTTTTGACTTTGGTCGAGGATATTGTTCAGCACGAAGATCGTGGAACGACTGAGACCCTCTGACCATTACCAGAGGTCTACGTTCATCGTCCACTTCATCTTCTTGCACGTGTACACTTGTGCTGTGTGCCGTTTATAAATGGAACAAGGCGTCCCGAAAGTGCTTAAGCCTCGCTAAATGGGGGTGTTTCACGCACACGTTCTTTGTTTCGTGCGATAATAGCTCTATCAACCCTCGAACTCTGAATCCCGTTCGCGAAACAGGGTTAATTGCAATTGCATAAAGAATCGCGGTTGCCTAAAAGTTCTGGGTAATTGGGACAAGAACGAAACGGATCAAGAGTAAACGTACTAATATAGCTCGAGGTAATTGAACCTTTATTTTCATCTTTCGATTCTGAAACTCTCTTTGATATCGAAAGAAAGGCAATTCCAACGCGAACGTTTGCTTCGAAACTGTACGTAATTAAGTACGCGACTTACGTGTTGGTATATCGAAATGGATCGATTATTTTTAGGTAAAATAGGCTCGGTATGTAATAGGCTGTTAGAAAATGAAATTCAGGAGAATCATTGTCCAGTATCCTGGAGAGAATGGACTTTAAATTGTCCAGACTCAAAATTAGAAATCTCCACTTCAAAGTGCGATTAATCGGCAAGAAAAAAATCGTTGATCGACTTTTAGGGGTTTGTTGTAGGAAGGCTTCTCTCTTTAAGCTCTTTGTAAAACGAAGAAGAAATTGCGTATATACTTCTTTACATTTTGCAATCTTATTTTATATGCTTGTAGATAACTAATTATAATTGTTAAATTCTTTGATAGTAAGAATTCTTTACTTCGAATTAATCAGTAATAATTCTTCGATGTGAAACAATAAAGTGCAGCATTCGTGTGATAACTTTTCAAATATTTTCGTCATATTGTCTGTGTCACAGGTGTTCCGTATGGAATGAATGGTGTACCGAGGCTTGCGATATGTTTGCGGAACTCACTTGGTTGGGTCAATGGAAAGTGCTGATTGCCAAAGTTAGGGGTTACAAAGAGCGAACCCTCAGTCATAGAAGATTTCGACTCGAGGGTCCACCGATTCCTTGCGTTGATCTTTTCAATAAGAACGAAGACAAGGTATATACCTTGCGACGACTTTTCAACGAAACTTTCACGCGGAATTCGTATATAAATTTTCGCGCTGAAATATAATACCGCTAAATACAGCTTATATATACCAATAGTTAAAAATAGAAGATAAAATTCTGGAACTTATTTTTCTTCTGCTATCGATACACTAATAGATATCGTACATAAAATATGCGTAGGCCATTAATATCGGTCAAGAGATGATAAAGGAAGGCTTCGCCGTGCTGGAAGAGCCTCTGTCACCGACAGCCTCTTCAACGCTGTCACTATCAACGCGAAGCTACGAGTTGACGACTATTTCAAGTCCAACGTCTACTTCTACATTCGCGAAACGAGCTTTGACCCCTGAAACCTTGACAAACACTCCGCGTAAATTGGGTTCGACCGACTCTCTAAACTCAAGTGAATCGATCATAGATCTCGAAACATCCACCAGTACACCTTCAGGCTTTCAAACGGAAGAAATCGATCTGGCCACGCCGAAGGTAAATATATTTTCTGCACGCTGGATGAGTAATGACATACCTTACTACTGGAAATGTAAATCAATTTTTTACGTTTCTATAAATTCAAAAATTCTAGGCTTAAAAATTCTCGAAGTAATGCAGAGCAAGGGTAAGAAAGAAAGTGAAATAAATTGTAACAAAGTTCGCGACGAACAGGATCGATCGTAGAAAGTGTGCGGACGTCGATTTTTTCCCTTCTTTTCCGGCGTGCAGCTCGGAAAACACGCTCTACTGCGGTTAACCGATAAATCAACGAATACATCGCGATCATTAACAGCGGCCGTATCGATTCCTTTCAGAAAACGGGCAGACAGATCGAGGAGATCGATCCGGTGACACCGGCGAAGGACGAGAGAAGCCGCTTCATCGAGAACGAGAAGCACGAGAAAGCTCGGAATCCTCGACCGAATACCGACACAACTTCGCGAATCATCGCAGCTGGTTGCGAGAGCGATCGTCCGGCAGATTCGGATAAGTTGGAGCCGGGGTAAATCGAAAGCACCAGCCATGTTTCTCTTTTTCCATCGAGTTACGCTTTTCTTCTTTTCTTTAGCCTCGTAGCCGTTTTAGATGCGACAATTTGAAACATTGCAAACGAAGCCTTTCCCTGATAAGAGATATAGAAAAAAAAAAGAGAATAGCGTAGAGGACATGCCAACGATTTGAGCCTTTCACATATGTGCTTTATTTTTTCTTCTTTAATTTCATCGTTAATGTTATGGTCCAAGTTTGAGAGAGATGCGCTTTTTATCTTATTGCAACCTGCCGTTCTGATACTTTGATAATCTCGTAAGTCATAAAGAATCGTCGAGGAGAAAGTTATCGAGTAAATTGTAGCAGTTTTTTTTTATATATATATATATTAAGAGTGATAGAATAGAATTTAAGAGGAAACGTGAGGAACACTTTTAAAGTAGTTGCAGAATCAAAAATTGCGAATTAAAATAGAATTATTTTGATATGCCTTAGAGAAGAAGGTACTAAATAAAAGAACAACCGTGAGTACCGGATAACGTCGAAAAGTTGGCATTTTAAAAGCAGCTGTTACTCGAAGCACGATAAACTACGTAAAAGCTCTTCCTTACTTTTCTTCCAAGTAGTCATGTAGCGCTACTCTTAAGGTCGTGCATAATTTCTTTCAGTGCACATACGCTATTTAAAGTACGCTTAAGATTAAGAACCGTGTACCTGAAACTGCTTCGAGCGTAATTACTCTCACTAAAATATAAACATGGCATGTAAGAAATGGTTGCAAGTATTAGAAGGAAGTATCAAGACTGAAGAAGATTTTGTAGATCGTTTTATTTTTATAAGATAACTCATTTATTAGTTAAGTTCATTCACGCATAGGATTCGTGGGAAATAAATGGATAAGTAAATAAGGGAATAAATACTATTCCTTATTATATAATGGAAATAAAATTTCTATCAAAATGGGATAGGATAATTTATTTTTCCTTTTTTTATTTAAATTTTTTCAAAATAAGCTGTAATTATTAGAATTTTTATAGAAAAGTTCTACTAATTCAGACAATCACCATTTTGATACATAGACATAATACTGCCATATTATTCTCAGAATTTTCCTACTAAAATAAAGTACAAAAGTTCAATAAAAAAGTAAAAGTAAGCGCCGTACATACTTCAATCAAACATTTATTTGCCACCGATATAATAACAATCGTTCTACGCGACACGTTTCGTTACTTCATTGAGAAATCGACTGACTTTATTGTATCTACGATATTTAACGAATTCTCTCTTAACTTACAACCCTTTATTTCTAGTTATTTACTTAAGAAGCTTTAGCTTTAGAAGAGACAAACGAAGATGCCGGTTGATTTATCGTTTCGAACGCTTTCAATACACGCATGTAGCGATCCGTCGATACCGCACATAGATTCTAAAGCTTCACCAGTTATGGTTGCTCGTTTTATTCGACAATCGTGCTTAAGATCGCGCGTAAACCCCGTTCACCTTTGTACTCCTCAGCGAACGGTGCTGTGGTATCACAATAAAGTAGAATGATTTTTACCGTCCTGATCGAAACTGTACCTGATGAAAAAGCAGTGATTCAAGCGAATAAAATGATCGTTTTATAAGCTATTCCATCTGTTCGATGTCCTCCAACGGAACCCTAAATCGTCGTTTCCTTTCACTTTATCCATCACGTCGCTGGCTTTCTCGGATTACGAAATGGTGATACAAGACCGGCGATTTTTCGGAGCTTCTTGTCCACGGGTAAAAGTCGGAACGGAGCGGACGACCGCAAAAAAGAGGGGACAAAGCCCTCAACGAGCAACGACGACAATAACGGCCATACCAGCGGGAGTAGGACGAGGAAGAAGCGATACCGGAAGTTACTGCACTGGAACAGTGAGTAGAGAACTTGCTCATCCGACACAGTCTACGAAACCGTATCTACTTTAACGGTGTATCGAGTGTAGTTGTTCAGCTGGAAATCCAACCGAATGATTTCGCGATTAGCGATGGTTCAGGAGAAGATGGTCTTTGTTCGATGACAAAAGTTAGGAGCGTGAGTTAGCTTTAAGTCTCAATGCACTGTACATTAGATAAGCTCTAGATGTTAAACGCGATGAATATTTGAAAGAAAATTTAGTACAATATTTCCCTTTTCTATCGTGGGCTACTCGACACTTGTATGTATATTTACGTAAATATTTAAATATTTTATAGGTAACATTTATTTATCACCCTGATATTATTTGACTTTGTTTACGTATCACCGGTGGTTAGTAAAAAAAAAAAAAAAAATTGGGTTTAGATATGCAGATTGCTTTAAAATTGTACGAGAAGCATAAATTGATATTTCGAATTCTAACCGAGATAAGATAAATTCCTGAAATCTTTAACATTCGATATTTAGGATAGAAGACTTTAAACCGAGGATACTAAAAGATCTTCGAATTCTCCTGTCATAACCACCTGTACGAACTAAAAACGCTCGTCATTATTTTACTACATCGTGTTTTCAGAATATCCCTTCGTGTCTCTCGAATACAAAAGAAAGTACCAATAAACACGCGTTTAAACCGGCAATGTAACGATCTATCTTTTAACTAAAGCATGGTAAGAAGGCCAGCATTTGAACAGCGGAAGCGATACGAATAATGCCAGCCTCCGGTTCTAGCGAAACGATTAGACCCATTGGATTTCTTTTCTCTCGAAATCCAAGGCGTGTTCCTAAATGAACGAGGCAAGAAACGAAACGGGAAGAAAAGGAAAAGATGGATAAGAAAGGTGAAAAAAGGAACGGAGAGAGAGAAAAATGGTTTGCAGTCGATCTTCGAGTTCGTCGTAGCCGCGAACATGGCGATTGGGTTGGAATACGGAAAATAATGGGCAAAGAAGTACCGGGAGTAATTGCTGTCGCCTGGAAGCCGACCGGTGCTCGGTGATCGGGAAAAACGAGAAAGCTGCGGCCAAGCGAAACTGTATAAAACGACGCCAAACCGGCCTTCTCTCATCAGTGCGACGTATATCCAAACTGGAGGCGCATTTACAACCGGTAAATCCAACGATGAATCACTTGGTAAATCTCTATTTCTCTCCTGCTCTCTTAATTGGTTAATCGCTTCTCGGTCGTCTTAATCCCTCGCGTTGCAATTTAATTATAAAACGTAGTGGACTGGGAAGACGTTTAATCCTAACTGGCCATGATATATATTGCTCAGAATAAAATTATAAATACCTTTACAATTTATATGAGCTTCATTCGTATCAAAACGTTGTTAAGTATAATTTCATTCGCACGAGGAAAATGGAACTTTTTTTTGTATGCTTTGGTTTGTACGAATAACAAGGTCGTTATAGTGCAAGAAGTTAAGAATTGGTATTTCTTTTTTTGTTTTGTTTATTCTATAAACTTTCGTACTGGTGTTTAGGTTCCTGTTTTCGTCTCTTTAATCCCATATAATGATAGAACGCGTAAATTAATTAGTTGGCGGTTCTGTAACAGTAGGACGCGCTCTAATTACTCCCATTAGCTCAATTGCTAATATTAAAGTTACTCGATGATACAGTGCTCTGAAATTGCGGATACGAGTTAATTCGTTGGTTATCAAATGATTAATAACCGCTACTGGATCGATTACGGTGATCGATAAAACGTGGATCACTTCCATCGGCCAATTTCCATTCCGATTTAACGATGTTAGTCGTTTCATTTATCGTCTCGAATTATTCAACGCTTTAATGACACGTTTTCGGTAATATCACCTTTTCTATCGTGATAATTAAACATGGTAATTGAAATCCCGACCTCTCATCCAATCCAGTTTCTTCGTCAATTGTCCGAATTTTTCTGCAGACTTATCACTTGGAATATTTCGCAAGTAAATAACAGAGAGATTAATTGGAATCTCGAGTTTGTTAAGCTGAATTTGTTCGAGGGTTTGGTCTCTGTAATTACATTTTCATTACCTTGACCCTCTCAACGTATTCCTCTGAGTGTGATATTAAATAATTATGCATTCGCGATTGAAAAGCCGACTCGAAATCTGTGTCGCTCGATCTGAAGAGATCTTAAATCGTGTGAATAAACGTCTCGTCTGTTTTCTTATTGGCGCCGAGATCAATTGAAGCTTTTACTCGAGCGTGTAAATTATCGAATAAGAATTTGTCGTAAAGGTCGACAAATGGCAGGATTTTAAATTATACTAGACACGTTCAATTGTTACGGTCACTTGATCGATCACCTTTACCGCTCCCTTATGATGTTTGGTAGCGTTCGAAAGACAAGGATTTAAAAGTTAAACGTTCCTGGACTCGAGGTAACTTTTATGTCTAAGAATATTTTAACCTTTAAAGAAATCCCCGATACTCCGAAAGGCAGCACACTGTGAAATGCATGGTCAATAGCACATCGTTTGATGCGGCTTAACGAGAGAATTAGAGGCCACCGGTGAACGCAAAACTAATAACTTGACACAAGGCCAGAGCTGGAATCTAGCAATTATCGAAATTCCGTTAAAAGTTCAGAATTTCGTTGTTGACATCTTTATTTCTTTCTTTCTAAAAAATTACAGTATCGATGAGAAATGCGTAATAGATATTGCATGAACTTCATTTTTAATATATAGTAAGACTATAATAAAGAACAGACCACCCTCCTCCACTTTCGTCATCGAAATGAGATTTAAAGAAAATTCCTTCGATTTTCCAAATTCTTTTATTTCAATTAAATTATATTGTAAGATATTAGACAAGCAAGTACCTAATGTCGCTTTCTTGAATGCTCATAAATACGTGAAAACGACATTATCTATTTGGTTATCTGATATTATTTTATTACTAAAATACTATTCAAAGTACAGCAAAAGTTCTTTTATTTTCATTCGATAAGATACAATTTCTACATCATTTCGGCCCTTAAATGAAACAGTATTAATTCTAAATCTAAAACAGTAAAAAATCTATTCTATTGGCAACAAAGTTACAAACTACATCTAATAATACCGTAGATAGAGCTCAATAAGTGTGCAATAATTTTATTGTACATAAATCTCCAAAAGCTCATATTTCCAAAAATTACTTCACATTCACTCTACCATTTCGTCACTGAAAATAGAACAATTCTATCAATAGCAGAAATAATCGCAAGAAAGAAATTTCCCTCG
>NIJG01000013.1:608749-645437 GCA_002201625.1 Euglossa dilemma | reverse complement strand
AAGGCTTCAATATCGTTCATTGTACCCTTGCAGGCAGTAACGTTGCTTCTTTTGTGCGGTGTTTACGGTGCTTTGGCCGGGCGTCGTTACATTGCCATTCCTGTAGACGGAATCGACGTGATCGAGCTGACTCCGATGGCGCCAGCCACAGCGAGGATCGCCCGGCAAACCGAGGCTTACGTTCCCATAGCAGTTCCTAGTATTTCACAGGACGAGCTGAAGAGTCCACGCGCGGAGAGATCCAATGGCCACATCCTGGATTATGTGGATTTCGGCGGACAAACAGGTTCCAATGGAGCCTTTAGTTGGTACGCTGATTATCCGGCGCATCAGTGACGATCCAGAGAAGATGTTGAGTTGAGCGGTAGATCCTGCTTATAAGCGTTCGATTATCAACTAGTCTGGATTTCGTAGAAAATATTGCATTACCTTTTATTTTGCGGTGATATTAATCATTTTTTTATACTCTGATCAAATTGATATATCGGTTAATATTTATCGGTATTGGTTGACGTTTTAAAATGTCTGTCGGTAAGGATTCCTCCTGTAAAAGCTAAGTTGGTTACTACGTTAACGCTGTTTATCGAATAGTTTTAAGGCAGCGTGTTTATACGTATGTTTATTCCATTGATTTTGAAAACCGAATTATTCGTCAAACTCGCGAGGCTCAGTTGTTTCTTTGTTTAAACCTCGTAACGAATACGAATCCTTTGATACCCTTTCATTCAAGAGAATCAGGTATACAAATGTTCTCATTGACTGTTGTACAACGAGACCAATTATTGGCATGATCTTTTAGTACAGCTGAAGCTGTTTGAATAAAATATTAAGGTACTCGGTTAACCGAGATTCGACGATCTGTTTATCGAATATTCTTAAGAGAATTATTGCCAGACAATATTCAAGCCTTGTATGTTCCATATACACTGAAGTTATAATTGTTTGTAATTATTGTTGAAATAAAGCTTACGAACTTAATTACCTCGGACTTCCATCGACAACACACTATATGCTACATATCTACGAAAATAATTAAGAGAGAAATATGCAGAATTTTTATGTTATTTTAATTTTAAAGAAACAGTATTTCTGCCTTTAATTAATTTTTTCTTACCTTTTGTACAATATCTAGTCAAAAAGTAATCAACTCGCTAGATATCATGAATAGATAATTAAAGGATAAAATGAATGTTTTGATAATTTGTTTCTCCCTTCTCCGATATTTCTTTTAATCGTGAGTTAAAAGTATAATTTATTGAATGAATCAGCTGGATATCAGTGTCCTGTGTATGTGACAAATATATATGTATAACAAAACACGTACAACGAAAAAAGGTAGATACACTTAATACATATGTATAGTGGCGTGCAAAAGTTTCCGTGGATGAAGGTTTTTTTATTTTTGAAAACTTTAAAAGACGTTACTTCGGGGATCTTTTAATCTCAACCCCTTTCTAACTTTTTTCTCCTTTACCTTTTTAACTTTCTTTCAACTTTTGCTGCTCTCTTATACCCAACGCTAATTTCAAGGAAATTCATAAGCTAGCGGGTGCAAAAAAGTAATAAAAATCTTGCAGAAAAATGACTTTTATTTTCTCGGAGAAAAATCTTGAAATACCCGGTTAGAAAATTTCGTACACCACCGTTACATCTCCGTTTAGAGTAATAATAGTTTTATTTTTCGGTATATGATCATACCCATCGTTACAATACAATAAATAGTGACAGAACGACGGTGTGTGTCCTTTGTGTCTCTTTTTACGTTAATATCTATAGTTTTTAGGTACAACGATAACAATCTCGTCGAGGCGAGCATCATTCCTATTCCGAGGCGGAATTCAATTTAACGAGCTAGCGAATTTCACGAATCACGAATCTTCTTAAGTACCTATATATATATATGTTTATATATATATGTAGATATGTCTAGATATATATATATACATATATTATATCGCGGCCATCTCGCGTCGGCAAACGGCTAGAAACGATAGGATCGATCGAATCGTTCCTTATTATCCTCGTCACGCTCTTTCTTCACGATTTCTGTTCGATTGCCTCGTTCTTTTTACGCTTTGAAATTTCAAAGGATCTCACGAAAATCCAACACGCGATCATAATCGACGCCGTTTCAAAGGGAATCAATTACCTCATCGATGTGAGAATTAAGACATTTCTCTGTTTTCCCTTTCTTTTGTTATCAAGTTATTCGGAGTTATGAAAATCCAGGTTCTTCTGGTTTAAAATGAATTATTCAATGAGAACTTATACTACATTCATAAGGTGTATCATATGTATAATTCTGTCTAAACAATTAATTTTCAATTTTAATAAGATCGTTGATAATAAAAATATATATCAGTCTGTCGGTTCTTCCTCGAGATTGGAATTATATCAATTGAAAAATGACTGAACTGGGTGTAAATTGTAAATATTTTTTTTTTTTTCTTTTGCTTCGATACAAAACGTTTCAGGAATTTAGGAATTTCTTTGCAGTTCCTTTGATGTCGTCACGAAAATATCAATGGATGTGAAAGTTTAATACTCTATAATGATCAAACGATTTAATATTCGTATAGAGAAGTCTTTTTTGTCCACTTTTATCTGTTAAACGCAAGTTAATTCACTGGAATAAGTCTCCTTTTCTCTAAGTGAATTGTATCTGTTATTTGTAATTTTATATTATTTCCGTTAAAAGTAAATCACTGCACTTGTAAGGTTCATAGAATATTTCCTCCCGATATTTCTTCGCATTGTTCGTTTTACATCGGTGAATAAAATATTCTTTGTAGATACTATTCCCAAAGACATAAGGAATAAAATTATCCTCCGCGCAACAGCGTGAAGAGGATAATAAATATTTCATCGAATCCAAGCGTATCATTTTCATTTCCACCTACCATCTATCCAGTCACATCGAAATACTTAAACATAAACGCAATTATTGTAATTAATATCGATCAACATTGTTCTCTGTAACCTATGCCATTTTCTGTTCCATTATTCCTGTTTTTCTTTCAACGTAACTTACATTTAAATTTACGATATCATACTATGTAACTCACGCGTACGATCGAGAGCAATATAGTTACATTTTGTGCAAACACAAGAACATCTGTATTTGGTCGGTAATTTTTTTTTATCTTCGTCGGAGGAAAAATGTCATCTTGTCACATTCGATTGTTTCGTATTCAATATTTCGCTGCAATCCGCCATTTACCGAGAGAAGAACGTCCCTTTCTTTGTTCATGATGATTTTTATACTTAAATTTATGCAGTTTTGTATAGCTGAGCACCAGAATCATCGATTACTCTAAATGGGACGTTATTCGATTCGCTTCAAGCAAAATAATTCATCGTGGTATCGAATAACATTATAACATTTTCGTGGCTGAGAATACAGCGCATATATGTTGATTCCGAAATGATAAATCAAGGTATTATTATACTTCTCGTTTTAGATATACTCGTATAATCGAATCTGCGATAATTTCAACAATCAAGTCCATTGCAATTTGTTCGAATGTTATCCGTCACACTGCGATAGCTTCGCGATTTCACACGTACGCTAAAAGGTAATAGTTTCTTCTCATTCACAGCATAGCATAATGCAATTCACACGATATAGTTTCAAATTTATTTTAACAATGGAAATTTTTAATACTCTAATATTTTAATACTTATATATTCCGGTATCATAAATAAAAACGATGTATATATGTATACACGCATACTGCAGAATCTCGATAATTGCGCGAAAACATTGAACAACAGAAAATGCATGCACGAGACTTAAAATCTACGCTTTTTCTTTATATCCCTTCCCACTTGTTTATTCGTACTCGAATGATTATTCCAGCCCAAGATGGTGGAATGTAATCAACGAATGTTTTCCTTGCAAATTATCGATGTTCTACCGTAAACGATAAAATTATATATTTTAACCATTTCCTTACCAAATCTCGTCTCATCGTTGAAGACGTACTACTCCATACTTATTCCATCAGGAAATCGATTACGCATCCCTGTTCTACACTGATTGTGAGGCTTCTCTACTCAACTCAGCTATGGCCGGGGCAGACAATGTTAGCAGTGATCAGCGGAGCATTAATTACGTTTCCATGTCGTGGAACGTCCTCCTGGCGTCCGATTAAATATTTTTACGCGAGAAATAATCGCTTATCGCCAGTCGGCGGCATTACATAAACGTATCATGGCTTGTAAACGCTTCTGTTTGCCGCGAAACGCCTTCTCATCCGCTTCGAACACATTTCCACTTATCGATGGCTCGTCGAGCGTAACGAAAATACATGTTACGCGTTTTGCGAAAAAAAAAAGAAAAAAGAAATACAAACATAAATAGACAGAGCGTCTTCTACACTTTTTCTCTGTTGCGTAAAAGGCGTAGAATATTTAAACGATTGGTCCATGTGTGCGAATTAATTGAGAGGAAAGCGCGAGGGTAAGTTCATCTGTAACAAGGATGTTGAAATTGTGACTTTTTCAGATATTTAATACGATTCCTTGGTTCATAGCAAGGACTTTGTTGTAATATATATAAGTTGATAATTAAATAATAATTGAAAATCAATCGTTATTATTAAGTAATCGATGCCAGTATTAATTATTATGTATTCGTTATATAAGAATAATTAATATTAATAATGATTACATATTAAAAACTCCACTAGAAGATTTAATTCTCTGTTCTGTGACAGGGTTTTCCTGATAGTTGAAATATGGTTCCTGCCGTAAGGAAATTTCACCACCACGGTATCACGAGAGTATCGACAAGCTTGAAACGAGTTAATAAAATTGACTTTCCAAAAAACCAACAACGACATCGATTACGAAAGCGTACCAGTGTAAAGGCTTCATACGCTGTGGAAAAGTTCGGAAAAGGAACAGGTGTTAGTTTCGCGTATGAAACGAATAACTTCCAACGAAACCAAAGCCTCGCGTTTCGCGCGAAAATTTCAATCCTTGACGGGGATATCAGCAATTAATTTCTAAACATTTCAGAAGCTTTGGTATACCGCGAAAAAACGATTCGCCGGGAAACCAAAAGCTTGCACTTTCTGTGAAAATATACTGAAATACCGAAACTACGAAACTCCGCGTAGCCAGCTAATTTCTAAACAACCACGAAGTTTAGCTTTCGTGTGCCTGAATAATATCTACGAACTAATCCCGTAAACCAGCAAGATACCAACTTAATTCGATAACTTATGGATTTACTCTCGCGGACACCGAAAGCCGATGATTTTTCTCTCGCGCGAATTATCTCTACGATTTAAGAGAGCAAAAGCCACGAAATATTTTCCTAGTCTCCAGGTATGCTCGACAAAACGCTCGTGGAACACAACCGTGCAGAAGAGCGTTCGAGTTGGGTACGAGAATAGAAAAATATCTTGAGCGCAATCACAAAAGTAACCTTGCATCGAATGTATAATAACGAGCTTTAAGTGTGCGCGGTCGAACGCGTTACTGTTGTACTTAAATGGCATTGCACCGAGGCACGTGTTCGTCTCGCAATACTGCGCATAAGCATATTAGGTGTGTCGTGCGAGTAAATAAGATCTAACGCGTTCACCGCCTCAACAAATTCTACACGCCCTGATCGCGATGTCCAAAATGCTATCTCATCACGATACATCGTATTATACACGTACAATGCGTCACAGATGTGTTCCTAATCTCCCAATTTTTCTAACATCGAATTCCTACGCGTTACTACGATTCTCTTATGCAAGCTTGAAGATTATCATAAACGAGAATATGCGTTATATCAAAACCAAAACCAAGACTTAATTAACAAGACGCACATTTTTACCGATAAAAATGTTTTAATTTGTTATTATTGTGATGGAATATCGCAAAAGGATAATGATCGTTTCGACTCGATAATTGAAAGGATACGGATACTTTGACTCGTTATGTACTTACTATCGTTTGTACACGTAGATACACGCATCGAGACACTTCAGTCGATCTATAGCAAGTTATCATAATTAATGATCAATAGAGGTATTATCTTTTTATGGAAATAATAGATTGTACGTTTAAATTGTGTTTAAAGTGTTTAAATCGTGTTTAAAAACTTACCAGTAGTATATTAAAACGATATATTATTCGGCAGTGTACTTATAAGTTTTAAACATTACTGTTTGAATTAATAATCGTGATAGATCGTTTATTAGAAAAATCTGTTTTATTCGATCGATAGTTTAGGAGTTAAATCGTCTGAGGTTAGTAAACTCCTGAAATAATGTAACTTCTTTCAACATTACCCCGTGATGTTTGAAAATTTTGTTATCGCGTGACAACTTTTAGAAATCGATTTCAGCGTGTCTTAATATTCTGCGACACGTAAGTGTAATAACAGTAGGAAATAAAACGATCGCTGATCTATTTCCTTATTATTTTGTAGTTAACTGACATTTTGTTGAAAACGAAGCTCTAACGAGATCGTATTTTCGCATGACACGACAACCGAGGTAATATTCGCCCATTTCTCCGTTCACAAAGCGTACCAGCTATTTTCGAGATTTGCTTATTTGCAGAAAATCGCAGGAGAGTGGAGCTGAGCTGTGAAAACGCGATTCGGTGTAAGGATCGACCAGAATAGAAACCATAGATGGAATATTTTCATGGAGGATAGGATATCGAGTCGACGACTTTTTGAAATTCGATCTAACATTAAATTGGATTTAAATTTTTCATTTAAATTCAAAATTTTATTTTACATTTTTTTAACAAGATAACTGAGAATTTGACGTATCTAAAAAGTGTACCTGACTCTAACACGGACGAAACTTTTTCATGTTTGAAAGTAAACAGATTCAATTGACTTTACGATGGAACAAATAGCGAGCTCGCGTTTTATTTTTTTTTCCAACGTTTCGAAAGCGAACGAGGAAAGGAGCAGTAACAAAAAAAAAAAAAAAAAGAAGATAGCTGAAAGAGTAACTTTCGCAGACTTTTCGATCCTTCTTTCGAACAAAAGATATTACGTACGGGTAGATGGTATCGTCTCGTATAACATAACTAAATTTACCTGCAGTCACGCGAGAGAGATTTTATATTCGCAAAGTTGTTGCCGGACGCTAAAACCGTGCGCCTCGTGGCAGGTGTTGCGAAGAAGAGATTGAACGGAATTAATTGCGCGGCTTTTTGCTTCGGTGATAATGTAGCATAGTAATACCGGTGATAAAGTTTCGCGTTATCATAGTCGTTCCCACAAGTTTACATGTCTCAACCCCATACGATCTTCGATTAAACCACCATACGGTTGACGTGTCGTAACAAAGCTACTTTTCATTTTTAACGTTCTCATCATTTAGTAATCATTCTATTTGCTTTGATTCCGAGTTTCATCGTGATAAAGAAATTGAACCTTAAAATATTAATTAAGGGAAAGTATATTATAGTTCGCGTGTACCATTTTTGAAATGGTCACGCAGAAGAATTTTTTCGATCGTGGATATAGATAGTTTTAATGGACTCTATATTTCTTTGCCTTTTAATTATTGTTAATACGACACATCTAGTATACTTATTGTCAGACACACGTGCATAAAACACATCGAAACGAATGGTCGTTTTTATTCATACGAACGAACAACGTGATCCAGGTACAACTGTTTGTTAAGATCAGCTAAAAGCAATAAAACCGATTCAACCTATCGCTACCGTACAATCATCAATGGCGTTAAGTGAGAGTTGTAAATGATACGATACAAAATTATTATCTATCGTAACGATTATAGAATCGTACACTCTTGCTAACTTCATAAACAGCAACCATCTATTTCTATAGCTTAACTTAAAGTAGAATAAACGATACGCATAAACCCCGAAACCTGGAGCTACTAATAAATTATTGTACATTTTCAGTTTGATTCCTGTTTCATCTGTAATTCATTCTAAAATATTCAAACAATATAAGATATTTGTCACTATCTTTCTGGAGGAAAGAAACAGCAAAAGAAGTTTTATAAAAGACATATAGTTGATCATTAAAAAGTAATCAAATTCTACACTCCATAGTTCTGTTGTGAAAATTCATTCTTTTTCATAAAATTGCCCAGATTTCACGTAATATGTATTTCATTTAATGTAATATAAAGATGCAGGTACTAGACACTATGCGTAAGAAGCAACCTCCACATCGATGATTTTTCGCATCAACCAGTGAATTTCGTCGTGGTTTCGTGCATCAAACCGACAATTCTCCACGGTAAATGCGGCGCTCTTTTTTTTTCGTCTTTTTCTTCTTTCATAGTAAATACAATTCCAGTTGAGTAACTTGCGTTTCCTGGGCATCGAGACGCTAATGGCAGATTACGAGTGATATTTGTCCTTGATTCTACTACCGTAATTATCTCAAATTATGACAATCAGCCGCGGACAGTCTCAAGAGTTACTTTGTAACTTCATATGAATACGTAATGAGTCGGATACATCGGCGAGAATACCGTCATAATATAAAAATAATTTTTTGCCTCCTTTTTTTCAGCGTTCAAAAGGATTTGCAAGATAGACGACGAATGTAAACAAAAATTCGTTAAAAAAAAAAAGTTACATTCGTAAATAAAAACCTGTCGCGATGAAACATCGATTTCGTAACGACCCTACGCTTTGGAAATTTAAATGTATCCTTTACTTTTCTCTTCGCCTGGCGCTTTTGAAACATCTCTCTCTCTCTCTCTCATTTCGATAAACTTTATAAAAAAATTATTTGGTATAAGCAACATCCAATCGATCAACCAACATTTAATAAAACGAAATCGCATTCCAGCTGGATTTAAACAAACCGTCATACTCGTACAATATTCCTTTCCACGATCAACCAGTATCCATGAGTCGAACACGATTCACGGAATCATCGTCGAGGATCACACAAATCTGTTGGTATATTACGGAACAAGAACGTTCGACGAATCTTCGACACGGCGTTGAACGACGCCACGCGTTCCGGCGCCATCTTGAGAGACCTCTTAAGACGAAGACGTTCGATTAAAATCCTAACAACTAGAAGTCCGTTAGTTGATTAGTCTATAACTGTTTTGCTTAAGATCCTTAAAACGGTACTTGCAACTGGTTATCATACCATTTACATGTTGCACAGATATACAGACACGGACACAGACACGCGTTTAAATATTATGTTCCTCCACGGATGCACAGCGATTAAGATATACACAGCTCGAATTGTACAGGGTGTCCTATAGCCTCTTAAATACTTAAAACTCCTTCCCGACGATAATGTACACGTGTATATAGCCTCCGATTAGGAATTCTCTTTCGTCCCATTCGTTTCTTTCATTTTATATTGCCTTTCTGACATTTCCACGTCCTCTTTACATCTTTGTCGAACAACCACGGAACAGCGTCGCTTTTTACTCCGTGTCGCGCTCGTACGCTTCTCTTTATTTAAAATATATCATGCACAGATGTACGTAGACGTAGATACTCTAGTTTGAGGAAATATAGCGTGGTCGTGAATTTAACACTCGAACAACCGACATATACCCGACACATCGTGCAGACGATTACTTTGTGTTTTCTTCGATGGAAAGCGACGTCGAGGAAAACGCGAGACGTGTCGGTGAACTGAAAGGAGGTGATTTTTCACGAGGGAGATAAGTCGGAAACGGTGACATTTTACCGCAATGAAAGATTCTTTCTACGAGATTGAATACCGTATAGCTGTATAAGTTATACAGTAACGATTACCGTCGACGTAACAACTTCGTCAGATTTACCCGAAACGCGGTTCCTTCAACCTCCGAGCTTGACGGCTGAGTTTACGAGCGCGCTATATTTCTTCCAGCGAGTATAGAAACACGCGAAGGTCTGCGGGATACGCAGTATTTCGAGCGTCTCGCATGATCACGCGATCATCAGCTTCGATCGGGGATCGTAAGCCACGTTTAATCGGGGCGCATGTGAATCTCTGTGCCACGACTATCGTCTGGCGAACACGTCGATTCGCCAATAATTTTATCACCGTCGTTACCACGAGCTTAACACTTTGCGTGGCCCGAGTCGCAACGAGGAATCGATATTGTCACTTCAGTAACGCGTTCACGGTGTTCTGTGCGCAGAGTCGCTCGTAACAGATGTTAATAGGTCGAAAAGACAAGGGTGACGATTCTGCATGGAGAATTAAACGGAAATGAGTATAGAATACGCGAGAAATGGTATAGAAAGTTATCTTTTGAATGAAGAGTATGGATATAGAATAAAATTAAGTCGTGAAATGTATTAACGGCGATTTGTACACTGGAAGGATGGTTTTCTGTTGTAGAAGAACTTTTTGGTACTTAAAACTGGTCGGAATATTGTCGAGAAACAGCAGGAACTGTATTTTTAAACATCTTCTCTTCTAAAGATCTACGTTTCATGCTTTATGTATAAAGATACATATGTGTTCTCTGGCCGTTGAAGATCCACTTTCACGACGAGAAAGCTTCTTTCGCAGTTTCCATTTATTTTTCCATGCAGATCGATCGCCGTGTTCTCACCTGTTATGGGAAACTCTGTAAACGTCAAGTATCAAACATAACGTGTATATAAAAATGTGTAGAAGAGTGTACTATATCACGATTTCTCACAGATCAAATCTATTATATAATGTATCCGACTTAATTATGCGAACGTTTATTTCTTAGACTAGATAAAACGTGTTTAACAGGGGGAAAACCTTGGTAATTCGTTCATTTTTCTTGTGAGAAAATCTCGAATTATTTCNGTTCAGAGAAAACAAATTCTAGCATCTTCCTCGCGACTCGAATCGTTTAAAAAATAATCGACCACATACAGTAAAGTTCGAGTAGAAAATAAAATAATGTACAATAAGTATAAACGCGACCTCGCGATTATAAGATTATCGATAAAACTATCAAAAAATTTTTTCTAAAAGTAGACAGAACGTCATTAAGAGACTCACTTGCACGATATCGATCGAATGCAGAAAGTAGAGTACCACGTACTATTGAACGTTCCGCGTTCACGATGTTTCGAGCTTTTCCATACAAAGATTTCACCATCTAGACTACGTACGTTAAATATTTCCTTCTTCCTTTGTCATCCACCGTTTGTTAACCGTGTGTCATCGTGAACGTAATATCGAAAAAATTACAGTCGAATATAAAAAATTCCCTTTCCTTTTGTCTACGCTACACCTTTTGTCTTAATCGAATACGTAATTCGAATCTCTGATAAAAAATATATACATGCTTCTTCTTGTTACAACCAAAAGAACCGTGCCCTTTTTACCAACATCTTCGTGCCAGCAATAAGGAGCCATCCTCTACAGCTACAATTAAAAAACGCTTCCGGCATGTTTCTTTTTTTTTTTTCTCTTCAATTAGAATCTTACGATCTCAAAGAGTTACAAAAATAGTCTCGTATTTGTCTACCGTACTACGTGTTCTTTTTTTCTTCCTCTGTTTTCTTCATTTTTTACCTTTATTTTTTTTTTTTCTTTTTTTTTCTTTAGATGTATCACATACGCTGTAAAGTATACGTCGACGTTTGCTTTGTTGAAAGAAACGGGAACCGATTAAAAAGAGGAAAAAAGAAAGGAATAAGATGGATTAAATGACAATAGCGAGTCCTTCATTGCGATTGCGATGACGAGAGATTAATACAAACCTGGCTAAATCTACCTCGTCAGATCTTTTCCCTTGCACTCTCTCATTCTTGCTCTCTCAGCTTCAATTGTACGCAAAATTAATCGTTCACGGGAGATCCATCGATTCGGATTTGTGCATTTCTCCGACAACGATACACGTAATTTATAACTAACAGATCCGAACGAGTTTGCACGATAATAATACTGATTTGCTCATTTTCAGACGGAAATCGCTTGCAGAGATCGGCAATTAGACATCCGGAGTACCTTGAACTCGCGCCGATAATCGCACGCTGACATTTATCGTTCGCATCGAATTCACTCGATCCTTGCGATTCTCCGTCGAGATATTTTTCGTTTTACTCCTCGACCGGTGCGAACGAGCATTCGCATTCGACGGGAATAATTCTTTCAAGGTACCATCGGTGAGATCAAGTCTTACAATACGATCGAGGTACCTCGTATGAAAATTTCTCGTTTAATCATGCGATCGGAGAAAAGAAGATATCGAGTAGAATTCCACTGCCTTCACGAGCGAGATCTAAGTCGATAAATTCACGATTCGAACGAATCGCTGTGGGTTTAAAATTGAAGACGCTATATGCGCCGCGAAATGTTCCTTTGTGGAATGTTAGAATCGTCTCTTTCTTGCGAGAACTTACCCTCCTCCTCTGCGTGTTAAGTGGCGTTTCGTGGGTTCATTACGGTGGAAAGAAGTGTCACGTACTCGTCGAAACCACCGTGGATCGCGCGTACGTACGTGTTTCACCGTATATTTCGTTCACATGGTGTACTGAGACAACAGAATTCGGGGAGTCGTCAGGTTGCTCGGTGGTTCGGGTCAAGTGGTGCACCAGGCCAGAATCACTTTCTTGAAGGGGACGAAAATCGCACGATCGGGGTCGCTGGAACACAATACAACCAAAAAATAGTTTTTATTTCTCCGGATATATCATATCTGGATATAATTACACTTAATACTGGACACATCGATCCGTATTATATACCTATTATCACTAAACGTAAATTCTAAATTAAAATGGTGCAATGAAAATAGCTGTGTTTCCAGTCATAAAAACGAAATATCTGGAACCAGTAATTTCAATAAGTCAATTAATTAATTCGATAGTTCGCATGTTAGATATCTTCTCTGTACTATCGAATGAAAATAACGAAGAACAGTAATATGAAACGAAAAATATACACGTATGAGTAAAAAAAAAATGGATCCTTCAATTTTATCAAATTTATATGAAACGTTATGGAAGTGTATTCGCTGCTTGTATAACAGAAATATATAAATTCCATACGGAGGAATATTTTTTCAAAGCAATAGTCAGCAGTTATTTCGAAGTTATTTTCGAACCAAAAGAAACGTGCTTCCGTCAAATGCAACGAACGAGAAGCTAGCCGCGAGAAACTGCAGCACGTCGAAGACGGTGCATTATCGTGAGGCGTAACAACGGTTACGAGGGCAAGAGGGAGTAAAAGAACTAACGACCGGTTAAAGATCAATGTTGCACGGTTCTCGCAGCGTGGTTCGCCTTTCTCAGAAGAATCGAACGAAAACGGTCCGTAACACGTGCATTGTAACAGGGACCGGTTGCATGAGCCAATAAGTCATTTGCATTTTCCTTGTACTTCAGCTTTAAGAGCGTGCACTTGAATTTTTACCGCTCTATAAATTTGAAGGAACAAGAGAAAGAGAAAGAGTCACGCAATTGAAACAAGCTACCTCTGCTAAGTGAATAAAAAAAAGTACATAATATACCTAATACTTTCCCTATTTTCTTCAGCTAAGAACGACAAAGGTATTACCCGATATTTATTCGAATCCCTGCAAATCCTGCGAAATTCCTATAAACGGCCGCCATTATGAGAGTGGACGCGATCGAACATGGAGTGAAATTTATTCCGCCATTTTGTCGTACGGACGAGTAACGCATAGAGAGTGGAGTAACGTTAAATTTCCAAGAATCTGAAATTCCACGTGAAATCGACCGAGTCTTATCAAGGGCCAGGTACGAGAGGAATTTCCCTTCGGCAGCGTTTCCACGGTTCGAGTTACCCGGCGAGACTCAAAGTAACGCACACGTACTACGTTCTCGAGATCAAAATCAGAGGAGGTGCACTTTCAGGGACGACCATCGTCACGCGAACATCTCGAGCTAAACTTGCAGCGATTTTCCAAGGCTCTACGCAGACGAACGTTTCTCACGATAACGTGTGTGACAGACATGGCTATCGACCAGTCGCGTAAAACCAGCCACGTTTCCATCCAACGCTCTCTGTTCGTTAGTTTTTGGCTCGCTATCTTCGCGTTACGCTTTGTCGTCGGTTCCCTCGCTGCTAGACTGCTACTAGCTGGAGAGATACTTTTGCTACCTATGCCAGATACGCGCTCCTATCGAACTAGCCTGTCTGCAGCGAAACACTGTGATCGCTTTGAGTCGGGGTGTGTCTGTTCTGCAGCTGCATCAAAGTTTTTCGGACCATTCATGAAAAAAGGGAGCACGAATATTTTAAATGTTGCAACAAAGCTGCGCGTTTAAACCGCGATCTTTGTTTTTAGTATTATATCTTTGATGCGCTTGTGGCTTCGATCGAATTGATTATAATTGACTTTATTACTTATTAAGGAATATTTTTAATTACTTGAAAATTATGTAGCATTATTTTTGAAGTATAGCTTTCCAGGGTAGGTATTTCAGTTTGATATGTGATACAGGAACTGAAGAGTGTGTTAAAATGGATTTTATTAATAAAGTATATAATAATTTGCATCAAAGATTTTCAGACCATTGATGAAAAAAGGGTGTACGAATATTTTAAATGTTGCAACAAAGCTGCGCGTTTAAACCGCCATCTCTTTTCTTAGTATTATATCGTTTAGGGAGCTTGTGCTTTTGATCGGATTGATTATAATTGGCTTTACTACTTATTAAGGAATATTTTTAATTACTTGAAAATTTTGTAGCATTATTTTTGAAGTATAGCTTTCCAGGGTAGATATTTCAGTTTGATATGTGATACAGGAACTGAAGAGTGCGTGAAAATGGATTGTATTAATAAAGTATATAACAATTTGCATCAAAGATTTTCAGACCATTGATGAAAAAAGGGTGCACGAATATTTTAAATGTTGCAACAAAGCTGCGCGTTTAAACCACCATCTCTGTATTTAGTATTATATCTTTCAAGGAGCTTGTGGTTTTGATTGGTTTGATTATAATCGGCTTTATTACTTATTAAGGAATATTTTTAATTACTTGAAAATTTTATATCATTATTTTTTAAGTATAGTCTTCCAGGGCAGGTATTTCAGTTTGATATGTGATACAGGAACTGAAGAGTGCGTGAAAATGGATTGTATTAATAAAGTATATAATAATTTGCATCAAAGATTTTCAGANTGTAGCGTTATTTTTTAAGTATAGCTTTCCAGGGTAGGTATTTCAGTTTGATATGTGATACAGGAACTGAAGAGTGCGTGAAAATAGATTGTATTAATAAAGTATATAATAATTAATTTCAACTCTGTCCCGTAGTTTCCAAAGCGCGGTGTTTGAATTGTGGTATCTTTCCACTTTCTTTAAAAAGATATACCGAGCTTCAAACGATAATAAAGGTGATGTAATATCTTATAAAAAAAATAGCGATGGAAATGTGCCATTACGAGTTTCGCTTTCCTATTTAATAGCAAAGTAATTACAACCGTAAAATGGCATTTGAAGGAGTAAAATTACATAATGTACAAGGGTATAGTCAGGCGTAAAACAATATACGTAATATACGTTTTATGGCGATGTTACATTGTAATGAAGCGAAAATATTACTTGACGTTCTGTAACACTTCGCTCGAGGCATGGTACTACGCAGAAATATAGTTACGAGAATAACTCGGTATACCCGTGAGGCTAATTATTTCCTAATCTTTTATGCGAAATTCCGCGTACTCTTATCGCAATTAAATACATTTAATGACTGATCTTAAATTAATTTCGCGTTATAGTAAAAATTAGGTCACCCAGCTTAACGTTGTGATTATTAATCAGTCGGTAACAGTTTATCAACTTGTTTCAAGTTTTTGTAAAGCGATATCGCTCGTAATGGATGAAAAAGTAATCCACCTATGAGAACATATAAAAATATCGATCGACGTTATGTATAAAATAATAGCAACACTCTTTTTATTCTCAGAATAAGGATAGACGTAAGCCTTCATCATACGATACACGAAGCAAATCAAATAAAATATCAGACTTCAATGCTTTTCTATTTTATCGAATAACATTCTTATTCTCCATCTGTGCCGGATTATTAAAAGCAGATTCACTAAAGATAATTTGAAACGAACGTTGAAAATTTATTTTAAAACATGCTTTGAATCAAACGTTAACATAATTAAATATTACTTCAAATTAGATATAAATCATAGCACTCTACGTTTCACAGTTATTTCAGGATTCCATTTTATATGCTGCTTACGATGCAAGGGAATCGTCAGAGAAAAATTGTACGAATTCCTATCTTTACAGACGTTATTTTGAAATACCGACATTAATATCAAATTATTATGTTATACTTAATAAGCATTTTATTTAAATTCTCGCGAAATTACTTCGGCCCTCGAATTTATTCCAAATTTTTGTCAATTATCAATATTCGTACTTTTGCTATATAAAACACGATAATATCGATCTTGTTAACGTTATTCACCGTTAATTTTCTTTGCATTCCGAAGAATATAAAAAGATATTTACACGAAATTAACCCCTCGGAATAATCCTCTTACGATACCAAAATACCACTCTATATTTAATAACCATTTTGTCTCGATCCGATCAATATCGCTTGAAACGCACCATGAAGGGCTAGCTGCGTAAAAATAGCATAGCATTTTCGCTAGCTGTTTCTAGTTTAAATATACAGTGGATCGCCGATGCTGAACCGTATATGTCATTGAATATAAACTCAAGCTGCAACGTGCAGGTCGAATCTCGACGATCTATGGCTACGACACGACCAAGTCTGCATTACTTATGCATTGTGTTGTCGATCGGCGAAACACTTGGAACAAAAGTGCCATTGCATCGGGACGTCGATTCACATGTTCACCAACAAGGCGTAAACCGTTTTCGATTCGAAGACACGAGAGTAGCGATTATGGCCAAACATCGACCGATAAATTCTTCGGATTTCCAACTCTAATCCGTTCAACGCTATATTGGTCTCTAGAGATCGACATTGAGCTTTTGGTTTAGCACATTCGTCGTTAAACGTTAAAGCTTTGGCAGACTTATCGTGCACGCCAACGATGAATCGTATTATTTTTAAAATATCAAACGAGATGTTGAACCAAATTATATTATTGATAATATACAAAAATATGTGTACATATTTATTCGACAATCGATAACGCTAAAATGTAAAGATCAACGATAGTTACTACAGAATTATAGTGAGTTTAATGTCCCTAGGGTTCTTCGTAAATTCATAAAAGCAATACTTTACGATTAAAATGACGTTAACAAATATATTTATATTTTTCTAACGAATTGTATCAAAATTGAAACATAAATGAGCTTCTGTTTCACGAATTTTGTAAAAAAAAAAAGTATCGATCATTCACCTACGCGTTGTCTTTAATTTATTTCTTACATTACTTGGAGTTACCGGTTGCTTGAATGAAAAGTAAAATAAAATTAGCTTCGTGTGTAGCATTGCAGACGGTAATCATGCGAACTTTAATTGTATACAACTTGTACAACTTCTTCGGAAAGTTGAACGTAGGCTAGAAGTTTATTTTTGATAGTATAAGTTACTACTAGTAACTTGCTAGTATGAAATTGAGGCATTTCCAAGTATACGGATTACACACGTGCAATTGATTATAGTACCGTCACGTTTTCTATGGCGAACATCGTAAATTGTACATGAAGTTACGCTAAGTTTGTCGCGAGACTTAATCGAATGTCGTGGAACGTTGTAGCAGTTTCTCTAGCACACGGGACGTTTCTCGAGATGCGATTTCTGATTATATAGCTATCCCCTTTCAATGAAAGTACGAAAGATATTCGAGCATATTCAACTTCGACACCTGTCAATAAATTACGAATGATCGCATGTACACACCTGGTCGTAAGTATTAGAACAGCTGCCGGTTTCACACGAGAACGTGATAACTGATCTAGGTTATTAGAGAAACCATGAATTGAACAAAAGTTTAGATTTATGCGATCCAGAATATACGAAATTGAACATATGGGTTCTTGCCAGTCGAAGGTTCCGAATGATATAATAGCTCTTAAGGTTTCGGTGTTTAGCAATCAGCAAACACATGTCTATGTCATTCTATTTCTGAAGAAACTAATTGAAATACTAGTGAAAATGTCTATTGCACACGGAAACCTCAAATTACAACACGATCTTAACAATTCTCTAGTGATCTTTTCGCGCTAAGATTACTAATTAATTAAAGCGATAAGAAAATGAATAGGTATACGTAATCACCTGTCTATTTAAATAAAAGTAAACATTAATTACACGTTCTCAAAAATCGGAAAAATAGAATTACCGACATCGTTTCGTAATTTTTACTTCAGATTTACTTAACCATTTCGAACGTACTCTAATATGTACAATCAGAGATGTAAATTAACCCAAATATCTTCAACTATCGCGTCACTCTACTCGACACGATTTTAACGCTATAACGTGTACGAAATTATTCATAACGCATCGGCGAGAAAAATGGCTTTGCACAGTTTTGACATACTTGGAGGAACGAGTAAAGCCTTCCTACACCTCCCAACAAAGGGATATTTTCTAAAAATGCTAAGCGACCTCGCGGTACAGCCTCTGCTCGTTGTCCGGCGGAAGTGAGCGAATTACCGTTTCTTTTACGCCGAGGAACAATAGTTGTTGAAGTGTGGCATAGAGTTATCGAGCGGCGTTCGTAAGGCAAGCTTTGCATTCTTCTACGAGAACAAGAAGTGTATGTTCACATTTACTCCGGTGCACGTGATTATCCGTGCAGGTGCATACGCGAACTCGCATGAACGAGAGAAACTTACGCGAAGGAGAGAGAGAGGGTGCACCGCAAACAGAATTGCTTTTGTCACGCAGCTTGTTCCACGTTCGGCCTATTATCTCGAAAACACGATGCAATTACGAAATTAAATACGTCGCCGTCCGATTCGGAAAAGGCTGCTGCTGCCTCTGCCTGTGGCGCCGATTTAATTAAGAACTCGCCAAAGAAGTCGTGACACGCCGTTTGGTTTCGGCCACTTCGCTGAAAGGGAGGAGCCATTGCCAAGGCGGCAGGGCCAGGCCTCGTAAACACCGATAAACGAGTGCATCACGAAAGCTCGTGCGCAGCAAAATGATCACTATTATACCGTAACTGGAGAAATTCGAGCAACCTACTCAACCATCAAATACACCTTGTTCATACGCTACTGAAGTTCGATGCTATTTCACGAAGTAGCTAGCACCTTCTGAAGGACTTACGATTGTTATCTTTTGTATCAGTTTTCCAAATGTTAGTTGAGATGCTTTTTCGTATCGTTGATAATAAAGCATAAGCCAAAACCGATTCGCTCTTTTCTTCTCAAATGGAATAAGATTTTGACCTTGATAAGATCGATATTAACAGCTACTTAAGAACACGACAAGAGAATGTTGAAATATTCCTCGATTGATTACAGAAATCTCATTCATTTATCTCCGTAGTTGTAACAATGAAGTTTTTTTATAACAATATAAAAATAATTAGGAATGTAAACCGTGCATTCGTGAAATGCCTCTTTTTATGTTGCGTCTTTGAGGAAATTTCGTCGCTAGTGTCATTTTATTTTCGTAATTCGCGACATCCATGTCACGTTTCCTAAGCGTTTCATTAACGCTATTTTCACTGCGGTAACAATGCAGACTCGCGACTGTGGTATTGTGTTAATGGGAACTGCTAACTGCGAAAACGCGACCAACGTTCGCTCGATAAAAGGCCTCGTTATTGTTTCGGTGAAGCAACGGAGCTCGTTTCAGAGAAATCTCTGACTTAACGCACGAAACAGTCGTATTTATAACGATAAAATCGTCGGTTTCGCGGAAACGTTAGGTGAACGGAAAGCAAATATTGACGAAATTTTGAAGAATTAAGAAAGTATAAAAAAGATAATTTCAAATAATTGCAAGACGATGAATTATAAGTAGGACTTACCAGTCGAAGAATCTTCTGCCATGAAAAGTGCCATCAGAAGAGCCATTCAGATAGGGTAACTCCACGCCTACGTGCGTCTCTTCGCGACCTGGTACAGGTCCCACGTATCTCACTCGTCCTTGAAGAACTTTACCCTCCGGCGAAATTACCTTCACGAGATGATCCAGCTTCAGATCCCTTGGTATCTGTCGAAATAAAAATCGTACACCGTAAAGCATCGCTGCTCGTAAGAACTGCGAATTTCATTTAAGCAACCGTCAATGTCATCAAATTGCAAAGAAATTAATAATCTATTCGCCGATTTCGAATAAGAAGAAAAACGAAATAAGAATGAAATAAGAACATTCGTTTCATTTATTTTTCAAGTAACCTAGTTAAATCTCCATTAATCAAAGGTGAGGTGATTCCATCGTGCAGAATTTCAATCGTCAGAGTTTCTGGAAGTGCGCGGAAATTCGGAACATCGACGTCGTAGCGTAATTGACAATTCTCGGTATGGAATATAATTTCAATTCGCGTGGGATAAGGAGTGACAGAGGTACATATTGTCGATGGCTTCGAAGAACGCGAGAAACCATGGAACCTCGAGAGATAATTATATTTCTATGTTATATCCTCGATCAATTTCGATTTTGATCATTCGGAATAAGTACATTGCGACGATGGAGTCTGACCAATTACTAGCGAAGGCAAACGGACACGAGAGACGCGGATGAAATTTACCTTTGGCAGGTACGGTCTGGCATCCTGCGGTGGATGCCAGTCACGGATTAGATCTGGCTCTGAGTATCGTCGTGTACGTCTCCGCCTGACCGTTTGTCGGTTCCAATAATCAGAACTGACGCCGCTACTGGAGATAGTCAACATCGAATCGATGCTACGTCGTAAATAATCCTCTGCCTCGTCGATTAACGATTCGGTCGAATCACCGCTATTATCACCGGTCACCAAATCCGAACGTAAGTTTGGCAAGCTACCACGCGTCATCGGGCATTCTGTAAACAAACAGAAATTTACAACAGTCCTGATAAACTCTGAACTATTTTCTGGATCACTTGAGAAAACTTCCGATTTATTCGCGTACCATAATATCGGATAAAACGATTATTTAAGTTTCGGGTAAGGCGTAGTGTAATGAGAAAAAAAGAATGAAAATAATGGATTGTTGAACAAATGGGTCATTGTATTTGCGATTTATATTCGTGATTTGAAATTATTAATAATTACATTGATAGTCCTTGTCCGTTATGTAATTTTCTGGTCTCTCGTGTTGACCTTTCCAGAAGTAATCTTAACTTCGTGACACCATCGCTAGAATTAGCGATCATGCAAATACTGTCCTGGATAAGTTAGACTTCTTTTCTGGTTCCGTTGATGCCTTCAGATATAATCTATTCGTAAGTTGTACTTTCGACGTTAACTGCATTGAAACACAGGTTCAAGTTCTAACACGTAGACCTCTATCTAAAATTTCATATTCTTCTCCCTATTCCATTTTTATGTTTACTTCGAATGGAAGAGAATTTTCAAACTCTGATTGTATTAATAAAACGGTCATTGAAAATGTTTCACGCTAAACCACGATCGCCACGAAGAAACCGGAAGATAAACATTTTTAGTTTGAACGGATAAAGAAAATCTTGGGTTGAAAGTTTGGATACGTGATCGGTTAGGAATTAAGATATTTAAAGAAATCATTTATCACTGAATTTTGCAAGAACAGCAGGTCGAGAAAATAGCAGGTACGAAATATTAAAAGCAATATTAAAAAACGTAATTCAGATTAGTTACGATCAAGTTACTCATACATATCCTATAACGTTATGTGGAAACTCGACCTGCGATACGGCAACATCCAATGCAAGGTTGCTGCACGTGACAGGTTAATTTAAAGTTACTAGACCTGCGATTCAATTAACCGTAACTAGAACTATTTGTAACGATTTATCTTAATAAAAATTCAATTTTCAAGCCTCGTTTAAATCAAAGTCTTCTGTTCCTTCTTGAACCAATTATTTCCTTTCTCCACATATACACGTATTAACACTAAACCTTCCAAGCTCTAAATGACCATTATTAAACTTTTCTCTTTGGTTACTATGCAACTTCTCTTTTAATATATGTACATATAGCCCATTTCTCAATATCTTCTTGAAGTTCTTCTCCTCTCATTTTTTCGTTCATCGGTTATTTAGTCATGATAGGTTTACCGTTAAATTTCAATCAATCACAGCTTCGTCGCGTGAATAAGATTTACGAAACATCGACTTGCCATTAATGTAATGAAAAAAAAACATACCTTGAAAAGTGACCTTCGAGCGCGTTCTTTTCGGAACGTTCTTGGAAGTTTTCGAAGTCGTGGCTGGCGGATGCACATGGGTAGGCGAAGAAGGCATAGAAGACCAAGTTGGTCTCGGTGTAGAAGTGGCCACCGGAACTCTCCAGGTGTCAAAGGATGCAGCGGTTGCTCTCCATGAATGTCTCCGTGATGGACCTCCGACAACCTCCAATCCAGGCGAGGGGATCGAAGATAAAGAACCACGATATCGAGAGGAGTAGAGATCAGTGGAGAGACGACAGTCGCAGGGGCTCGAAAGTCCTGTGCCGGGGTTACAACGAGGCCAAAATCCTGCCGGAGAACCTAGCGATTCACGTCGATGTACATCCGGTGTACGGAGACTGCAACCACGAGAACTAAAACAAGTCTGAACAGAAAAAATATGAAACGCGAAGATTGTTAATGGTCAAGAACAGATCGGAAATTCATTGACATACATTCGTGTGGTATACATTAATCGTTAAAATGATCGAATTATCCAAATATTGCATTTTATTGGGTTGTTCGAAAAGTCATTTCGTTTTTATTTCTTTCTTTTTATGCGGATAACGCGTGAAGCACATAGTGTGAAAAAATACAATTAAGTCATTCTGTTGGGAAAAAATGAAATGACATTCCAAAGGACTTGATAGTTTGATATAGTATAGTTTAGTGTAGTTTCGAAATTTATTAGGCTATGGATGAATAAAAAATACTCGATCATCGGTGACACGTGCGTTTGAACGTGTTTGAAAATGACGTTATCGAGAAGTTTGCAAAACGGAAATGATAGAAAAATTCTAGAGGAAGAAATGAAAAATCAATTTGCATTTTAAAGAGATGTCTGAAGTCATAGCTACCTCCTATTGGAACAAGGAGAACGATAATTCTACCACGCGTATTACCGCAATCGATCCCACGCATTTACCAACGTAATAAATATTCAGCATCGGTGGTCTCGTGAAGAAACAAGACGAAGGCAACAATTAGTCATCCGCTTTGACGAAGAGACAGAATTGCAACGAACATCAAAGTGAATCGCTTCAATCGTTCAACCTTCATTCATGCATAACGATAAATATTTCTATCTGTACACATAGGTGTAGTTTATCATAATTATACATTTTACTTTAGTTACTTTTTATTTTAATTATTTATTGTCTATCCAAAAATTTATTATTTGGATGTCTATAGGCAACCTCGAAGAATTAATAAATTGCATAATCCGAGAAAAAAGGTGTCATTGCTAAGATATTGACAGAATATATATATATCTGTCTTCAAAGCGATGAATTTACTGTATCTTCCAAATCACAAATCACAAAGTTTGCTTCCTTTGCAAATAAAGTACTAAGCCTTTTTTCTAAGAGCTATGAAGATTCTGATCCCAATTCGAAGCTTACCTGTGCGTGTGGGTCGTGACAGAGATGGTCAGCGCTTCTAGACAGTTCCGGTACCATACTGGTGAAGCTGATGTCCGACAGCATTACTCTTCTGGCTTCTTGAGTTTTGTCGGACAATCGGAGTCTTCCAGGCACTCCGGTTGGCAGAGCAAATTTGCTGGGTAACGTGGTAAACGTATGAGCCACTTTGTGCGCAAGATAGCTCTCGGAACGCCAGTGGGCTGGAAGCGCAGAAATGTCTGTTTGGGCACCAGATTCTCGTCTTGCTCCACTGATTCTGTCCATCACTGGTCTTAGTGGTGCAGCACTCTTTCGTCGACTACCCGCTAGTGCTTCACGATGGATGATTGGTCTGAGAGAAGGATAGTTACGTATTTTTAACACAAACTTCGTATTTTTAACTAATTTTGTGGATAACGATCAACTAATCGACTGATAATTATTATTAAACTAACGATCGAATAGCAATAAAATAAAAGATGTCGAATTTAGATAAAAAATACGATACGAGGAAGAATGACATAGACAATGAAGCGGCGTCTACTTTTAATAACTAACGACGTAATTAAATTTCATATATGACCACACGTGTACGCTAATGAACAGGAAACATGATTAAAGTGTTTCATTTATGTATACGTGTCAACTGTTACGAAGCTTCGTATGTGGGAAATTGCGGTAGGCGAAAAAAAAGGTCGGAAATAAGTGAAAACGTTTTATAGCTGTTAAGTAGCGAGCAGCTAATTAAAGTACTTTTAACGAATACGTGTATACATATATTGGCGTGAGAGTCTTTCATCAAGTACAGAGTGGAGAGCCCTACAAGATGCAAAACTCTGTACACCCATTCAACCGGACTATTCATTTTTCCTCGCTCTTCTTTCTCTAATCTAACGTAAAATAATACCGATAATGTCTAAGAAATTTCAATTCTTTCACTCTACTATTGTAAACAACATTTTTTTTTTATACAAACATATTTAGAATTTTAGTTTACACCGATATCATCGATTGCATCAATTATTCGCTTCGGGAAAAAAACAAAAATATCGTCATGCGACGCTAGAAAAGAAAGGAGAGAAGAAATAAAAGGGAAAAAAAAAGACGATGAAGAAGAGATTACCTGTAGGCGGTGGGTGGCGCAGCTAAAGTGTTCCTTCTGACCGCGTGTCTAGTAGCATGCTCGGGTTCTTCGACCACGCCGCACTTGCTGATGTCTGTCTCGACCAACACCGAGCACTGCGACCAAATTCTGTTCAATCTGGTACTAGAACTCTCGTCGAACCTGTCCACGCTTTCCTCGCGATCGATGCTCGAACTTTGCGAGGAGACTGCCTCCTCGACAGAGCTTGTCTTCTCGCCGTTGCAGACCAACGATTCACCCTCGGTAGACTTGGTGTATTTCAACAGCACCGGCTGACTAGTGGGTGCAGACTGCTGCCAAGACTCGGTTTCAGTTATAGAAACGAGATCTTCTTGAAGACCGAGATCACGGCAAGTATCATCCGTGGTGAATATTAACTCGATATCGTCGAGCTCTTCGGACTCGTTCTCGGATTGATCATTTGGCTTCGGCTGGTCCGTCGACTGGCTCTGGCGTTGATGTTGCTGTGACACTTGCGTATCAGGATTGTCGCTAAACACCGAGTTGTCCCCGTCGGAAACGGATTTCAAGCTTAGATCCTCTAGATCCTTCTCCGGCATCTCAAAGTGATCAGCCTGAGCCTCGATCGCGTCCTCTTCTTCGATGTCCTTCGACTGCCTGTTCCCCGAGGTGAAAGCTACCTCATTGGACGTGGCACGTTTCAACGTGTCGTCTAAACCGACGGTAGCCTGAGATTTCATAGCGGTCGTATCTTTCAACACGGCGAATTTCAACTTCTGATCCCTGGATTCCGATTTCGATGACGATCCTGCGTGGCTCTTAGGCACTTTATCGATCGCACGTGTCTGCGAATCGGAATTATCATCGTTACCGGCGTTGCTGTCGCTACGTGGCCCGATGATCGGCTTCGATGCCTCTGCCATGTCCTCCCTGTCGACTTTGTCCCTGGACGCGTCCATGAGTACGCCTGCTTGCTCTGACAGACTGATACCGTTTACAGGGTGAGAATGACAGCGAGAAACCAACCGCGTATGCACGCTACACGTGGTTATTAATAGGTGCATCGAGAACGGAACGTGTTCCTTTTAATTAACGCTAACCCCACGAAGCCTTTCCGTTTAGCGATCCACATTGCTAACTACCGAATTATGCGAACGCGTTCGAGCGTTACCGTGAAACTTTCCGCGATTAACAAATTAGAATTAACTTTCGGATAAAGTGAACGATTCGGACGTGATTCGTCGATTAGGAATATAGATTTTTGTATCAAAATTTATAAACATGCCAACGCGAACGGAACTAGAGGGAGTTGTAGTTAAATTGGAAGTAAACTGTGCTTTCGGGTATGTCTTATTAAGAGGAACTTCTAGCAATTCGAATGAAGAAGATTGATTTTCCTCTTTTTCGGTTCTTTTTTTTGCATTTTCCTGAAAGTTATACCTTTGAAAATATTTGCGCAAAGCTATTTGGTGAAAAGCGTAAAATTAGCGAAATTATAGACGTCCAAGCAGGAACACGCCGAGTGAGAAACTGCTAAAATACAAAGATCACGGCGATGTAACTATTTCGAATACTCATAGCCATTGCGTTTAAATTTCTTTCTTGTTTTCCATTTATACTACTTAGATTACATAGTTGATAATTTACAAAATGTGCGAAAGTTGTACAGATTAACGTGCCGCGTTGATTTGACTAACGCGACATCTTAAATTCCGATTTGCCGATTGACTTAAAGCTTTAAACAACTAAATCTTCGACAGATATTTCTGATTTTCATGGACAAAGAGAACGATGGAGTAGAAAAAGAAATTGTTTCTTTAAATTTAAACGCTTTCTGATACGTTTGTTTTTAGATAAGTAGAACAATCGCAACTATATCACATATCCAAACTCGTTTCTTAAAACGATCTGTACAATCGTAATATCATTCTTCCAATTTTCATTATTTTTATAATAAAAAGAAAATAATTGGGATAATATACCTATAAAAGTTTCGCTTTCGCCCAGATTACTAGAAGACTACCTTAATAAGTGAAGAAGGAAAGAACACTGAATATAATGGAATGTATCTGAGGAAAATTCGTTGATCGTAAAACGTGCTTGCACGTTAACGCAACTGCAAGTCAGAGATAAAATCGATAAAACGAGCCGTCCTCAGCCGAAGTGACACGATAATCGCGAAATGCGAGAGTAGGACAGGAAAATCATGCGTCACAAAGGAAACGAAATCCGCAAACGAACTCTTAATTGCTCACAGAGACGCATTTCGAGACTCACTCTTTGACGTCCTCTACTGCGAGTGAAAAAAGACGGGCCTGGGGCGGCGGACTTGTGGCAGCATCACTAGAAAACTCACTGTTCCTGCTTAGGATCTTTCGCCTAAGGACGTGATTCTCAAGAGCGAGCCTCTCGACGACGTCAACGTAATTCTCGCCAGAAAAATCACCGACGCTCTCCTTAAGACGGCGAAGCTCTTCCCGTGAGGAATCCAGCGCGGAGCGCAGCGATATCACAGTCTGAAAGAGCCATTTTGAAAAATCACTACCATTATATGTTAATGTACATCTTACTTACGAATATATTCGCAATGCGAATCGAATATCCGATACTTTCTTTCAAAATCTCGCGCGACATTCGCGATAAAATATAAGCGATGAAGATGTGAAGTTTGAAAAGATTCCAAATTAGGAAAATCAGGTGGGCGATAAAATGATAACACATCTTGTAATTTTCAATATTTCTTCAGTCTAATGCGACGTATGTGAATGTTACAGTTGCTTCGTTAACACTAGATTTACGGGAACCGTGAATTTGACGGATAGATTGCTTCGATTATACGATATTAACAGATTTAATTAACTTAAATTAACTCTGTTAATATTGCTATAGTTTTCAACTTAAACCCATCGTTTGTTTTTTAAAGAAAATATATGGTTTTCTTTACCCAAAATCTGACGGGTGTCCGTAGAAAAAGATTTACAAAAAAAACCGTAAACCTAGTGTTAATAAAATAAGAAAAGATCAACCGCAGTTTACACCTTTTTTCTATAAATTTTACTTGTTCGCGTAAGAAATGACTATGACAAAGTGATAATGGACTTTACTTTTCGATTTTTCCCAATTAGGTGTTGACTTCTTGATTTTTTCCTTTAATATAAGTATCGTTAATTTTCTAATAGTTTCGTTTATTCCATCTGCTTTGAAATTCTCATTCTTTCAATTTTCCATCTACCAGTCACTTGATTGAGCGTGGTAACTTTAGCGTTAAGAATCAAATTTTGACTCTTTCTTGAAAATTACTTGTATCGTGTTATTTCGTATTACGCAAAGTTGCAAGATTATTCTCCGATTGATCCTTCTTTTCGTTAATTTCTTGGATAATTACACAGAAGTATATCATACAGAAACTATGATAGTCCTCGCGCATGAAAGAAAAATTCACGTCGTAAGTCTGTGAATCGACAGTGATATCTACGATCGTACACTTTCTAAACGATAAACGGAGTCTCAAAAGACGAAAAAATCAGTTGCATGTACTTGATAAAATGAACACATCTTGATGAAGGTACGAGTTTGAGTTACGATACGTTGATAAAAGAGAAATAATTATTTTAAAGATAGCTGAGTAGCATAATAATTTGTCTGGTTCATTCTGGAACAGAATTCTGTATCCTTTGGCTATCGACAAAAGCAGGAAGTGCGGTTTGATTTTCCGTTGTAACCTAGATTTATGAAACGATTGGCATCCCCATATGTACTAAATCCAAGATTCTACGATTACTTTATATATCGTATTCAACTTCGCATATTTTGTTATCGTATAATTAAAATTTTGGTATCATAAATTCAAGAAAAAAGAAACACAAACTGTTTAATAGAACTAAATATCTGAATTTGTATATATTTAAAGCGAATACACTAAATTGTGGAATAAAATGATTAGTTAAGATGTGTGTATGTTAAAATAATATCGAATTGCAAAATTTTATAATTCGTGAAATATTGTAGATTTAAGTGCACAAATTAAATAAAATAGCAATGAAATATTGCAAATGTAAAAGACAAGCGCAAAAGTACTACTGAAAAAGCCTGTAATAAACCTACTGAAAACAAGAAACCACGAACTATATTATCTTTTATTTCGTTCAATTTTTCTTAATAAACCGTGAATATCAAAAGCGATTTTAAACTTTTGAGCAATAATGTGGATCGAAAAAATGTAAAGCAATATTTCCTGAATATTATGATTATAAAATCATAGATAATCATATAAAATACATAGGTAGAAAAATAGTGTGATTTTAAAGAAAAAATTGGTCATAAAATTTATATGTTTCAGTCAAAATGCATGTTCTTTTTCCTATTTTTACAAATTTAACATGCAATTTTGCATAATATTAGTAATAATATGAATCTTACAGAAATATGTACTTTATTAGAATTTTATTATTATACGTTAATAACTATAATATTCTGAACAATGATTTTTTTTAATAACGGATAACATATACTGCTTTATCCAGTCAACCTTGAACCTACATACACAGAGAAAACTCAATATCGTACACTAACCAAGGTCAAGGGATCATGAAGGTAAAAAGATCGAAGAACGAGTAACATTGGTGTATATGAAATCGATGGGTCAGGTAAGAATGTATAAAGTTACCTGCTTTCTTTTAACAAGCATCGTATCATTTAACCAATTAGACACGCAGACGCGCGCGCACTCACGCACACGCAAACTAAGTAAAACAATACTGACATACATATACTACAGAAGCAATTTATCTAAAACTGAGCTTAGCTTTTAACGAATAAAAATCAAGCATAACTTGACTGAAATCGACATTTTAACATTATTAAATATAATTAAACCAGCTATTTAATATATACTTTTAACAAATATATCAGTATTTTATTATAACATATTAATAATATTTCACAAAGATTCAAAGAAAAGTTCAAAGCTCATAAATAATGTACTATAATTCCTTTTAACAAATATAAATATTTAAATGGTAACAAAATCATTCTCTAAATTTAAAATAAAAATATAAGAGTTTTGATTTTATGTTATTAAATTTAAATACCCTTTGAAAATTATATCGTGCGAATATTAAAAAGAATAAAATAAACAAGACGAATAAAAATTAAATTATTGCGATAAATTGTAATAAAATTGGCTTTCATGTATTAATTAAATTTGTGATTCTAACCTGATGCAAAGCTCTCACGACGTCCAATCCGGGGATTCCCGGGGATGGCAGGGTAAGCTGCAGCCCCTGATGGTGAGACTGCCGACCAGCTTCAGCTTCCATGCCTCCTCCTCCCCGCCCGATATTTCTAACGAGATCTTGCCACCGCCACAGGTCATGCCGAAACCGTCTTTCCCTTTGTTCGTTTCACCACTTCAGCTACAATTTCACCGATTCGGATCGATCGTGTTATTTCCGTTACCACATACAGCTGGAACCACTGATCGATTCTCTCACTGGACCTCGAATCTTTAACGAAATATTGAGCAAATCAGTCAAATAACAATCACGGACGATTGTAAAAACAATAAAAAAATTTAATTTTCTTTATACACGAGAAGGACGTGAAACGGAATGGAAGAAGTACTACGAACATCCTTTAATAGCAAAGAGAACCGAAAATGTCAGAAATAGTTAATACATGTTACGCTAACCGGTGTATTATTTAACATACAAAATTAAGAAGTTGGGATAACACGCGATATCTTCAAATTTAATAGCGGAGTGGTACGGTATTAGAAATTCGTTGATGATGTTGCACATGGACAAACAAAATATGTATATACGAAATCCTTTTTATCGTTATTTAAAATATTATCTTTGATATTGTATTCAAGTGTCAAAATGTAACGAATATTTTACGCGATACTTTTGATTAATAAGTAATATAAAACATGGTTTACTATATTATACTATACGAGTCTTTATTTTATTCAAAATAAACAAAATAATCTGTTTGTATTTGTGATTTCGAATGAGTATAATATTTATGTCTGATTGTTAATAAATAGTCTCTTTAATATACTATGTAAAATAAATTACTGAGAAAAATATAAAATTGGAACATGAATGATTAAAAGAAGAAATTATTGAAGCTGTACTTGAAAAAGTAAAGAAATTTTGATAATATTAGTTTGATTAGATAATATTAGTTACTTTTCAACTAAAATTAGTTTAAAACTTACTTTTTATATAATTTTTCTAAGATATATTAGGATCATTATAAAAATTGAATATCAAAGAAATTTTCTTTTCAAGTGACGCTGTAGTAACTGCGTATAATACCATACGGATTGATTCACTTTTACGTACGCACTTTATCGTTCACTACCGAGAACTATTAAGAACAACGTTTAAGACAGTGCTCGAACGGAGTTTTCCAATAAGCAGTCATTGTTAGAGCTACTAAACGCTACTAATCAATATGAAACAACTGTGATGTTTGCAAGTACCACTTCAAGCGTAATCGCTAAGCAATCAAGATCTATTAACCCTATGTAATTGTACTTCTTCAAACACCGATTATCATTTAATTCTGAGTTTTCTTCTTATGTATACACAGTTCACCAAGAACATTTAATTAGAGTTTCTATATAAAACAAAATTCACTTATATTTCAATTTTAATTATATACAAAATTACATTTTCGTAAGAACAACGCGGTAGCGTAATTTTCATACAAATGTCAACAATATAGCTCGAGCTGTCACTTGCCCTTTAATGCAGACGACGAGATAGAAATACATACTCAATTATCAGGCTTGCCAACATTGTATAACTCCACTCACGCGACAAGGAGCATTTTCACTAGAAAATAAATGGCACATATCGCAAAACTTAATAATTCCTTTTTATCGCTGCATACATTGGCGCGGATAAAATCATAATTTAAGTTGATATTATTATTTTATTATTGTATTAAATATTTTTCTGCTTACTATAATAAAACACTATAAATATAATAGAACAGTAAAATTTTAGTTCTCAAGGAAAATGAAAATTAAGTTATATTAAAAATTATTCGCGCATTGAAATTATTGTTTTATTTTTTCAAATTACTACAACACTTAAATAATATAAAATTAATCATCTTACAATAAATTAATTTTACTTTTCTTTTATTAAATCTGTCTTATAAGGTTATTTGAAAATCAAATAGAACTAAAGATAACGAGTATTATATACAGTAATCTATCCGCGCAAAGTTCGGCATTATACACGATTATACTATTATTCGTGACGTTGACATCATATAGTGAATAGTAAGAGCTAAAAAAATAAGGAAAAAACAACAGAGATCTTCTAAAAACGAAAAAACGGCGTAATGTGTTGTATGAAAAGTATATTTTAATTGATAAAACGAACTCACTTCGTAAGGATGGAACACAAGACAAATATAAGAAGCATTCTATTTGTAATTTTTCTACATTTATCGGTGCTAAATTGTACTCATTTAACGAAAACTTATTTTAAATATGTGTCTAGAAATAATGGTGACAATATACCAAAAATCGGTTGGTTATTTAGCAATTCAATTGACAGTTCCATTAGGGTTAAGAGAAACATAATCCAGTCACCCGAAGATAGTTTATTAAAATCTATGAATATTAAGTGTCAACAAACTTTAAAACGCTTATGCATTGATGTAACCAAAGATAACGATGAATTAATGTTGTTAGAATGCATTCAAAATTTCAAGGTATAATTTTTAATTACTCATAATTAATAAAATAGTTATTTTATAATTCAAATTTCTTGAAAAAACAAACGAAACAATTACCAATTTTACGTATTTTTTTTTTTTGTATCTTACAGCCAACTGAAGTATCTGGTATTGATGACGAATGCCGACAAGCAATCTGGGACTATATTTTAAACATTACAGGCAATTCCAATATAGAGCGTTTAGCTAAAAGAACTTGTGGCAAAGAGTTGAATTCTTTAGATTGCACACCTTTTGGTGAAAAACATGGAGCATATCTCTCATGTTTAATTGATCAAAGGGAAAAAGTAAAAAATCCACATTGCGTTGCATATATTCACAGATTAGAATGGATTGCATTTAGTGACTTTAGGATTATAACACCATTTTCTTCTGATTGTGAAAATGATATTAAGAGGTTCAAATGTGACAAAGTACAACCATACAGAGACATATCCCAAGGGCAGATATTGGCATGTTTACAAGAACATATTAATGAACTTCAACTTCAGTGTAAAAGACATATACTTCATGTGTCTGAAATACAAGCAGAAAATATCAACTTAGATCGACAACTAAATTCAGCTTGTGAAGAAGACCGTACCAGATTTTGCCCAAATATTAGACCAGGCAGTGGACAAGTATATAAATGTTTAATGCAGCACAAAACAGATAGATCTATGACAACAGTATGTCAAGAACAGCTTACAAGAAGAGGAAAATTAATTGCATCAGATTATAGAGTCAGTAAAGGACTAGTTAAAGCTTGTAAGGATGATATTAAAATAAATCATTGTAGAAGATCTGTAACTGAAGACAAAAATATAAGACTTGCACAAATTCTTCTTTGTCTGGAGTCAGTAGCAAAAAATGGTAGTAAAATTGATGGAGATTGTCAAGCAGAAATGTTTGATCATAGAAAACTTTTAATGGAAGATTATAGATTATCCCCTGAAATAGTTGATGGGTGTGCTAATGATATTACAACATTTTGTAATAGCTTGGAAGTTGGTGGTGCAACAATTCATTGCTTAATGGAACATACTAGAACAAGAAAAAAAAAATCAAGAGTATCCAGCAAGTGCCAGAAAGCGGTAATTAAATATTTATATGCATTACATTTCTATCAATAAAAATTTTACAATTAAAAATATTAATTGAATATCTTTTGTCATAATAATAGTTAGAAGAATTAATTATAGAAGCTGATGCTGGAGAAGATTGGAGAATTGATCCTGTTTTACGAGAACAATGTCAACCTGTTGTTAATTTAGCTTGCAGAGATGTAAAAAACATTTTATTAAATATGAAAAGAATTCACACATTCTAATTGGTGTTTAATTAAATAAACAAATAATATTATAATTCAATTTAAATGTAGGTACATGGAGGTGATGCTAGAGTAATATCCTGCTTAATGGAACAGCTTGGTACAGGCAGAATGACAGAAGCTTGTGAAACTGCTTTAGTTCAGATACAATATTTTGTAGCTAGAGACTTCAAACTAGATCCACAGTTATACAGAGCATGTAAATTTGATGCAACACGACTATGTTATGCAAGAAATGCATGGGCTAGTGATGGAATGCAAATGGATCCAGAACGTGGACCTCTTGTTTTACCATGTTTATATAGACATGTATATCATCCTCAGAAAAATATGACAGTAAGAATCTATATAATAAAAATAGTAATAAAATATTATAATTTAGCAAACCTAATTCAAAATCAAAACTTAAACTGACTTATTTTAGTTAAAAACAGAATGCCTTGAAGAAATTAGACGTGTTATGAGACAAAGAGCAGTAAATGTTGATTTACAGCCTGAAATTGAAGAAGTGTGTTTGAATGAATTAGCATCATTTTGTTATGAAAAAACAGCTAAAGGAGAAGAAATATTATGTTTACAAGATAATTTAGATCGGTAATAATAAATGCATTTAGTTAGATAAGAAATTTTGAATTTGTTTCATATACTTTTAATACATTTATTTTAATACAGTTTAAATAGGAATTGTAAATTGGCAGTTGGCAATTTTACGGAAGAGCAAGCAGAACGTGTCGAATTGAATCCAATAATTTCTGCTGCATGTCAGCATATCATGGAACGTCATTGTGAGGTGCACTATAACTTTTTAAAATATTCACGTTACACATTAACGAGTTATATGTTAGTATAATTTTTATTTATAAAATATATTATATATAAAAAATTTTTAAAAACAGGAAGTGTTANATTTAGATGTGCGATCTGACTATAAATGTAAAACAGCAGTGGAACACTTTCAATTGATATCATTAAAAAATTACCACTTTACATACAAATTTAAAGAAGCTTGTAGACCTTCTGTTAAAAGATGGTGTCCAAAGTGAGTGCAATTTGTATATACCTTTTATACAATTTTTTAAATTTTATTAGGTTGATTATGTATTTTTGTATATAATATTTAGATCGAAAACTAAGGCAGAAGTAATAGAATGTTTAAGTACAAGAGTGCAAGAAGATATAATGAAAGATACACAGCATCATATACCAAAAGAATGTAGACAACAATTAAAAGCACAGCTTTATCAACAAAGAGAAAATATTCAGTTTGATCCCATCTTACAAGCACAATGTATAAGTGACATTAAACAATATTGTTATAATGTTGAACCAGGAAATTCGCAGGTTTGTGACATATATATATATATTTACTTAACTGAATTATTGCATTAAAACCTCTAATTTTTACATTAATATTAATAAAAGCGTAATTATTTTAGACTCTTGAATGTTTAGCAACACATAAGTCAAAATTATCTGATGCATGTCATAAACAATTATTTAAAGTCAGAAAACAAGAATTTCAAGATAGTTCAAGTGATTTTGCTTTATTAAATAGTTGTCGTGTAATGATAAGGCAATTCTGTCATGATATTAGTCGTTCACAAGCGTTAGACTGTCTAAAAAGACATAAAGATGAACCAACATTTGATGATAAATGTAAAAATATCGTAATTCGAAGAATGATTGAACAAAATACAGATTACAGATTCAATACTGCATTACAAACAGCATGTTTTTATGATATCAATAAACATTGTAAAGAGGTATGTTTAAACATATTTTATTAACAATATTTTTTTACTATTTTATCATACTAATGTATCTTTCTTAGGTTTTATTTAATGAACCTACTGATAAAGAACTCGAAGGAAAAGTTATAAGATGTTTAAAAATTAAATTCAGAGAGTCAAAACTTTCAATAAAATGTGAACATCAAATGGCTAACATACTTAGAGAAGCAGCATTAAATTATCATTTAAATCCGTTATTAGCTACAATGTGTGCACATGAGGTATTATCATTAAAATGCTTTCAATTTAACAATGTCTGATATGAATAAAGCAACTAATATAACAATTATTTATTTTCAATAGATTGAAACAATATGTAAAACAAATGAAAATGATCCTGGAGCTGTACAAGAATGTTTGAAAATAAAATTTAATGCTGGTAATAGCGATATGAAAGAGGAATGTCGCCTTGAAATTGCTGACTTAATACAAGAAACAAGAGCAGATATTAATGTAGATCCTTTACTACAAAAAGCATGTGCTATTGATGTTAGTAAATATTGTAGTTCTGTTCCTCAAGGTGCAGGCAGGCGTACGTTTAACAAATAAACATATTTTATTTATACATTATTTATATATATTGAATGTACAGATTTATCAAAGTATTATTTTTTACCTTTTCATTTAGATATCATGTGTTTACAAAATATACTGGAAGACAGTAACAAGTCTTTACAACTTGATTGCTATAAAATGTTGACTACAAGAATTGAAATGTTTAGAAATGCAGCAGAGGTAATAAATTGTATATTTCTTATAATAATAGAGAAAAATACTTACGTATAAGTAATGATATACAACTATTTCAACATATGTATAAATGTATATAATATTAAATATAATATATATATGTTTTTATTTGTTTTTAGTTAACTGGACCAAATTCAATACAAGAATTATATTCAACGGTAACTCGATCGCCTGCGAGACGATACTTTATGATTGTTGCATTAACGATGATTGGCATAATTTTCATCACCGGTTTATTCTGTGGGAGAGTGACGAGACGAACAATGATAATGAAAAATAAGTGATAAGTTATAGTAAAAGAAGTCCGTCCCAGAAGATTTTTATTGTTAAATGTAATTTTTAAAAAAGAAGAAAATTAATTCCATTTAAAATAAAAAAAAATCAAGAAACTAAT
>NIJG01000013.1:492426-514822 GCA_002201625.1 Euglossa dilemma | reverse complement strand
TAATATAATAAACGACAGTTATTAAATAATATTAATTATATTATAGGAAAATGATGAATTATATGAAATACAGACTGAAAATTGGGATCCATTAGTACAATGGTTTTGTGACAATTATGGAGTAAATATGGTAAAAACTCAAAGTATAGAAATTCCTACAGTATCTTCAGAAACTAAAGAAATATTAACAAGACAGTTAATGTCTTATAATTATAATGCAGTTTATGGTAAATAATTTTATTATTAATATTTACATATATGATGATGTAATATCATGTTATTGTTTTATTTATAGGTTTTATGTATGGAGTAGATGCAATTAAATCTGTAATTCTTACTTTAGCTGTAACAGAAAGAGTGATTAGTATAAAAGAAGCAGTAAAACAGTCACTTTTGGAAGAAAATTATCAAGTATGTATAATAGCTTTTATGTTATAATTAAATATGCTGTTTTAAACTTTATTGTAGGTTTCCCATTGGGGATCAGTTGAATGGACATTGAATGAATTTTGTATAAATCTTATACATGTATAATATATTGAAATGAAATGAAACAGTAATAATATCTTTATTAGTTTGAAGTATGGCAAGTAGATGAATCAACAGAGGATAATGTTTCTACTGGTATGGAACAATCAGATCCCATCCATTCTTTTGTACAAATACAACTGAAATCAGTATTTAATATTAATTTATATTAATTTTACTGATTAATACGATAGTTAATCAGTAATGTACAATTATATGCAATGAAACAAATCAAGTCCTTTAAAATTTAGGCTTGGACATACATTTCTATCGCGTGAAACCGACGAATCTTCCGAAAGAAANAGTTTTTATAGTAGTTACAAAATCTCACCTATATGTAGCTCCATGATTTAAACATACTGCACCATTTTTACATAAGTGACGAATGCATTCATTTCTGTGACATTCTCCAATACCACGACCTGTTGCAGGACTGGAATTGGTTATAGGATATATAGCTGTTTCTGTACGTAATTCAATGTCAAATATACAACCAGAAAATCCAGTGTGAAGAGGTAAATCATGGGGTAATGATTCAAAGTTTCTTGATTTATGTCCACCTAAAAAATAATAGTCTTTCTAACATTCTGTCTCTTTCTATTAAAAATATACATTATATTATATAAAAATTATTATTCTCTTAATATGCATTTTTTTTAACAAAATTACCAAATTGTAAAATACAAACCGATGTAAAGTATGGGTGATACATCAAGTCGTGTCATTGATCCGACCACTCGTCCAGTTACATTGCCTATGCCATCTACTGCAAGCCACGCATCACGACCTCTTCTTCCAATTCGAATTGTGTATGCTATATAGTTTTTACTTGCTGCTGCTGCTATTGTTGCAGTACTTAAAGGAACATTTGTAAATATTCTACGAACACCTAGAAAATATTATCAGAAAATTCAGAAGACCTAAGAGATCTTTAAATATTAAAAATATTGAAGTATATTGCCTGCTCCTAAATCCCATGTTAACATAATATAACCACGAACGTATGTTATGGAAAGATGATCCGACAGATCTCGACGCGATCCGCTTTGTCCTAAATAAGCTATTAAAGATATTTGCTCGTAAGTACGTGGTATAAGCTTCAATTTTAATTCCATGGTATCTTTAATAGAACTTGAAACGCCATAAGCAACATATGATGAAAATCCAGGTACAAGTACCGAAAATGACGGTCGCATTATAGTAGTATCTAAAAATTAAAAATAAAGAGTAATTATGCATTTTATTTTCGAGGTACATATAATAGCATGTCTTACCTTCTTCACATAAGAGTCCATGAGTTCCAAGTGGGCAGACACAAACAAAGCCTGTACCTGGTGAATTAATACAAGTTGCGCCTAAAGCACAAGGATTTTCATCACATGTCGAATGTTCACAAAATGGACCAGTATATCTATTCAATTAAATGATACTTTGTTTAACTGTATCTATTAACAATAAATTTTCGAATATGAGTTATAAATTATTTTACCCAGCTATGCATCTACAACGCACTGCACCATTTATTTCTTCACATGCTCCGAAATTTTGACATGGATTTGATAAACACAAAAATGATATGCAATCTTCAATTTGAAATGTTTCTGTAGAATCATGGATGAAATGACGTGGTATATCATTTATCTGAGTTAATAAAAGGAAATATACTTTTTAATTTTCGAATATTTAAAAATATGTAATAGCAGAAAAATAAACCTTCAATGAGTTCATGCAACCAGTAAATCCCATAGAAACATGTGCAAAGTAGTGAGAAAACACCAATGGTATTCCACCTAAATGTAAATTAGCATGTCGTGGAAGACTTCCATGTAATGGTAAAATTTGTTCTCCACTAACTGCAGTTGTTCCATTTACTAATAAACGGGCAGAACATTTATTGGTTTCATTTTTCATAAAGTATTGGAACCTACATATGTAAAATAAGCGAATACAATGAACAAATACAATAAATAATATATTGTTATGATTGTATTATATCATTTTACCTTGTATCAATATCTGTTTCATATCCATTATCAATAGACGAGTCTATTTCACCCAATAACATAGTTTCAAGTCCACAAGAGAATTGAAACTTTAAAGAACCATATTCTAAATATACTAATGCATATTTTTCATCGTCGAAATAAACGTGTAATATAATGCCATCTTTAAAACGTGTTCTAAGTCTCACGAAAATTTGTAATGTTGCATTATTATCGTTCGAAATATTTACATCAACATGTTGTCTTGCGTAAGATTTTCCATTAAACGCCGCTCGTATTATACTTGGACCAGTTTTACAATTTTCATAATGCGAACAATTACACTAAAAATAATTTAATACATGAAACAGTAATATCTCCATCATCAATCTAGTAATACAAAATTTAGATAAAAATAAAGATATTTAATACTTGCATCACTATCGTTGCGTGTAGGTAATATTGTGGAATTTGTACATAAAATTCCATGGCATTCAGGAGTAATGGGAGTTTTTACAGTTGTTGGTATTTCATCTTTTGTTAGAAATTGCTCATGTTCGCTGCTAACAGTACTTTCGTCAAATATTGGTTTTACAGGTGAAGAAATATTAGCAAAAGTAAATGTAGAACTTTCCATTTCTGTACTTGAAGATTTTGATAGCTCTGTAAATGTCCATTTATCTGTGAATGAATTAGGCGTAGTACTTGGCACTTCTATTATTGGTATAGTGGAATGCGTGCTTTTATTTTGCCAAAACTCTGTAAAATTCGATGAAGATGTAATAGTAGAGAATAGGCTACTATTTCTTTCACTTTCTGTCGTAGTAGTTTCTTCTGTCGTTCTTTCGACGGATGTAGTTACCACCGAATAATATCTAATTCATAATAAAATACAATAAAACAGTTATTTTAATGTTGTGTCTGATTTATACGAGAATACATAAATTAAAAGTTATCGTTACCCTGTACTTGAAGTATATGCTACCGTGTTACCCTTTTCAGAAGAGGACGTTTCATTCATGGGTGCGAACGTCCTAGCACTATTCTCTTGATGAATGATATCAGTAATCGTTTCATTAGAAATCGATTTTTCGGTCAAATATTCCGCCTCGGTTTTTATTGTTGAAGTAACCGAATAGACTTCACTCGAAACACTAGGAAATGTACGAGGTTCTAAAATCGTTTCAGTTTGAGATATCTCTTTACTTGTGATAGAATACGGAGGTGAAATATCAGTAACAAACTGAGTACTTCCTGTTACGCTGCTTCCACTAATGCTACTACTAGTACTGGTACTACTACTAATGCTACTAAAATAGTTGACATCGTCCTTATTTGCAGTCGAGGACGTCGTTTCTACGAAAGGATACCATTTTGTGTACGAAGGGCTGGTGCTTTTAAAAGAAATCGAAGATTGTAATGTGGAAGCAGTCGTTGATGATGATGAAGTACCAATTTCTGGTACTGTCGATGATTTCGGTGCAAACAAAGTAAAAGCAGTTGTTTTTTTATCATCGTCAGTCTCAAATATTTCTTCGAAAGTCGAGAAAGTGGTCGATGGAAAATCATGGACATTGCAGAATGGTCCGCTATAGTATGTTGGACAAGCGCAAGTGAAACTATTGATACCATCGATGCAAGTACCACCATTTTGACAATTCGCAAATTTAGATTCGCAGTCGTCGTATTTTAACTCGCATAAGGCACCATGATAATCTGGTACGCAATAACAAATTGGGCGTTCGTCTTCGAATAAACATACGGCGTCGTTTTTGCAAGGGTTCTCTTCACAGGGTACAATAGTTTTATCACAATCTTTACCTGTATATCCTAGTAAAGAATATTTACATTACTATTGCTTGTAATCTTGTTATCAGAAACTGTTATCAGTTTCAGAGCACGATAAGAATGCGACAAAGATTATTTTACGCCCTATAAATTTTATTCCGAAATTATTGATAGGGATAAATAATCGCAACTTACCAAATAAACACGCACAAGTGTATGAAGCAGGGATGTTAATGCAAAGACCACCGTTCTTACATGGTGATATAATACATTCATCGACATCTTCATCACACAATCGACCTGTCCAACCTTTATAATAAAAATAATTAATTTCTAATTTATTTAAATGCTCGAATTAAAATACAAATTGTCTAAATTATACAGAAAAATAGTTATACCTTCAGAACAACGGCAGAAAAAAGATAATCCAGGCCCTTCTACGCATTCACCTCTGTTTTTACATATTGTGTCATTACAAACTGAAGCGTCAATTTCGCAATAATCCCCTTAAAAAAAAAAAAGACAAATTGTAAAAGAGAATAGATTAAATCTTAGCATATCATTTTTGCGCTTTTCTACCCGAGTATCCATCAGGGCATTGGCAAGTGATACCATCATAGTCGAGGCAAGTTCCGTTATTTAAACAAGGTTGATTCGAACATTCGCTATATCTTTGTTCACAATTTATACCTAGAAATACAAGTAATGCAATGCAAAATAATAAATGTATTTTATTATTCAGTTTGATATTTGTATATAAAGATTTAATTTGAATTTTACAACTGTATAAACAAATCGCCGCACGAATATCGACTTAATCTTTCTCTGTGTTAACATACCAATATATCGTTTTTTTACATGCTATAGAAAACAAACAAAGGAATCATAAATTACCTACAAACCCTTCCGTACAGGTGCAATTATAAGCTGCAACAGCGTCGTTACATGTTCCTCCGTTAAGGCAAGGATTAGACCAACAATCGTTCCAATTGATTTCACAATTAATTCCAGTGTAACCGTCGATACAGTAGCAAGAATAAGTGCTGTATTATATGCACGGGACGAATGACTAATATATTAATTTTAATTACTTATATAGAGTTGCCATTTAACTATTATATTTTTCTTTTTTTGAAATTGGATAAAAAAGTGAAAGAAAAGTATCGATTAAAAGTATAGATTTATTTATATACCTGTTCGAGTCTTCAATACAAATTCCGTACATGCAGGGATCTCCGCTACAATTTAATCCTCGTGAAATATCAATCGTTAAGAGGAAAAATGTTATCAAAACGAGAGTCTTCTTTTTCATAAATTTTTCAATAACCATTCTTGTATAACTCATTCTAAATAAATATAATATAAACAGTTCATATACGTTTACTGTAGAGCATTACAAAATTTTACGTGATACGTTTTTTTGTTAACTTAAACAATCTTGATTTCACTTTATCAAAAACNTTTCAAATATAATATATTTATATAATTATTTTCATTAATATTTAATTAATAATTAACGTTTTGTAAATTTACGCAACTTGTGCATCATCTTTTACATTTTAATTATCTCAGTGTAATTTATTAACAGAACTAAAGAAACATGGATCGCGAATTAATACTCCACTTTCATCAGTTTACACTTTTCTCTATAGTGGAGCTATAATAAAGTAAAATATATATGGATACATGTATGCTTTCCACTTCAACTAGTATTGTTACAGGTAGTTGACCACCAGGTAGTCCTAGCAACGCTTAAGACTATACAAACTGTGATATCTATTGCACACGCTTGCGTGAAAATTCGCTTCATCGATAATAATTTTTACTCGATTTTATAAATAGTGTCTTAGTTGAATCAACCTAGATTATTTATTCAGTTACGACTTCGGATAAAATCAGTTTCCCATCGAAAGATTAATTTTTTTCTGTTTTATAAAGTATTTATAGGAAATATGCAATAAATACAGATATTATTCTTTTATATTGTAATTTTTGATTATTTCATTCTGATCGATGATTAAATACGATATAAAGTATGGAGAACTAAAATATGAGTGCCAGTTACAAAATCACGACTCTATTTTTATCCAAGAAGCGCGCACTGAGAAGCATAAAATAATAGTATCGTATTAATAGTAGCCTTCGATGTAATAATAACGCTACCAATCGTGTGAAATAATAATTTTTTACATAAATGAGCATCTTTATCAGTAATTTAATTAATCAATTATCATTACGTGTGAAAGTATGTTATTAGAATATATGCGTGCAATTATTTTCGTTCTATTTTCTACTTGAAAAAAACGTTTCAAATAGAACTTATTCTGTTTGGTGAAGGTATCTTAGGATGTATATAAATCTTATTTAACTGAATGTTTTTCTGAGATATCAGAGTAACTTTTGCTTGCCAACAAATGACTTTGAATGGCCTTTAAAAACCAACACGTTACAGATTAATCAAATTATCCTAAAATATATTATACACCTAGCTGAAAGAGGATATATAGTGTTAAAAACCACAAATAATTTAAAAAGATAAAGTCATTCTGAAATCTCACGCCTATTCATATAATATTTGTGACAAACAGTTTATTTTGTTTGAATAATGACTGATTTTGAAAACTAGTTCAGAAAATAATTGTGATTTTCGCACGAGCGCGTCCTTGTGTCTAATAACATATGTATGTGTATTTGCGCGCATTATATAATTTAAACATTTTCTTAAACATATATATATAATACATTCCCTGACAAGGTACTAACTTCGAACTCTCTGAAATCAGTCGTTATCAGTCGTTCAAGTGTTTTAGTTCTAAATATTGATCAGAATGAGTGTTCAAGATATCATAGGACCAGAAAAAATGGAAGAGATATTAGTGTCTCATTTAAAGGAGAACAAAATTTTTCGGGAAGGACCACAACTATGGACTATTCGTTGTTCATCGTTGGGTGGTCGGGGTATGTTCGCCACTCGAAACATTGAACAGAATGAATTGATTTTCATTGATGCACCTCTGGTAATTGGGCCAAGAAGTGTGGGCAAACATTTACAAATGTGCGTATGTTGTTATAAGACCGAGTGCTCATTGTTTCCGTGTGATAGAGGTTGCGGTCTGCCAGTTTGTTCGAATGAATGTGAAAATTCACCGAAGCACGTGAATTACGAGTGTGAATATCTAAGGTCATTAGTGCCGACTTGCGGTACCGATTGGTCCTTGGACTTATTACTAGCTGTGGTACCGATTCGTGCGCTGTTTATGACAGAACAACAGCGCAAATGTTTGGCTGCACTTCAATACGATCAAACACTGAATGTCGATTATGAGGTACAACTTAACATATGTATTATGAACTTACATGTATGTTGAAGAAAATTCTCTCTTCCTTGTAAATTTATTCGTAAAGATTTGATATATTTGTTTTAGCATTTAAGTCAAAAACTTAAAAAACAAATTTCAATTTACTAAATGTTATTATTAGTAATAACATATTCATATTCATAATAATGAATATCAAACTTAACGAAGATTACTAGAAAACAAATATTAGGACGTTATATTTATTTTTTAGATATCAAAGATATAAAAGCTACTTTATTTATTACAATAATACTGACACGATAGCAATTATTGATAATAACTTGACGACAGATTTAATGGTGGTTTAGTCTTAAATGGTTTAGTATTGAAAGTAACATTACAACGCTTTATATTTTTTTCTTTTGTTATTATAAAAGTAATTTTTGCGAGAAGGTTGGATTACTTAAAAAAAATGTGGCAAACTCTCCAAGTAAGGAAGATATGGAGTTGATGAAACATGTATGCGGAGTTTTTAATACGAATTCATTTGAAACCGTATGTGTACACGACGATGACCATTTTGTAAGTTTACGAGGACTTTATCCTATGGGATCACTGCAAAACCACTGTTGTATACCGAATACAAGGCATCATTTCGATGAGAATTATCGACTATATGTTAGCGCTGCTCTTCCAATTTCTGTTGGAGAAGAGATTACTATGTGTTACACTTCGTTATTTTGGGATACAACACTAAGACGACAATTTTTAAGCATGACTAAACACTTTACTTGTATGTGCAAAAGATGCAGCGATCCAACGGTATGTCCATATGTAGTAATAGATCCTTAATGTGTAAAGATGTTAATGAATGAAATATAAGGAGGCATCCTTAAATGATATTAGCAGTTAAATAATATTATAATACTAGGAATTTAGTTCTAAATTAGGTGCACTTTTCTGTGCATCTGAAAAATGTTTTGGACATTTATTACCTCGAAATCCTCTTAATATGGAAACTTCTTGGACCTGTGATACATGTACCACAACCATAAATCATCGGCAGGTATATTTTGTTTCATAATTAATAGTTTATTCCAGTTTTTCAGATAATTTCTTCTTCTATTTGTGTTTTTATAAATTTTATGTTTACAATTTTTTCGTTTAGTTCTATCGATTATATCGATAACTTTCTATTACATGTACTCTTGTTTTTTTTTCTTTTTTTCTAGATACGTTCGATTCGTTCAGGTATAGCGGCTATTGTTGAGGAAATTCTATACAAAACATCACGTCAAATTTTAAAGTTTATGCAAAAAGAACTTTCAATTTTGGTTCCTTGGTGTAATTATCTTATTATGGACGTGAAATTTCGAATTATTTCGTATTACGGTAGAAATGATGGCCTCGAATGGAAAGGTGTGGGTAGTATACAAATGTATTTTATTCGAATTTCATTAATTTATACATTGTATAATATTTTTCCAAATATTATGTTAGATTTAAGTGATAATGAACTGGATATAAAGGCAAATTACTGTAACGATTTACTTTCTATGTTGGATGTTTTAAATTGTGGTGATTGTAAAAAAAGAGGTGAATTTATACAAAATAACGATAAACATTTACTACATTGATATTGTCATTTGCATATAATATATAAAATATTAAGAATTTTGTTTTAATATTTCAGGTCTTATCTTATATGAATTATATTGCACAAATCTTGAGAAGATGAAGCGACTTGAACAACAACCAAATATTGAAAATGTACATCCAGACTTTTTTATAGTGTTTGTCTTATTTATTTGTTGATATTTTCTTGATATGTATTATCTTTACATCAAGTATCTTTTTAGGTCGATGAAAATCAAAACCTACTAAAAAAAGCTATGACTATACTGCAAAATGATATTGTTTCAATTGCTACATTCAAACATGATCAAAAATATTTTAAGCAACTAATTACTGTATAAAAATTGTATGAATAGAATATTACCAATAATCAATATAAAATTTAAATATATTTATATAATAAAAGATTTAGAAGAATAGAGAAATCGTGTATAATCCTTTTGAAAAGAAATTTCATATTATATTGTTTAAAAAATTGTTATATTTTCCAAATATAGCATTTATTGCAATATTTTATTTTGCTAATTATAATTTCAATAAAGAATAGATAAAGATTGAATAATATACAAAAAAACATTTAGTTATGGAAAATTAAAGAACTAGATATTAAGAAAAACGTATCAATTTAATTTCTTTTTACATTGCACCGCAAATAGCTAAGTTGGCAGCAGGAAATAGCTAAATAGCTGAACCAGACTAGCAAGTAACAAAGTGATGCACTTGTACTCTATGCTGTATTATATATAATTTAGTAGTAAAGTGCAATACTGGGAGTCATGTCCCATAAATAAAAACATTGTTTTATACAGTCTGTTGTAATAAACATTTTGCCTCTTCATATAAAGCTGTACAAGGTCTTAATATTTCTAAATCATAATCCACGTCGTCATCAATATTTACATTATTATTCCTGTAACGTTATATTATAAATTATTGTACTACCTCAGCTCATTAAAGAAAACTATGTAGTAATACTCTGCAGTAATACCTGTACAGAAAATCATCCACTGTAGGTAACATATCATTGTTTAAATCACATAGTAAACGATTTCGTGCGAGTGCTGTGTGCATAAATGCAACATTATGAAGAAACAATTCTGATTGATCTAAAAATAGATAATATCCATTAATTATTTAGTTAAGTAAATGTAATTAAAATAATTTACGTTAAACAAATATTCATTAAAAAACAAACCGTCTTTTCCATATTTTTTTGTTAATTTTTTCATTAAATCTTCGCCCGCATATTTTGCAGAAACACCGATTCTATGCAGAATTGCTTTGCATTGCCAGCGATTTTCTGAATTTTGATTGCATGATATAAATTTATGAGGTTGTGTTTCCTTAACAAGACTCTCCCAATCAACTCCTAAAGCATCACCCAAACCTTTGCCACTCGTTTTAATATCTTCTTCTAATTCACCATCAGAAATTTCTTCAAAGTCCATAGTTTCCATATTTTCATCTTCCATATTTCTATATACAATTTGAATTATTAACACAGTTATATAGTTATATACATATATACACATATAAGTATTACCTAAATGACATTGTGTCAGTATTATCTTTTCCTTTTGTATTAAAAACAGTTTCTTCTATAGTTTCTTTTGGGGATGAGAGATCTATCTCTTGAGTTATTGGCTGATTATCTCGTTGTATAGTATCAGGAGCTTTCTTAGTTATGCGTGTTTTGTTTACGTCTATATCCTATAAATATTGATATTAAAAATTGGGCTCATAGAGTAAGCTCATTTATAAACAAATAAATAGGTCATACAGTTATATCTTCCATGTTTAAAATGTCATCTGGATCATCACTAATATCACTCAGATCGCTTTCAGTATGGAGAGTTTGCAAGGATTCATCAATACAAGTACGTTTTGATTCAGAGGTAATGGTTTCTTTTGTTTCCGGCTTTTCCTTTGATACAGCCTTCTTTTGAAAAACATCTGTAGATTTTTCTCGAGTTGTAGATAATTTACCTTCTGCGAGCTCCATTAACTTTTTATTAATAGGTTCTTCTTTCATGCTACCATATAAAGATGCTTGTTTGGAACTAAGAACTGAACATTCATCTCTAGTTTCAGAACTGTTATAAGTTCTCCTTTTACTAAAAAAAAAGTTCATTATTATAAAGATTATTGATTTAACAAAACTAACTTGTTACATACTTATGTGGTGTAGATTCTGATATTTCTAATTCTTTAGATCGTTCGTTTCTATAGTGGCTTCGAATATGTACTGACTGATTTTCCCATTTTCGAGAATCACTGGATTTCCAATCTGATACAGAATTATCATACCGAGAATTCCAGTCATCATCATGCACTTCTGATCGAGGGAGACTGTCTCTACTATCCCATAATGCTCTCACTCGCCATTCTCTTTCTTCCCAATCAACGGGACCATAAGCACGTTCTCTACCATGTTCTACATCACGATGATGATTATCCCAGTCATCGTTAGGAACATTTTCATCCCTAATAAAAAGTAAATATAAGAATTTTAAAAACATAGATTATTAATCATAAAAATACATTATATATTTCTATTAACATACCGAATAGAAGTATTACTTCTTAACTTTTCTCCAGGGTAAAGTGGATGTCTATGATGATGATGATGATGTCGATGATCATCAAAAGAAGTTCTATCAGTAGTTTGAACGACATATCTAGATTCTCGAGACCTTTCTTCACGAATTCCACGTCTTTCATCAAAGGGGCTATCATATCTCCTCCCATCAATGGTTTTTCTTCTGTCGTCTTCGTGAACATGGTGATCACGATAATCTAAATGCGAAGATGTTTCCTCCTGTTCATCCCAATGTTCTGACAAACGTCCATAATTTCTATTATAATTTCGGTCGATTTCGATGGTTCGACGTGGACTAGTTTCTCGTCTTTCAATTAAACGATCAACTTTGGTTGGTGTAACACGTGACTGATCATGTTCAGATGTATGATTTCTATCATATCTTGTACTGAATCGTCTATGTCTTTCGCGATCATAATGTCCGATATCTATTCTATCAATTAAATTATCTCGCGAACTTGATAATGTAGGAGGTGCAGATGAAGACGACGAAGATGCTATAGATGACTGAACAACTGGTAAAGAAGGTGCTTGCGTTAATGATGAAGCATTGTGTACAGTTTTATCGAGCAAGGATGTTCTGTCCAAAGATCTTTCTCGTGGAAAACGATCAACTCGATCCCTAGGTGAATTTACACCAGTTTTACGAACTGATGCATCTTTATCTACAGTATTTCTATCGTACCTACTGTCAATACGTTGAGACGTTCTATCCCTATCAGAAAGAACTTTTGTTTCAGACCTTTCCCTTTCTCTATCACTTCTACGTTCCCGAGTTCCATTTTTTTCAAAAGTATTATCCTTTACTACAATTCGGTCTTTATCTCGACTATAACGCGAATTTTTATCCGTTGTTAAACTTATCGATGTTGAAACTAAAGATGGAACATCTCTATCTCTTGCCTTTATTGATTCTTTCTCTCTTTCGCGGTCACGATCTCGATCGCGATCGCGATCGCGATCTCGGTCACGATCCCGATCTCTATCACGATCGCGATCTCGATCTCTATCTCTATCCCGTTCACGATCACGTTCTCGATCTCTATCACGATCACGATCTCTTTCTCGTGGTCGTTCACGACAACGTTCTTGTAGATCTTCTTTGTCTTTATCACGAGTATCTCGCTGATCTCGTGCAAGCCTTGAATGTCCACGTTCATCCCTTGTATGCTCTTTATCACGCCGCTCTCTGCTCTTTTGCCGAGTTTTATCGCCTAAATAAGTTTTGTCATCAAACTCTTTACCAATTCTTCTGTGACTATCTTCTTGATTCGATACTTGTCTGGGTTTACTATTTTGTTCAGTTTTTCTTATGTCTTCTCTGTCTTTAGTTTTATCACTTTTATGTGACTCACGATCTTTCTTTTCCACATCTCGTGGTCTGTTAGTAGAAAGTTGTCTATCTTGAGCTTTCGCTGGCGAAAGCTCTCGTTTAGATCTTGATGACTTTTCAGGTGTACGACTACGACGAGTTTTCGTTGAAATCGCTTCCTTTGAATGCTGATGCTTTGATCTTTCTGATGTTGGAGGTGTCCTAGAACGTATATCTTTATCCTTACATTTTGCTTTTAATCGTTCGTTTGTTTTTATTTTCTCATCTATTGTACGACCTTTATCTTTATCCTGTTCTTTAACTTTATCAAAAGATTTATTCTTAGCGCTATCTTTAGATAATTCATCTGCATCTCGTACTTTCTTATAATGTCTATCTTCTTTATCTATATCCCTGCTCTTTGCTTTCGGAGATTCGCTTCTATTTCTTTCTCGAACTTTATTAGATGTTCCATGATGGGGTACAGATACAGAAGATCCTAATACTGTGGATGTTGTTGATGTTATTGTTGTAGATACTTGTATTGCTGGTGATCTTATACGTGGCGTAGAAGAATGTTTCTTTGATGTTGAAGATGAACTGTATTTTTTTGCTGATCTAGCACTAATTTCCTTTTTTGTTGAACTACTTTCAAACTTACGTTTTTTTTTAATTGATGATTTTTCGTTTTTAGTTCCAAGTCTTTTCAATTTCAGTCTGTTAAAATTATTAAATTAAAATAAGTGTTAACAAATTTATTACTTAAGAAATAGTAATAGTAATAGTAATAGTAATANTATTATACATCTAATTATATTTGTAGCAAAATTAATTAACAATTAATAAAAAAAGTTCTTGATATGCTATAATATTTAATATTAACATACATTACAACTTACTTTCTTCTTCTTTCTTTATCTTCATCATAATCAGTGGATCCACTATGATGACGTTTAGATTTAATTTTTTTAACTTTCTTACGTGAATCAGATGTTGAACTAGAAGATGAATCTTCGCTACTAGAACTACTACTACTACTAGATGTACTTGAAGTATGAGAACTAGAGGATGAAGTCATAGCCTTTTTCTTCTGTCTCACTTTGTCTTTTCCATGAACTTCTTTATCCTTCTTCATTTGTAACTCTAATTCACGTTGTAATAGCTGTCTACGTCTTTCTAACACTTTTTCGTCCTCGTACTCCAAATCTGTTTGATTCCACTCTTCCAAATTTAAATCTGGACTATGCGATGCCTTTTTTACAATTTTAGAAGTAAGCCTTTTAAATGGATCCTCAGTGAGCTATATATTAATAAACATTTATATAATTATCTATTTTCAAATAAAATAATAACATAATTCTAATTTTTCTGATATTTTTCTAATAAAATATTCTAACTGAAAATATAATAATACAAATTATATACTTACTCCTGCTGTACTTGCAATAGCATTATCCTTTTTGGCACGCTTGGATGGACTTATTAATGTGTGAGTATTTGCATATCTAGTTGCAATATCAAGAAAAGAAAATGTTGGTCATCTTAAATAGAATGAATGTTAATTCTTACTCTATTATTTAAATAACAAATTTGATATATAATTTCACTGTTCATTAGTAAAAAGGACAAATGCATATTTAACCTTTTTTGCAAAGTAAGTCAATTTCAAAATTATACTTGCTTGCAATTCTTTCCGTACGAACAGCTACCGTTTAGTGCCCAGTTTCTACAATAATCCGACGAATTTTGGCCGGCAGTAACTGCTGGTTTGGTCCCCAACCTCTCAAACACACTTGGTCGACGAGAGTCTGTATTACATTTCGTAGGGTCAACCGTTATCTTCCTTATGTTTGATTTTGACATATTATCACCATAAAACAATTATGTTTTCACAATGGAAGCACATAACTGCAGCATGCAAATATTCATTTGCTATGGAATCACCATTAATCAATTAAGCATTCACGAATAGAATCACGGTTTCCAAAGGAGCGGTGTAATATTTAAAAACTAAGAAATACAAAGCCGCTCGTTATGTTTTATAGATATATCTTCTAAACAACAATATATTAGTATTTACACATTATTTATTTTACATATTTTTAAAATATAACCCCAGATTTATTCTATGGCATATGACTGAAGTATTAATCTGAACAGAAAGCAATAGTACTAACGCAATGAAGTTGTGAATAAAACGTAATTCCATATTGCCAACNAGCGAAATAAAATAATATTTTTCAATCGCATCAAGTGTATTTAATTTGTATGTCAATTGATTAACAGATTTAATTAATTTATATTAAGTCCATTAATATTGTAACTGTTTTAAAATTAAACTCGTCCTTTTTTTTAAAGAAAATACGAAGTTTCCTTAACCTGTAAATATAATAAATGTCCCTCGAAATAGGTATACAGAAAACATCCGTAAACCTAGTGTTAAATTGACTCCCTGTCACTAGCTGGGACTTGAAGTCAAATTAATTCCGTATCGTTAGTAGTGACACGATGTCGATTTGACGTATCCTCAGACACCTAAATCTTGAAAATATACTTATACTCCGTCCAAAGAGATCAAATATCAATGTTTACATCTCTTTTTCCTTGAACTTCAGGAACGGCAGTTGATCAGTAATTATGGGCTCTTGAAGAAACATTCAGAATTCAAATTGTTCCACTATTGTAAGAAAAAGGCCCACGTAATCGTTGGATCTGAATAACGTGAAGTTAACTGTGATCCGATCACATACTGACACGTGCAGATATCGCATTCGGTATCTCGTCTCGTTGGACGGAGTATAGATTTCACTACTGACGATATGGAATCAATTTGACTTCAAGTCATCTCTATTGATACAGAGTCAATTTAACGTCAGGTTACCTCTGTTGACAGAGGGTCAATTTGACTTCAAATCACTACTACTGTAGTGATACTGAGTCAGTCTGAGATACATCACCACTAGTGTTAGAAGTCAATTTGATATATGTATACCACCACTCTAATTGTAAGATTAATTTGTAACAGATTTGTGACAATTTTAAAGGAAACGATTTTTTGGGGATATTAATTGTTTTAATTTTTTGTTATTGAGACAGCTCTCGTCAAATTGACAATTAGTGATATATATTTAAATCGCTCCTTTTTTTATTATGCAGTGTGACAGTATTATACTGAAAAGAATCTTAAAAATATCTTTGCCTGATTGAATAGAACATTAATTGCGATAGTATTGTCTATGTTCTGCAGAAATGTAGCTGTGAAGAGTGAAAGTGACGAGAAGAGAAAAGTCGAATTACACTTAGGATTACCTAAAAATTAGAATGTTCTTTATATTATCTTTTAGGCAATAGAAAATGTAATAGGTAAATATAAAAGCTACATTTCAAATTGCTTATTATTTACTGTTTTTATTTCGTTTTAGCTTTCTATTCTGGAATGTAATAAATATATTATACTTTAGCTGCTAGAAAATTATTATACCGAGGATAGAGAGAATATGTAAGTATGTGTTTATATAAATCTTTTCATTGTTCTCGAAATCTGAATTAATTTTTGAAGCAGATTTAACGTGAACTGAGATATTGCAATATTTATCAAATTTTTAGATTATATTTTAGTTATGATTACAAATGTATAGTATGTGATCTGTTTATTATTAATAATAAACACGAAAACCATCGATAATAATAAACATAAATGTCTGTTAGTATAATAACAAGCGTCAGTCGGTAACAAACATTTCCGAAGCTATTATTAGCATTAGAAATGATTTTGCTCATGTTTGATGGATGTGGTTAATATGTCTACTTGCATAGATAGAGACAGAAAATGATAATTTTGAATGAGGTACGTGAATATCGATACAATCCATCAATATTAAATGCAATTTACTGTTATTTGAAATAAATTATTCGTGAAAATCAAGTAGTTTAGACGCATTTGATTACATACAGTGTGTCATAGAAGTGTACACACAATAGTGACTCGTAATAATATAAAAATTTAAAATAATTTTTATTGCAGAGTGGTTAAATTTTCATCAATGTATCATTTAAGCTTACACTTTACTGGTACTGGAAGAACAGATAAAATAAAAATTTATTATATTGGCTTAAAAGGAGAATGGTTACCTTTGCATCAACATGGTGTTACTATTTGTACTTATGAATTACGTCCACAGATGAGTGATCATCGAAACAAAAGTCATGAAGGTGTTGATAGAGCAATTAGTTAATTTTTTATTAAAAAGTTGACAAAAAATATCTTTTGCATGCAAGAATAAACCAATTTTGAAAATTAATAAATTTTTATGTTGACATGCTGTTTATTTTTATTTTACTTTAATTCAAATAATTTTTTATATATTAAATATTATTGTTTAACCAGCAATGGATGTTAATAAAATAAAAAATTTCATTATGTTAAAGTTGTTCATTATAATATATCCTTTTTCCCTATATTTTTTATATGTGTAAAAATATACTTGTATGTAGTTTGCAAATTTTGCATTAAAAAAATATTTTTCAGTATTAAATCTGTTTTTTTTTTAACAATTCATACAATCGTAAAAAGAATGTATGATTAAAAGAATATGTAGCACAGCGAAGTGGATAACGCATTTATTTAAAAAATATAATTATTTCTTAAAGTTTGAAATTAGTACATTTAATATTTTCTTTAAATAACAAAACAACTGTAGTACATTACTTCAGGATAAAAATATTTCTTCGTTTCATGCATCGAAATTTTTATATTGTCAAAAATGATGCGTTCTTCGAGATTTGCTTCAATCTCCCCTTCTTTTCTTCATTCCGTTCCTCTATATGGGCAGCAACTTAAAACTTCGATAGTTAGTATCGCGAGAATACTACATCAACATTCACTGAGTTAAATGATCGTGGCTCATGGCACACATGACTGTCAGTTCCTCTGTTGAGGCAAATAGACAGAGTAAAAAAAATGCAGATCAAAATATCGACTGTACATCAATGGATTGTTCAGTGTCATCAACTATCACGCAACCCTTACCACCGGACGGAGGATGGGGCTACATCGTAGTTTTAGCATCTTTTTTAATCCACTTGATCGGTAAGCTGTCGTTTTTTTTTTGTTCTATAGCATTTATTAAAATTTTATGCACAGATTGAAAAAATATATCGCTTATTCTTTCTTTCTATTTTCATTCTTAATTTTAATATTTACGTTTCTTCTATATTTATATATCTCTAAATCTTTGTTAATTCAATACCAATACTTCAAAATACTCATAAATTTATACATATCATACATTAAAAAATTCTGCAACATATATTTCGACGAAAAATTAATTATAAAATACACGGCAAGTGTATTTCTTATTAATTTAATAACTTAATTATTATACCGCTACTTATAATTAGTATGTCAATCAAAATATATTTCTTGTTAATGTCTTTTTACATACTTACTTCTCTTTTTCGGATGACTTTATCTTTATTGTTATGTTGTTACCATTATGCTCACGTTTTGGACAGATTAATCGTATAAATGATATCTTTATTAATTTGGAACAAATAAAATATCCTACGATAAAATGAAATGAAAAAGTGGCTTTGTAAAATAAAAACTTTCGCACTTATTATTCCCACCTTAGTAGGAAGAGTTAATTTTTACGAGAAATTTATTAAAGTTAATTTATTAAAACGTTAATAAAGCGAGTTTTATTAATCTCTTAAAAATTATCTCAAAACTATTCTTTCTAACGTATAATTAATTTTTCTGAATATATTCAATAGCATTTACGAAAAAACATTTAGTATATTTAATTAACGCGTTACATTGTTCGTTATATTGTACATAAATGTGTTTATTAATATCTGTTTAACGTGTACGTGACTGTTTAAAAATGAAGAACGGCCTTGTAAACATGCTTGCGCATGCATTTCCAATTTCTTCCCGGTTTTAATTTTCTTAAAAATATGAATCTCCTCGCGAAGTCGTAAAACACGATCAGTATTTTCTTTTTTAACAAGTATGCACAATAATAGCACGGGAAATCTGTAAATATTTCGATTTCCATAATTATGATTTATGATATGAAATGATCAATTCCAAATATAATTTATAATGAATAAATTTTAATCAGTAATTAGTACGTTATAGAATTATACAAAGCCTCTAAGCATATCAAAAATAGAAGAGATAAATTAAAAAGAAGCACTGACCTTGGCATTACACAAACATATAAACGATACGTATTATCTGTTCTTTTTGACCTCTTATCTATGGTCCACATAAGAATAATGTTTCTATTATATATGTTTTTTCATTCTCGCCATAGTCTTCTATTAAATGATCTATTGAAATGTAAAGATTATGATTATACTTTTGACAGAAAAGTTATGGTAATTGTGTTATCGATGCCATTACACATGAAGACCTTTATTTAAATTATTTCCATTCGAAAAATAAAATTATAAATATACATTATAATGAAAATGATTTCGTTTTCGCTAAAGACAATATTCACAATCGAACAATATTATTCTTCAGTTATTGCACTTTGTTCATTGTCTACCATATTTATGAAAATATACTCATACAGAGCAACTTTGATTACGCGTGACAGCGGTCTCATGATACGTAAAATCAGAGAACGATACAAAAAGTATACTTGTTATATGGCACTGACCAGAAGTTCTGTTAAAAAATGCACAAAAAGTACAATATTATTTAACCTGTGATTAGGATATCCCTCTACACATACATATGTATTTAATTTCAAATATTCTTTAATACTGTATATAAAAGGAGTATATTTAAACATTATTGTATTTGTGTTTATTGCCTATTCGTCTAATTTGTCTAATATTTAATGTCAATTGTAATATAATGTGTATTTCTTTAATGTCGATATTAAATGTCATAATTATTTTAAAATATCACAGTAACAGTTTACGCTTATTGTAACTTGCAATGAAAATAATAATTGAATATAAAAAAGTACAATTTTATAAGAAAAACAACTAATAATTTTGTCAGATAGTTAATAATAACGTAAGTAAGAGTGTAAAATGGTACGATTTCTTTTGATTGATTATTATATTAAATGGAACTGCTATTCCATATACTTTTTATGTTATTAATTTCTTTACGTATTGCTTACGTTACCTTTATTTATTGACTGTGAGTAAGAATTAGAAAATACTATTTATTTATGTTTCTTAGAAGATAAGATTATAAAATAAATGCATATTTATGTTATTTTATATTATTGTTGCAGCGGATGGTGTGACATATTCGTTTGGTGTTTTTTACTTAGAATTTTTATATTATTTCGAGGAGGGAAAAGGTACAACTGCATGGATTGCATCGATATTAGTCGGTGTTACATTATGCTCGGGTAAATATATTATTCTCGATAAAAACGATTTCTCGAAGGTATAATAAAAAACTTATTGAAGGTCCAATATCAAGCCTGTTTGTAAATAAATTTGGATGTCGTGTTGTAACAATAATTGGCTCGCTGTTAGCGAGTTCATGCTTACTGGCCAGTATGTGGGCCCGAAATATTATAACATTGTATTTTTCAATCGGCATCGGAACAGGTAACGTGAAAAAGATTTTTACTATTCTGCGTATACCTTTGTAATATATCTTGTAAATCATGAAACGAAATTTTTGATAATAAATAATACTATATAGTGGCATAGTTAGAGCCTTTGCCATCCGGAGCGGTCCTTCAGTTTGCAACTCGATGAGAAATTTGGAAAAGTAAGAAGTGAAAAGGAGTAGACTCTAAATATAAAGTTTTAGCTTTGAATAACTAAATAGTTTCAAGATATTACTAAAAAGTTTTCGAGACATATTTAATGAATTATTAATTATCCGAAGTTAAAATTTTGTATTTCTATCCTCCTCCCTTTACCCCTTGCAACCAAATTTTGTATCGATCAATCGTGGGTACCATTTAAAAAAATATTAAAAATAATTGAACAATAAAAATTACTAAGTTAATAAATGAAAGAATTGATTAAAAATAAAATTGTCTCGTGTAAAAGGTGCGGCCTCAAAAGAAATACCGCCCAGGTACCATGGACCGCCCCAACCATCACAATAACACGACAAAAAATAAATTAATCATGATTTTAATTTTTAAATATATTTTCTAGATATATTTCAATAAAATATAATATATTACCTCTGACATAAGTTTGAAAACAATTATTACTATTGTAGGTTTAGGTTTTGGCTTGATCTATTTACCTGCGATCGTTAGTGTGACATGCTACTTTGAAAAATATCGATCTCTTGCAACGGGAATCGCAGTATGCGGTTCTGGTCTAGGCACATTAATTTTCGCCCCTTGTTTAGATTATCTTATAGCAATATATGGATGGCGAGGAGCAATTTTAATTTGCTCCGGAATTGTTTTAAACTGCACCGTTTTCGGAGCACTTTTTAGACCCCTTGAGATGAATAAACCAAAAAAGAGAAGTTCTACAGAGGTACAGGATTCTTGTATGTATTTTTATAAAAAACCTAATAACAGTGCAACATATTATACACATATAAGGAATATAATGTAATGAATAGCATCATAAAATCGAATTGTAAAGAGTAAAAATGAATGTAAGCACATTTAGTGAAAGTATATACATACTGAAAATAAATGTGTTAATAAGTGAAAGATATACATCTCTTTAATATGTTAAGACTAACAACACAATACCACCTTAGATTTAGTTTTAATTTTCAGAAACCTTTACAGAACATAAAAAAGGATTCTACAGGATATTCAAATAATTCATATAGTCAAAAAGAAAGTAAAATAATACACAGAGTGAGTTACCGAAAGGAAAATAACAATGCTGGTATAAGATCTCTAAGTCAACCTGTTTTAATTTCAAATAACACAACGCGACAAGACAGTTTGGAGAACATCCAGAAAGAGCAGTTAGTATTTTTTCTATATCTGTTTTTCCAAAGTTAATATTCCCTTTTTTTCTTTACATTTATGGAAAAAATATTTTAAAACATTTTTTTCATTACATAAAATACATAACTTCTTAATTTTTTAAAATAATAACAATTATTAAGATTTATTATTTATTTGCAGTCCTAAGTTAATACAAGGCTATAATGAAGAAATGTTTCATATTCTGGAATCTTCTAGTAGTTTATCCGATAAAACGGAATATATAAAAAGAGATAATAGAGAATTTAAAGCTTGTATTGAAAGAAAGGTGGATACCTCTCAAAAAGATGTAAATA
>NIJG01000013.1:460047-479856 GCA_002201625.1 Euglossa dilemma | reverse complement strand
GTATTTTGTTTAAGTTTCTGTTTCCTATATCTGGGAATGATATTAAGACACATTCCAAGGGGAAAAGGTTATAGCGATTATGAGAAATTAAGCCATAAGCGTATAGCTTTTTCCGTTTGGCATTTGTCACTGTCATCATATAGTATTTAAAACTCTAAATTATAGTACTTACATATAGAATTTAGTAATAAAATAAGAACATTAAGTTTCCATAAAATTTAAATAAACATTTAATAAGGTTTTAATAACCATTGTTTCAGGCAAAAAAGACGTGGATTAACAATGGGCACGTTAATGACTGAAAGAGAGACTATAAGATATTCTCTTAAGCCTAAAGTAGAGGCGAAGAGTCCTGCAGCATAGACATGGACTCGTACGATTTGTTTGGTGAAGATGTTAGTGGCTCGATGCTTGATGCTCTTCCTGACCTCGGGGGGAACGATCATTTTGACCCTGCAGGCACAACTAACTCTGTGGTAGTATCTAGAGATGGTCCAAACCCTGGTGTTAATGGAGGAGGGAGTTATATTAGTCAATCCTATATATCTCAAGAATCTCCGCTTCAAAAATTAACTTCGTTTGGTGGATCTGATTTTGGAAGTTCTAATCAATTACAAAATCCATCACAACGCAACATGTTTAATCAAAATCTTGGTACGTTTGACAATGGCGCACCACAACGTGCTATGGTGCCAGGAGCATTTCAGAATCAAGCTCGAAATATGGCACCACAACATAGAGGGCCTCATCCTGGTAGTGGAGGACAATATCCTAATTATAGTGATAATATGTATTCAATGGAGCAGCAGCATTCAATGACTAGAGCAAATATATCTATAGATCCAAGTATGCAAGGTTGGCCAGGTAGTGGAGGTGCTTATCCACAAATGCAGAGACATTATAATCAAATGGCCCCGCAACCTGGTACTTATCGACAACATATACCTCCACAGTATTCACACCAACAAGATCAAAGTGGAGTTATGAATCAAAAATTACAGCAACAACAGCATTTTAGTAACCAGCAAAGTATGATAGGAAACATGGGTGTACCACATCAAGCAATGCAAGCTAGTGGAACAGGTAGTGTTTATCAACATATAGTTGGACAACAGCAACATTACCAGCAAGGAAATTCTGTTACAATGTATCAAACATCTCCTGGTTACCCAGGTTTTACTTCTGCTATTCATCAACAACAGCAGCAGCAGCAGCAGCAACAACAACAAACTCAACAACCACCACAGAGGATGCCACATCATCATCCATCTCATCCAACTCATCAGACACATCCATCACATCCTCAACAATATCCTCAGCATTCACAACATCCTAACACACAACAGCAACAACCTATAGATTCTCAATATTCTCATCATACAACATCAATGTTTAATCAACCTCAACATTCTGGACCAACAACACAATTTGGCACAGCCAAACATGCTACAAGTCCTCAGTATCGTGCAACTTTTCCACAGTTGTCACCTCAAATGTCACCTAGACCGCAGATGTCACCACGACCACCAGCAGTACAGCAGCAAATGTCGCCAAGACCTATTATGTCACCAGCTAAGCCTAATACATTATCTCCACATCCACATGTTCAACTTCCACATCAACAATCAAATCAACCTGGTACAATGTCTGTGTCACCTTGTCCTCCAACTTCAATGCAAATGAATCCAACATCACAACAGACTACTCTTCAAGCATTGGAGCAAATGGTGATTCCAGGTGGTGGTGTATCAAATTCAAATGTTTCAAATCAAGATTATAATCAATTTCAGACACGTCCATCAATGTCACAAGCACCAAATGTTTTATCTCAGTCTACTGCACAAAATTCTATGTCGCCAATAACTGGTCCAAGAATGCCAATGCCAACTCAGTGGTCACATCCACAGCAACAGCAACCACAAATAAGGCCAAATATAAATGAAGATAGGAGTGTAGTAGAAACTCAACCTGCAGTATCTGAACAAAGTCCATCATTATTTCCAGTAACTGGAACAGAAACTATCCATAGTGTTGCAGAAACTACAGTTAGAGATTCTACAGATTCTGTTCATAATACAATTGAATCTTCAAAACCAGAAAATGAAACATTACATCAAAATGTTCAAGAACAGCAAGATGTGCTTAGTCAACAAAGTGATACTTTAATGCAAAATAGTTCACAGAATAATTCCCCTTTGGAACATACATCTGGAAAAATATCTCAAGAAACTGTACAATCTTTACCAGCATCTAGTACAAATGGAAATGTTGATTGCACAAATATTTCAACATTACCTCAACAGCAATTAACACAAAATCAAGTTCAGACTCCTGTTTCTACCATTGAGAATCAGAATACATGTGATAAAAAACCAAATGATCAACATTTAGAATTAACTACAGTAAATTGTCCAACTAATAGTAGTGCAACTGCACACACTCAACAACCTGCAGTTAGTAGCCAAACAACACAACAGCAGCAGCACAATCAACAACAATCTATCAGTTGTTCACAACAACCAGTACAGCAACTTCATATGAATCAGCCCCAAGTAGTATCAACACAACAATCTCCAGTACAGTCTCAACAGTCACTACAATCTTCACAACAACCACAAATGAATCAAGTACAACAATCTCAAACAGTTCAGCAGTCATCTCCCCAACAATCACTTCAACAAATAAATACTTCTCAACAGCAAGCAATTACTCAGTCTCAGCAATCTTCAATGTCTCAACCACAAATTTCACAACCTCAATTAGTACAACCACCACCACCTTCACAAGCAGCTGCAACTTGCATTAATCAAGTTCAATCAACACAGCAATCTCAATCACATATAAGTTCACAAGTTGGTATAATTCCTCAAAACACACCATTAGTCTCATCTCAAATGTCTCAAATACAAACATCTTTACAAAATTCAAGTCCTCAGTTGCAAAATCAAACTAAACAAGTTCCATCTACACATCAACAACAAATTCCTACAGTTAATCAAAGCAATAATATAGTATTACCATCTAATCAAACTGCAGTACCAGTGCCAAATTCACAAACTTCTCATCAAGTGCAACAAAACTTCACAGAATACACAAATATCCCAAAAAATAGCATTTATTCAAATGAGATATTAGTGGCTTCTGGTCAACAGTATCCTTCAGGTGGTGACATCATTAGTGGTAGTACTATGTCAAATGTGTATAATATGCCACCAAATCCAACATCAACAGCAGTCACGTCTGGTAGTTTTACTACTTCATGTGCTCCAGTTACACATCATCAAGAAAGAGCTGCATTACAACAGCAATTGCAAGAATTATATTGCATGCCCCCAGCAACTGAGAATCAAGAAAAAATTGTTGCTATACAAGAAAAATTACAAGCTCTGCAACAACATGAAACTAATGATCAATGTAATGGTGGACCGCAATGTATATTGCAAAGCCCAATGTTTACAGCAGCTGTTGTGGATAGTCCACAGGTAAAATACTGATTCATTTCACTTTTATTATACACTGTATATATCATTTATTTTTATTATTATATAATGTACACAGTTTTGTTTATTCTATAAGGAAAAATTATTTAAATGAATTTATTTTACGCCTTACCCTAAATAGGTTTCAAGTACTACTGGTCGTGGTCGTAGTAAAGGTACACCTAGGACTAAAAAGAGTAGAAAAAAAGTTGATAAAGAGGCAATTACTCCTGTAACAGTTACTCAGCAACAACCAGAGCAACCATTATCGGACAATCAAGTAACTCCTGGAGATAGCAGTAACATTGTTGATAGCGCTGCAGATTCTGAAGATATTAAACCATCTTCCGGCGGCGATATAGAAGAAGAATGGAATAAAGGAAGGAAATCAAGACCTCCTCCTAGAAAACCACGTAAGCCAAAGGAACCAAAAGAGCCAAAAGAACCGAAAGAACCGAAAGAACCGAAAGTTAAGAAGGAACCAAAACCCCCAAAAGAAGCAAAATCTCCAAAAGCGCCAAGAAAGAGAAATAAAGACAAAGATTCAACAAAACGTAATAGAAAGTGAGTTATTTTATAGATTTCATTTTCTATTTTAATTTTATTTATTTTAATTCAATTTTTTTTTTTTTCGTTCTTTTTTAATACAAATAAATTTACATTTAGAATAGTAATTATTGAATACTTTATACTTTTATAGAAAAACTAATCATTCTGAATCAGCTGATGAAGAAGTTGTACAAGAAACTGAAGAAACTGCAGTTTCTGATTCAAGTGCAGTTAAAGAATCAGATACAAAACTATCTGAACCGTCCATACAAAGTGATCAGGAACAAGTACATTCTTCAACTACTGAGCTATTAATAGCTGAAACAAAAGACCAAAATAAACAAAAAGGAGATTTAGAGAATAGTCCAATAGATGAGAAGAAAGAAGAAAATTCAGATGCTGGTACAATTGCAGAAACTGCTACACCTAATAAGAAAAAAGCTACTGCTCGTAAGAGATCAGTTGGAAAAGTTTCATTAGGAAAATCACCTAGAAGTTCGAAGTATGTTATTTTTAAATATTAAGAAGTAATTTAATGTCTTGTTTATAATTTTCATAAAATCAATATTTTATTTATTTTCATTATTTTACAAAATTTTATTTACAAAATTTACAAAAATTTTTATCAGAAAACGAAAAAGTCGAATTGCACCTGATTCTGATGGTGAAGAACTAGCTGCAACGCCTCCACCATCACCAGAAGCTGGAGATGATAATAAAAGACGTTCTGCAAGAAATACGCATCGGAAAAAATATGTAGACGATGTAATGCTTAGATTTTCAGATGATGATGTACCTCTTCAGGAGTCTCAGCTTTCTAAAAAAGTAGAGGGCACAAATACTGCAAAACCAGTTTCCGTAAAAAAAGATAATGACGGTGGTGAAGTTGGACCTAATAAACCTAATTTTGTATATATCGTATGTATTGTATACCTTTATACCTTTCATACACTTAGATTTTATAAACCGAATTTAACTACTTTCTATGATTTATAGAATACTACAGACGAAGATTCCATGGTTGTACAACATATATTATGTTCTCGCATAGGAAAGAGAGAAATTAAACCAACAGTTTCAGAAATAAAAGTTGAAATATCTAGTGAAAAAAATAATAGTAGTACATCTGACATAAAAAGTAAGGAAGGAGAAAATGAATTAAAGGAAGAAAGCTCTGGAAAAGAATCAGTCACAGAAACAAGTAATAAAGATGAAAACGATACCACAGAAACTAGTGCAGATAAAATTATCATTGATAATATTATAAAAGATAAAGGCAAAGGTGAAGGAATAATCACAGAATGTAAGCAAGAAAATGCTGTAGCAGATGTGAAACCTCAAATAATAGAAGTTGAGGAATATTTTGTTAAATATAGAAATTTTTCATATTTGCATTGTGAATGGAGGACTGAAGAAGAATTATATAAGGGCGACAAACGAATTCAAGCCAAATTGAAAAGATTTAAGCAAAGGCAACAACAAAATACTAACATTTTTGAAAATGTAATTATTTATTTGTAACTGTTAAATTTCCTTTATTTTTTTTTTATGTTGGATAGATATACATGAGTAATTAAAATCAATTGATGATATCTTTTTAGACTGAAGATGACCCATTTAATCCAGATTTTGTAGAAGTTGATAGAGTACTTGATGAAGCAACACATACTGATCCAACTACTGGGGAAACTTTAAAACACTATTTAGTTAAGTGGCGATCTCTTCAATATGAAGATTCTACTTGGGAACTAGAGGAAGATGTTGATCCAGAGAAAATAGCTCAGTTTATAAAATTTAACAAAGTACCTCCTAAAGATCAGTGGAAGGTAATATATTATAATTGTATTCTAAAATAATTATTATATAATAATTAATTTTCTATTTAGCCTAAAAAGAAACCAAATGCATCAGCATGGGTAAAATTAGAAGAATCGCCAATTTATAAAAATAATAATAGTTTGCGGCCGTATCAATTAGAAGGTCTTAATTGGCTACTCTTTTCATGGTACAATGGACATAACTGTATTCTTGCTGATGAAATGGGTTTAGGAAAAACAATTCAATCCTTAACATTTGTGGATGCAGTATATAAGTATGGTATTCGTGGACCATTTTTAATAATAGCTCCACTCTCGACCATTCCGAACTGGCAACGTGAATTCGAAAGTTGGACGGATATGAATGTTGTAGTGTATCATGGGTCGTAAGTTTAATTTTTGTAATTTTGTACTATAATGCAAAATACTTTTTACTACATAATTTTTTGATTACAGTGCAGCAAGCCGAACTATGCTTCAAGAATATGAAGTGTATTATAAAAATGAAAAAGGACAGCAAATTAAAGATTTAATTAAATTTAATGTACTGATAACTACATTTGAAATAATTATAACAGATTTTAACGAATTACGGGGGTATAATTGGAGACTATGTGTTATAGACGAAGCTCATAGGCTAAAGAATAGGAATTGCAAGTTGCTCGAAGGTCTCCGGCAATTAAATTTAGAACATAGAGTCCTTTTATCTGGTACACCTTTGCAAAATAATGTTAATGAACTTTTTTCATTATTAAACTTCCTTGAACCGGTACAGTTTTCTAGTAGTGAAGCATTCCTTAAAGAATTTGGTAATTTAAGTAGTGAAACTGAAGTCCATAAGTTACAACTTCTTTTGAAGCCAATGATGTTACGCCGACTTAAGGAAGATGTAGAAAAATCGTTAGCACCAAAAGAAGAAACAGTAGTTGAGGTGATTAGTATTACTGACACAAATTTATTTATATCTATACGACAATTGATAAATAATTCATACTAAATTATTCTTGTTTATCTTTTAGGTGGAGTTAACAAATATACAAAAGAAATATTATCGTGGTATCCTTGAAAGGAACTTTTCTTTTCTTGCAAAGGGTACTACATCAGCTAACATTCCAAATCTCATGAATACAATGATGGAATTAAGAAAATGCTGTATTCATCCATTCCTACTTAATGGCGCAGAAGATCAGATACAATTGGATTATAAAACGGGTGAAAAAGAAGATTCAGAAGCTTATTATCATGCATTAGTAAATAGTTCTGGAAAAATGGTTTTAATTGATAAGTTACTGCCAAAACTCAAAGCCAGTGGTCATAGAGTCTTAATATTCAGTCAGATGGTGAAATGCTTAGACCTATTGGAAGATTATTTATTATATAAAAAGTAAGTTACTAATGTTAAATTATAAATGTTACATTTTTTATTGTTTATTATTACAAATCTCTTTCTTATTTGTATCTGAAGATATCAATATAAAATTTTTGTCTATTGTGATTAGATCACTATAATTAAATAATATATAAATTTGAAAGCACTCTTATTAAAAATATTTATTTAGGTATCCATATGAAAGAATTGATGGTCGAATTAGAGGAAATTTAAGACAAGCTGCGATTGACCGTTACAGTAAACCTGACTCTGATAGATTCGTTTTTCTGCTTTGTACTAAAGCAGGAGGTCTTGGGATTAATCTTACAGCAGCAGATACTGTTATTATATATGATAGTGATTGGAATCCGCAAAATGATTTGCAGGTTTTGAATTTTTAACACAATTTAGAAGATTCATTTTGTTTTAATAAAAGTTTCCATATCACGATACAATAATTAGAATATTCTATCTGTTATTAAATTACGAACATAAATGTTTATCTATAGGCTCAAGCTCGATGTCATAGAATTGGTCAACAAAAGATGGTGAAAGTATATCGATTACTTTGCCGAAATACTTATGAAAGAGAAATGTTTGATAAAGCTTCTTTGAAGCTTGGATTAGATAAAGCCATTCTTCAATCTATGAATACAAGTCAAGGTGGTAAAGATCCTAATAATAAACAGCTGACCAAGAAGGAAATAGAGGATTTATTGAAAAAGGGTGCTTATGGTGCTATTATGGATGATGATAATGCCGGAGATAAATTTTGCGAAGAAGATATAGAACAGATACTTGAACGCAGAACACAAGTAAATTATATTTATTTTGTTAGTTTACATATCTCGTTTGTATTCACCGATACCAATTAAACAAATTTGAATTATGTAGATTATTACAATAGAAGCAGAAAAGGGATCAACATTTTCAAAAGCTAGCTTTGCCTGTTCGTCTAATCGATCAGATATAAATATTGATGATCCAGATTTTTGGAAAAAGTGGGCTAAGAAAGCTGAAATTGATACAACAGAGAAAAAGGAAGAGGATGAATTAGTAATATCAGAACCACGACGAAGAACGCAAATCAAACGATATGGTCATGATGAATCTGTTGTCATGTCGGATCTTGATAGTTCGGATGACAATAGCGACGATGAAACAAGTAGTGGGTTAACAGGTAGAGGTATGTTCATTCTTAGTGCATGTTAAAACAATACCGTTTTTAGCTTCACCAATTTATTGTGGTCCCTGAAGTGGATAATTAATGCCCTACGGTAATTACAGAGGTATTGAGTCATATTTAAATATTTCATTTTATTCGAAACTTTTATTATCATAAATTAACAGAGTAGTTGTTCTTTTTTATATCTTTTGTTTATTTATAAATGTTGTTTAATTTTTATATAATAGAATGTAGTAGAACATATTAAAATGTATTTAATGATATAAATATTAAAGCATCATCCATTTTAAGAAGAATTGTTTAAATGATATATTTATATATTGACATTTTTTTTGTATTTATATTTATGTTTATACCGGATTTTAGCATTTAGAAGAGAATTTTTTTAATATTTAAAAGAAATATAAATTAACAACACAGCAGAAGTTTTGTAATATAAATCACTTTATTAAATTCATTACAATGTTTCTTCTTTTCTTTTTTACTTTCAAAATTTATCATAAATAACTATAAATCATAACATTGAGAAATGTAAAATATCCTTGTTTATTGTTTTTAATTATTATATGTTATACACAATTGCATGCATGTATGTTTAAAGCACTAATAAATACATCAACATTACTATAACAATATTTACGATATGATATGGTTATTGTTGCTGTATTTATCAGAAATTAAAATATAATATTTGAAAAATTTATTGTTATTTGACAATTAGATAATATATTTTATTCTTACACTTATAGATACAAGAAGTTTTTACTGTAGTATAAGTTTGAACCATTGTATTGTATAATGCATGATAAGTTAAATACTTTCTTTTCATATCCATAAATTTAGATTATTCGTGGAATATAAAAATAAATTATTATAATGTTAGTATAACAATTTCTTTTATTAATCAATCGTATTGTTATTTAGTGATTGCTTAGCAATATTTTGCTTAATTGAGTAATAATTTCTTAATGTTTGTTAAATATTCTATTCTTCAGTTTTTAGTTTATTGGTCCAATTTATTATTCTTATTATTTTTTTTTACAAAATAGATAGATGTTTGTATGCATATTTCTGAAATAAAAAAGAAAAAATCTTAATTATTTGCATTTAACAAAAACACTTTTTTTCAGGACATATTTGTAACGTTGCTTGTCGTTATTACAAACTCATTTATATTTATTATAAAAATTAAATTCACCTATATGTCATATTAACATATTAAGGTCATAATAAACAATATAATAACATAATTTTCTTATTACTATTACAAGGTAAAAAACGGAGAGATAAATTTGGAAAGAAGACACGGAAGTTTTGCGACGAATATGTTCCTCGAGAAGGTGAAGTGGTATATGGAAGTTGGGCACGAAGTGAATGCTTTAAGGTGGAACGAGGTTTACTTACATTCGGATGGGGTCGATGGGAAGAGATTCTTCAACACAGTCAATTTCGACGAGGATGGCGTGAAGTTGATGTTGAAGACTGTGCACGAGTCATTTTACTTTACTGTCTTCGATATTATCGTGGCGATGAAAAAATTCGTAACTTCATTTGCGATCTTATTACGCCAGTAGAAAATGGAGAGAAAATCAAAACTGTGTGTGTTAATACCAGCGGACGAAATAATAGACAAAAGAAAAAAGGGCGAATCAGAGAAGGTAGAGAAACACGTGGATCAATTATTAATGGAGGCCCAAACGATCCTAATCATTGGAGTAACGCTGAAAAGTATGATGGAGACATCTTTCTTGAAAGTAATTACAGGAAACACTTGAGTCGTCATGCAAATAAGTACGTACGTCAAATAGACTTGTAAAATTTTTTTTAATGATTAAATTTTCATGAAAACATATTTGTAAATAAATGTATCTCTTAGTTTTATTAAAATACTGTAAATAATTTTTGTATTGTGTACAGAGTACTGTTACGCGTCCGAATGCTTTACTATATCAAGCACGAGATTATTGGAGACTTAGTTCAGCATATATCTGATGGTGTTCATGTCAGGTTAGTGATTTTATATATATATGTATGTATATATGTATATGCATATGTATATACATATATATATATATGTATTTGTATATGTATATATGAACACATACGCGTCCGCGCGCATACATACACTCAAATACTTATACATATATTTCCTTTTAAACCTCCATTACTCTACACTATACTGACTATCATAGAATATCATGCATTTTTTTACACGCTTATACAGAGCTTTATAGTTGCATGTGTAATGTATTTGTTTATTCTGGGAGCTGTAATTGTATGAGGAATGCTTATAGAGCTAAACCATGTTTACTTTGTAGCTCTATAAATAGTTATTAATCGCTGATCCTATATTACTAATATAAAAATTTTCCCATCCTATTTTATAAACATGTATATGAATATATACACGATTTTTTAAATTATTGTAAACACTTTGTATGGCTTACTATGGTCAAAGATGGTCAACTCAACAACATTATGGTAAGAAATAGCTATAAAGCAGTGCACTGTATTAAAGGGGCAAACACAACAGGAAGTTTTAAAGTTTACATTTATACTTAATTAAAAACAAAGGGAACAAAAATGTTAAAGAACGATTCTTTAAATATTATTTAATATAATGTGCCTCTTTTCTTTATATTTATATAGTAATGAATATTATAATCTACAATTTTATTAAAATCGGTTAAAATATAAAACTTTTATAATGTAAACGATTGGCATACATAAATTGGCAAATTGTAAATGAAACCGCCCTACAGTGCGTTGCGGATAAACCCTCCACAGTTGACGGAACGACCAGCGAAGTGGTGGGACTCTCAAGCAGACAAATCCTTAATAGTTGGCTGCTACAAACACGGCTACGAGAATTACGACCAGATGAGGATTGATCCCGCGCTTTCTTTCATTACAAGCTGCCCTCCCCCTTCCCAGTCTCAGACCATACAAAATAAGTAAGTAACTATTCTTTTTACATTTTTTTTTTATATCTATGTGCCACTGCTGTTTCATTCTAACATATATGGCTTGCATGCTGTTTAAATTTGCTTAAGATAATGCCTCTGCTAGAATTAGTGTAAATTTTCCTTTCCATTTTATTCATACTTTTATTCGTATTTTAACAGTGAAGGAATTTTGTATTTTTACCTGTTTTAAGACATTACTTTCTACTAGCTTTTATTTACAGTGGAGAAGGATGATGCATAGAATATACCAATATGCACTGATCTTTAAGTGTTTCTTATAAGCAATCAATTATATTATAATAACTTCTGTTTATAATGTAACTTTTTAGTATCTGCAGCATTTTAAAGTGGTAAACATGGAAATCTTTTTTAGTTTTTATACTGTACACACCTTTAAATTATAGCTTCAAAATAACTGTTACATTTATAATTGGTCAAGTATATGTATATTTCCACAATTAAATATAAACATTTTTTTTAATGAACATTAAAAGGATTAAAAATATACTATGTAAAGTATATGGCGTAAAATTAAATTTTAATTTAAAATATTTAAAAATTTCAGCAGCAGCAGCAGAGATGATACTAGCTTAGAAAATGACATAGAAGATGCTGAATCTCTTGGAATGCTAAAAGATTCAAAAGATTCTGATAAGTTTAATCGAGAAACACCTATTGATTCACCTGCTTTACCAAATAAGGCAGATACACCTGGACCTGAACCCAGTAGTAGTCATGAAGGAAATGATAGTTTATTAGATGATGAAAAGACTTGGCCTTCTGTGGTTGATCTTAATACACGTTTACGTCGAGTAATTTCTTCTTACCAACGAAGCGTGAAAAAAGAAGATGTGAAAGTATTACAAAAATCAAAAGCAGGAATGGAAAGTGACACGACTGTAAACCATGCCACTTCAATGAATGAACCACCTTTAAATATGCAAGGTTGGGACTTACAACAACTTGCTATGTATCTTTTGGTAAGTTACCAAATTTAAGATACTATTTATCGTTAAAAACTAAAGATATTATTTAAAACGTTGATTCCTTTTTTTATTATTATTTTACACAGAAAATGGAAAGGAGAGAAAAGATGGAAGCCATGATAAAAGAAAGGGAACGCACTCGTATCGAAGAACAAAAAACAAAGTGGTCGCGTCGTGAAGAAAGTGAATTTTTACGAGTTGTATCAACATACGGTGTTAATTATGATAGAAAGAAAGCACAGTATGATTGGACTAAATTTAAAAGTATAGCTAGATTCGATAAAAAAACAGACAATGATCTTACAGATTACTATATGTCTTTTAGAGCCATGTGTAAAAAAGCATGCAATGCTAAATTGAATGATGACGATGGTATGTTTATATATAATTAAAAAATCGTACTATGATAAATCAGTAATTAAAATTATGCAATAAAGATATTCAAATATACTTTATATTTTAATTTGGAAGCATACAACTTGTTCACATATTTATTTTAAGTATCAAAGTACTAAATACGATATACATATCTCAGATTTTTCAGACGTTCCTGTTGATCATCTCAGTCCGGCGAAGGCAAGACAAATATTAGATCGTGTTGATCTTTTAAGCAAAATTCGCGAGGAAATTTTATCTCATCCTCATTTAGAAGAAAGACTTTCATTGTGTCAATCATCAGGTGATACTCCTGATTGGTGGCAACCTGGAAAACATGATAAAGAATTATTACTTGGAGCAGCAAAACATGGTTTAGGAAGAACTGATATAACTATTTTAAATGATCCTGATTTTTCATTTCATAAGCTTTTAAATAAAAATATATATAGTAATATTCAAACATCTAAAGTCACGGATAAATCTGAAAAAGCAATTAAAATTGAAAATAGAGAAGACATACTAAAATTCGATAAAGACGAAATACTTGTAAAATTAGAAAAAGGTGAAGGTACTTTAAAAATTGAGAAAGTAGGTGCAAAAAAGGATAAAGATGTAAATACTGTGGATAAGCGACCAGAGCATGTGGATTTGGAAAAAAGTCAGGTAGAATTAACTATAATAAAGGCTGAAAAAAATATTGAAGATAAACCTATTAGTAATGCATTAACTATTACAACTGTTGCAAGAAATATACCAGCAGACAAGGAGTATATCACAAAAATAAAAACTGAAGAAAAAAATGAAGTAGTAATAGAATCAATAAAAAGTGAAGTTTTTAAAACCGATCAAGTAACAGGAACTAATAAAACAGATGAAACAAAAGCAAGTAATGTAATAACGAATATCGAAGAAACAATACCTATAAAGGTGGAAAAAGAAAATCAAAGTAAAGAAAAAGATATACTAACAGAGACAGATAAAGAAATTCAAGAAGAAAACTCAAAAGAGGCGCAAATACAAGAATCAAATGAAAAAAATTCGTTAGAACAAAAGGATTCTATAGAAATATTAGAAAAATCAACAGAAAATAATGAAAATATAATATCTGAAAGTGATAAAACGAATATAAAAATGGATACAGCTGTCGTTAAGGAGGAAGTGGAAGTACAAGAAAATAAATCAGTAGATTCAGCTAAGGATAAAGCAAAGGTGTGCAAGCTCGAAGATAAATGTAATGTTCAAGCAGCAGAACTTAAAGCAATGTTTCCCGATTTAGAAGTTATTCAACCGTTATCACGTTTAACACAAATTGATACATTTGTTCTCCGTGACAAAGCTGTAGATTATAATGAACCGACAGTTGTGCAACTTTTATCGCATAATAGTAATAATGCTATCAAGTGGCCAAAGGTAAATAGAATTCTATATTATTTCTATATTTATATGCGACTCTAAGCTGACTGAAAATATCGTAAAACATGTATGTAATATTTTCAAACTTTTTGTACATTCGAATAATGTATTAATACAAGTTCAGGAGAAGAATAGATAATGTGAACCAGAATCGTCTCCAAACAAAAATTACATTTGCTAAATGTGTAAGCAACTGTATACAAAATATAATAAATATAATTTAGTATAAATATAAAAAACATTTGTTTATACGTAATTTTATTTTATTGTTATGTCATATTTTTATACTTTCTTTTATTTTTTAGGAACATGCAATTGAAGCTCGTTTAATGCATATTGTTCATGCAATTGAACACAAAGAATGGCCAGTATCTATAAATTTTAGTGCTGGTGATGAATCAGATGTACCTTCAAATGAAAAAGAATGTTCAGAAGTAATAACCATAACAACAGATCATGGAATATCACGCAATGCAACAACTGGAAATAATATTTCACAATCTAAAAAGCGCAAGAGACATATTGCTATTGATGTAGAAACTGAAAGAGGTAAAATTTATAAAAGTGAAGCTAATAAATAATTCTACTATATTAATTTATTATAACTTATAAATTATCTTTAAAAAAGTTACGAATAAAAAAATGATTTATAAACGTTGTTTCTGTGTTTTTAGCAAAACTTCATGCATTATTGAATAGTAGTAACCATACAGTTACTCAATCACCTGCAACTTTAAGTAAACCAACTGTACTGTCTGGATCTAATACGTGGGAAATAAATGATGAATCACAATCAGAAGAATCGAGACGCTCAACGCCGGTTCAGCCACCTCCTGCTCACCAGCAAACACGAACACCAAATATACCTTTTGATTTAAAATACACAGTTCCTGGAAAACCGACTGTAATTCCTGGGACGTCAAGTACTTTAACTCCGATAGATTTATCTGCTGGGTAGAAATTTATTTCTTAAAGATCTATATAATTTTTTTTTTTATTTAGATATATTTTAATTACCTTGCTTTTAATTACTTATTCAGATAATGTTTCCATTGTAGATATCCAAAAACAAGTACGGATAATAGCAAAGATATTATGAATGAAGTTCAAGACTTTTCAATGCCAAATAAAAATAAACAAATTAGTAGTAATAAAGGGAAACTAGATAGTATGTTAGACAAATTAATGAAAAGAAAAAATTGTGTATGTATAAATATATAAATATATTTACTTCTTTATCATAAAGTTATATCATAAATGTGAACAACAATTAAACATTGATTTCATTATATAGCCAACGGATGAACCTATTATTGGAAAGGAGAAAAAACGAAGAAAACTTGATGAAATAGTACTAGGATTAAGTGCAGCAAAAGAACAGCAGAGTAGTCACTATCCTGAACATAATAAAAAAAGTACAATTACACCAAACGTAACTGTTACTCCAACTTCAGCGCCAATAGGGCTTCCAAATCCTCCAACAAGTACTCAGAAACCGTTTTCAATTACTGTCACTTCTATTCCTTCTTCGCGAGCATCAAATTCTACTTCTGGATTACCACCTCCGTCTTTACATTCACATAAAGATAGTTTTTCTGCTTTACTTGTTCAAGCAGAGCAACAAAATCGTGAATTTAAAAAACAACAGCATCAACAACAATCTCAACAGCAACAACAACAACAGCAGCAGCAACAACCAAACTTTAACTCAACGCATTCGTCATCAGCAAGCGGTCACAAAAAGAGTTATGAAGCAATGATCGCAGATATTAATAAAGTTGCAGAATACTCGTCTAAAATTGGATCGTATTCTCATGAAGCTAAAGTGAATAAGTGGTTAGCTGAACAAACTGCTATGTCTGAACAATTAGGTGCAGAATACTTGAATACACCCAGACGACGGCGACCACGTGTTGATCCATCTTTATTAGATTGGAAGAAATTAACTGGCGAAGAAAATGTTGCTGTAATTAATAGATTAACCGGAAAAAAGGTTTGAATAAAAATTTGTTATATCCTTTTATTTTTGTTATTACTTTTATAACAAGTAACATGATATTTAACGAGCGCTTGCGTGTGTATGTTTGTATGTATTAATTCATATACCTATTTTAGGTTACAGGCAGTAAGGCACCACAATTAAAACGATTAGGTCAATGGCTAATTGAGAATCCAATGTTTGATGTTGATCCAAAATGGGCTGAATTGGTAAAAGAACGCGGAAATCTTCCACATGATTTGCAAAAGAGATTATCAGGAAATGATAGAAGTTATGTTAATAAGGGTAAGAGCCCAGGAAGACCTCCCATGATGCCAAGTCCTACTAGTCAGCAATCTGCAAATCAAGCTAATTTAGCAGCTACGTCAATGGCTTCAGGTTTAAACTTCCCTTCATTGGGTAATTTGAATAACTCTCTTCTATCTGGCCTTTCTCTTGGCAATTTTGACCCAAAGAACAATCCCCTTTTAATGCCATTTGGTGGTTTACCCAACTTAGGGGCGTTAGGCGGATTAAGCAATCTCAGTAATCTGAGTAATATGAGTTTAACAAATTCTTTATTTGCAAATCTCGCCGGTCTTGGTTTACCATCTTTAGCAGGTATGGAAGCTGCTTTAGGTGCAACAGCAACTAGTACAACAGCTGAAACCAACCCCGTTGTTAGTTCTGTTAGTAGCAAAAACACAGGTTCAACTAACATTAGTAGTGCTAGTAAATCATCTCGCAGTAAATTGGAACCTCCTACAAGTAAATCATCGGTGCCTTCAACTTCATCAGCATCGTCTACTATATCAACAACGACACCATTTCCTTTCTTTTTCCCAAACCCCAGTCTTTTATACACACCATTGGGTTTGGGTGGTTTAAATCCATTTTCAATGCAACCTGGCGGAGTATCATCGGCCTATGAAAGTCTTGCCCAGTGTGGCCTCTTAAATCCATCCACTTCGAGTGCCTCAACAGTGCGTAAACCTACATCTTCAACAAGTAATTCGAGGCAACGTGATACAATTACCGAGTCAACGACGAAACGAAAGGACGCAGAGAAGAAATCCAGGTATTCAATTGAGCCTGCAATAACATTACAGCAATACACAGATATGACATTACATAATGAAGAAAGACGGAGAATAGAACCAGAAAAACGAGAAACCTTGGAACAGAATGACGTGGCAGATCTTTCTGAAAGACGTACTGAAAGGAAAAACAAAGAACAGGAGATGAAAGAAGCTCTAGAACATTTAAGTAGAACTAGTGCAGAACTTTTAACAAGAAATGTGGAAGATCAGCGATTGGGTGAAAAAAGAAATCGTAATATTGACCATAATCAAAGTACAGAACAACAGACACCAAGTATGCTTGAAGTAACTCTTGAACCTGTTAATAAGAAACCAAGAATTGAAATTGAAGTTAGTGCACGACCTGCCATGACAACTACAATATCTCCAACAGATGTAGCAACAGTTGAAATAGAACATGGAACACGATCATCATGTACAACAGTTAAACAAAGTTCCATAGAAGAAAATAATACATTCAATGAATTATCTTTGAATACTAATAAAAAAGAAACTGATGAAATAATTGCTACGGTAACAACAAGTATCTCAACCAATACAGTTACAGTTACAGTCGCATCTACTGCCACTCCTACATCCACGCCTACACGTACATCAACTCCTACATCTACGCCTACATCTACACCTACATCTACACCTACACCTACTCCTACACCTACACCTACTCTTACGCCCACGCCTACACCTACGCCTACACCCACACCCACACCTATATCTATATCCTTGACTACACCTACATCTACAACATCGATAACAACGGTTTTGGAAGATGCAACCACAACACAACAAAGTACTACCGTAAAAAGCGATGCATCAAAACTTCCATCAGAAATGGAAGAAGATAATAAAGGTACTAAAGGGAAAAAAGCACGGAGTGGAAAACGATTAAGCGCAGAGCCTCCCCCAGAACGAAAAAATCTCCGTTCTAGTGCTGGAAGACAAGCAAGAGCAGCGGCAGAACGACAAGCAAGAATGGAAGGTGAATTGCAATCAGATCAACAAGAAACTCATACTACGAGCGAGTGAAGTGAATTTTTTGTTTTTAAGTGAGTTATAAATATTATTGGTGTTATTAATGATCAAATCTTCCGTTGTTGCGATTATTTTTATTGCAAACATCTGCAGTATTCGCACAACGACTTTCAGAGAAACATCGATTCATAAACGTTTATAAACATTAATGAATCAATGAAATGATAATTCTTAATTAAATAAAGCACAAGTGCATTCAAAGAACTTGAAGAAAGAGAAACATTAATAAAATTTGATTTTTCCTTCCAGTTTATATGGAAGTAATGGGACAAATATAAATAAACATTGCTATCATTGTGAATGTATAACATTGAAGCTGTTAAGTATGAAGGCTGGCAATAGTATTTTATCATTCGATATATTGTGTGGTAATTAACTTTTAATTATATAACATTACAATAACAAAGTATAATTTTGTTTTTGTTATTCAAACATAAGATATAATCATAATGTAGTAAAGTAAATTTAGTAATAACTTAATAAAAAGAAACAGTGTAAATATTATATACATTATGCCTAGAGACCATAAGTGATTGTGTACTTGGAAAGATGTATATAACACAGTGTACTTTTAATTACATTAGGTGATACAATAAACAGCTTTTTTGTTTGTGAATTATATGTTTGCAAATTTATGTTGTTTGCAAATTACAGCATTAGAATCTTTGTTTTGATAATTATGTATACCTCTAACAATGACTAGCCTTATAAAAAATAAGTTGTGAATTGTATTAATAGAATCAGTCAAGAATGTGCATGGATAATAATATGACCAATGAAAACCTAAAAATATATAAAATTTTTTAAATATATTTTAGTGAATTATTTTCATTTATTTTTATCGTAAATTATTACTAAGAAATTTTTAACAAAAATTATATATATATATGTGTATATATACATATATATACATATACATACATACTTACATATTTCTTTTTTGTTCTGAAGTAAGTTATCAAATACGAATGTTAAGGCACTAATGAAAGAATACGCTTATATATAATTGTATTTCATGGAATGACAGTAGTATAATATTGAAAAAAATTTAATATATTACGGTGTACAATGTGTAACGTTTAATTTTTATAAATATCAGTTTTAATAATTTAAAAGAGAAAAAAAAAAAAAAAATAATGATTTTTCATTTTTGGAAGTATTATTTTCATAGCGGTTGTGACACAATACGCAAATAAGGTTTGCCTGACGGTAATGATATAATTCTAATATTGTCATACAACATTTTGGCTTCATTTTCAGATACAGTAGGCTGAATCATTACCTGTTCTCCTGTCTAAAAATTATTATATTAAATTAATATTTTTTCATAGATGTAACAATGATTTAATTACTTGATAAGATCATAAATATATACCTTCCAGTCAACTGGAGTTGCTACTTTATGTTTTTCGGTCAACTGTAGCGATTCGATTACTCGTAAAATTTCACTGTGTTCAAAACTTATGTTAATAAATATTATTAATAAAAAGAAAGATTTTAAAAGCTGAAAATGGAATAATGGAATTACTCAAAATTTCTTCCAGTAGTTGCAGGAT
>NIJG01000013.1:337796-448623 GCA_002201625.1 Euglossa dilemma | reverse complement strand
AAAAATAATTTTATTATATTAAATTAATACGTTTTTCAGAATATACCCAATTTAAACATGATATTGAATGTGTGGAATTGTGCTTTTATACCCAATTCAGTTGATGGTAGTAATATCTACAAAGAAAACATTGTAGAACCAAAGAAATATGAATATTTGATAGCCATTTTAAATTTATTGCATATTTATAATGATGTATGTCCAAAATTGTTAGACATATCTGAAATTGAAACTGAAACATTTTTAGATACATTGAATAAATTGGAAGACATCAGTGCCAGTGAACTTAATGTTGTAAAAGTAAAAGCTATACAGTTTCTAGTTATACTGTATCCTTATGAATTTTTATCGCATAAGGTAAACAAAATATTATAATTAGTAGTAAATTGTTATTTAAAAATTTCCTCATACTTAAGAATACACTTTTTTTTTCAGAAAATGTTTAATAATGCATTATCATTTTTAATATCTATTTTAAATGAAGAAACATCTTCAACTATATTACGTATAAGAGAAACAATCAGAACATTATTGAATGTTACTGGATTATTTGAAGGATGTAGTGACCATTTGGATATTTGGGTCAATGGTTTTATAAACATAAATGATAGAAAAAGAGTAACAAAATGGTTTATTCGTATAATAAAGGAAACTGTTAAAAATATTGAAAGATATGTAAATGAAATAATTAAAGCTGAAGAAAGTATTGATCAAGAAATGATTCATACTGGCAAATTACAAAACATGTTCAATGGTAAAATTTGATTTATCTGCTAAAAGTATTAATACACTATGTAAAATTATTTCTTCTTTTATATTTTGCAGAGTTGATTAATAAGCCTGCCATTTACGAAAATTTAGGAAGTAATAGTTTGCCTATGCAACGATTCACATCAATATCACCTCTTTTATGTTGTATGTTACATAAAATGAAGGAAGATTTACATCCTTCAATTCTATCTTATTTGTCTTACATTTTAATACATACATTACATTATCAAGTAATGCCCCAATGTTTGATATATTTAACTAAAGATATACAGGAATTACCAGTAAAAGAATATTTCCTGAGTTGGTTAGATGGTAACCAACTTATTTCTATTAAAAAAATAGTTCCCTCAATGACTTTATTATGCAAATTAAATTCAGTATTTTTGACTAATACTAAAATACAGATGAATGAAATATTTAATGGTAATAATATAGTTACTTTTCATTATAACAATGAGAATATGATTATCCATCATTCTTTATCAACATATGAAATTATATATTTGTTTAAAATGACTATATTCTACTTACTTCAGTGTTCTAAAAAGCATGTTTTAACAAAGATACAGTATGACAATTACAAAACTTTTTTAATATCATTATTGTATATTTCAAAAAGCAATCCAAATAGCTCTACTCTTTTGGAAGAATGTGCAAAATCGATTTCTACACATCCTATTGTTTTGGATTATTTTTCTCCACTTCATCAGAAAAATAAACATGTTTCAAGGAGTATGATAACTGACATAGTCGTTGATGTTTGTAATGTAATCATTGATTTGTGTAAAGAATTTAATATTAGAAATTTATTTGTTCATTTTAAAAATAAGTTATTTATGAAGCTATATAAAATGATAGATAAAAAACAAAAAAATGTGATAATAGATTTCGACATGATTATTACACTGTTAGAGATATTAAAACCAACATCAAAAGATATTATGTATTTATTAAAGAGATTAGTGAAATTAGAAGATAAGATGCTTATTTCAAGCAATGAAAAAAATTTGTCAATATATGGGCATTTAGTTCCAACACTTTTGAAAATCACTATTAGCGATGAAATGAAATCTGAAAGGAGTGTATTTTTTGAATTGGATGAAAAATTTGTTAGAATTAATGAAAGTAAGTTATTTTTATTAAAGTTTTATGTAGATATATTATTTTCGTACCCTATGTTTTATCATATTCTTATAATTTATATATTCGCAGGTATTTTCACATCATTATTATCAACGAAAATTACAAATACAACAGTAAATTTAATTTCATTTCTAATTAGAAGAAATGTAAAATTTATTCCCATTTTTATCAAATGTATAGTAAAACCAGAGAATATGATGAAAAATGGCAATAATATATTACAAATAGTTTCAAGTAACTTGAATTTTAAGTGGGATCAAGACTTTTTAGAAAATTTGAGAAAGTGCTATGAAGCTGAAGTTTTATCTTACTTATGTGATCCAAAAGATGCTGGACTTTGGATAGAAGAAAATGTTACTGCAATTTCTTATTTAATTAAAACAACATTTAATTTTAAAACGTGTGATGATATATGTAACATTATTTTACAAGCTGGTGATAAACTAGATGTGGTATCTATAAACTATATTGAACTTGTTCAAAGTATATACAACAAAGCTGCTGCTTTAGGAACAGAGAGTGAGAAATATATCATGAATTTGATACAAGTACTACTTTACATAATGACTGTCACTTTAAAAAAGGAACCTAAAAATATTCAGAAGCTTTGTATTCTTTGTGAAGCATTGAATAATGAAATTAAATATTTAAAAGACAGAAAAAACGTTTCTGAATTGGAAGAATTAAGTACTATTCATTCATGGTCACAGTTTACGCGAATTTCTTTAAAGTTTGGTCTTGATGGACTAAAATGCAATGAAGAAGTACCCATATTACAAATTTTAAGTACTTTATGTGATTTTACATATAAAAATAACAGTAACAATGCATATGTCAGAACTTTGTTCGAAATGGCATCTTCTCATTCCGAATTTATTAACATTATGCTAGGTTCATCAAATACTAAAAGTATGTATGTAATAGTGATTATGTAATTATTTTGTATAATAATTTACTTATTTTATTTTTTAGGAGATTTAGTGAAGTTGTTATGGATTCTTATGCAAAAAAATAAAGTAGTTATGACATCAAAGCATATACCCGTTTATTTAGCAGCATACAATGCTACTTTAACTGAAGCTGACCAATACATTTTATTTGTAAGAATAGAAGTTATATTAATATTTTATACCAGTTTATAGAATTAATATATAATAATGATTATTATTATATNTATAATAATGATTATTATTATATATATTAAAATATCTAATTAATTTTAGATTTTGCAATATTACGAAAGTAATAATATTAACATTTGTGAGTATCGACCGTATCTATGGGGAAATGTGGCCGCAGTATATTACAGTGTAAAAGATGAAACACATACAACTTTATGGAGACAACCATCTATTATACAAGTTCTAAATTTATTTGAAGAGAATATGGTAAACAATACTATAAAGAAATACCCTATTGATAGAGCTTTGAAGGTGATTACATTTAAACATTGAAAATATTTGAAAATTTAAGTAATATGTTTAAAAAATTTATTTGTATTTTTCTTCTATGTAGCAAAGAAATAATATTAATTTGTTTATTTTTTGTAGAGTAACGAATTATTTAGTGCAACTGATGTTTACGATCCGGCATTTTATTTGCCGTTATTATATTTCTTATTATCGGAAAATAATGTTGTACCATGTCATAAAGTTGCCCAAAGTGGTGTATTAGCATTAACACTTGCTGCATGTAGCAGTACGCATTATGAAGTTCGGATGATAGCTTATACGATCATTACGAGATATTATACTCATTTGGAAGCTTCTAGGTATTTTACAGAAAAAAAGATTTAAAAAAGTGTAAATAACAATAGTTATAATTATAATAATAATTTAAGGTTTTATTAAACGTATAATTGATATACACATATATATAAAGTGTCTGTTGATACCTAGGAAGTACCACAGATATGGATTCTATGCACTAAAATGAGAAACAATGTTCACATAAATATATGCCAAATATGATTTTGTTTCAAAGTTTTAGCTTATTTTATGTTGCAATAGCCCTTTTTGCATAATTAAAATAAACTGAAATTTGAAAACAAAGTCATATTAAGTATATGTTTATATGAATTTGTTTTCTCATTTTAGTGCATAGACTTCATATTTGTGATATATACATACACACATATAATATACTTTTGTTCTCTTTCCCATTTGTAGTTCAAAAACAAAGTTATTATGGATGCGATTGATAGATGCATTGCGGTACGGCATTGTATCTCAGAAAGTAGAACTTAATAACATACGTCTAAACTGTATGGTTTCTACATTTTTGGCAAGAACGTCTTTAATAGCTACGCAGCCATTGCATCCTCTTTATACAGCTCTGCAAATGTTTTTGATGGCTAAACCAGCATTAGATATAAATACAATACCTGAATTATTAGAGTTTCTTCACAGTTCTGATATGCAATATACAACACACAGACATTGGATCTTGGAAAATATTCGCGATAGTATGAGAACAGAGACTGAATTGGATATAGCATTTAAATGCGTTTTGTTTAAAATGCTTTTAGATTTTTATATTTCTACTCTTTCAGACTCACACACGAAAGTAAGATTTAAACATTAAAAAGAATAATTCTTTTCTTGAAATGTATCTAATATCTTTTTATTTCAGAAACTTATATTAGAAATCCTTAATGCCACATTAAAGATTAGGAAAGCTCCTGTACTTTTTATCGAGAATTATGGATTATTTCCGTGGCTATTAGAGATTTCAAGGAATTTGCAGCAATATGGAGTACAGCATGCCGAGCTTGTAGTGAAAATTATGGACAAACTCTTAAATAGCATTTTATATATAAAAGGAGATATTATCCCCTATAAATTAATGCTTTTAAATATTGCATTATGCTTAAAGTCTTACTTAGTAAAAGATATTAGAATTAGAATCTTTACTTTATACATTAACATTTTGCAAAAATTAATTCTCTCGAAGTCGATGAAACTACTTGTTACTAAAGAATGTGTATTAGAAATTCTTGAATTTTCTAAAAAAATATTAGACAATATAGAGGAATGTGATGACATGTTACGTTTCGGTTGTAAATATGTGATTAAGGCAGATTGCTTAGAAAATGATAATGAAATGCAAATAGCAAGAAATAGTTTAAGGACATTTGTATGGACATGGTGTATTCACGAAACAAATTAATGTATTATTTTGATACGTTTTATAAATATTTTAGTTAAGTTATATTTCCTTTGTAAGCTGATATTTCACAAATGTTCAAACGATTAATAAATATGAGAGAAGGAATACTTTTGCAATTAGGCGGTATATTTACTTTATACATTTAAATTTTGTCTCGCACCGCATGATAACGATAATTTATGATCGCAAATATATAAATTTAAGAACTTCTTGGGTAAAATGTATGCACGAAAACGTCTGCTTCTGGATCGTTATATTTACCAAGATGGTGTCGCAATACTAACGTTACTCGAATGATATCTAGTTCTCCGAAACTCGCTTCACCATTGTAGTATATTATCATTTTTGGTAACACACAATGATCATTTTGTAAATCTCGTCGTGACAATATTATCGATTGAGATATCGCGCCATTATTTAATTCTGCCATTGCTTGTTGTGCTTTATAGTGTCTTAAAGCGAAGTGGGCAACATTATTTTGATCGGCTCTGGACAAAAAACCCGATTTCATACTTTTCGTTACTTGCGAATAATTCTGGATGCTGTCCATCGGTTCCGTAGCATTTTCACAGAATGCATGTCCTCTTGGATGTCCACGCTCTCTGCACGTGTGACATAAAACATTTTGCGAGTTATCAAGAATGAAACCCGCTGCTCTAGGTGATGTACCAATATATCGAGCGCCACCGATCAGTAGTGATGTTTTATTATTATTATTATTATTGTTATTATTATTATTATTATTATTATTATTATTATTATTTGAGAATATAAACTTATCGACTTGATCGATTAAATATTTGGTATTATTCGTTAGAAAATCAATGGTGTTTGTTCTTAGATGGTTGGTTTCTATTCCGATTTGTGCAGCAATCACTGCGAATAAGCATGAATTTAAATCGAGTTCGACATTAACGGGATCTTTGTGGTCTAATAACGTCCAATGCCCTATAAGATTTGGTGTCTGTTCGTGATATACAATATCGATAGAATTCTCAACAGAACTTTTGTTTGTTCGATTATTTATTGTTTGATGAAGGCAACCGTTTGATCGCCACACTCGAATAGGTTTTCCTATTATAATACTTAGCGCTTTTATATGAATCAAATTTGTTGGCCCGTAATTTTTCAAATCCTTAATGACATGTTTAGCTAATTTCATTTTCCATAAATGCTTGTTTTTTATACTCTTATATTTATTACTTGATTTTCCATAACTTTTGCGTAGTTTTCTGTCTCGCGGTTGTTGATTCTGTGAATTACCTTTGCAGCAGGAATTTACGACATCGTTAATATTAGGCATTACTTTTTTTTTATCTTTATATCAATATTTTTCTTAATTTTTAGCATATGCTGTTCGTGTTTTACTCGAACTTTGATATTTTCTATCGAAGCAAATAATGTTAATTGCAATACTAAATAATATAAAGAGTTAATAATGTTAATTGCAATATAAAGAGGAGGGAAAGTACAAGTATGGAATAAATACATAAATAAGAACGATTAAAATAATATACAACTAACAGATTTTCATTTATAGAAAATATATTAACATGAACGTAAGGAATATTAATGTAATTACAAAGATTAATATATAAGCATATAAGAGGATACATTTTTAACGGTAATACCTAGAGGTACCTTAATTGAATAAAGAACACATCTCGGACATTCGAGTTTTATATAAATTTCTTGGATTGAATACTAGAATTTTGAGTCTGGTGTGACATATTTTTTGCATGCAGTTGCACTTCAAATTTTACGTTTAGCTTTTATCAATAACATTTTGCATAGATGTTTTTTTGTTCGTTTCTTTCCTTATTTTTCGCCAATTTCATTCTATATATAATTTATTGTTGAAGTATCTCGATTATTTATGATTATTCTGATCATTGACAGACGTTGAAATCAATATCAAATTTTCTAAATTGTTATGAAGCAGATTCTTCGGGTAATTTTACAAGAAATAAGTCGTATATGCATACGCGTATCTAATCGTGTAGAATTCAAACATTATCTAATTTTCCTCAAAACGATATAATCAAGGTTAAACATTTATTACTTAGTCATTCAATCACACTAGAGCACCAATAATTCGAAGAGAACAAAGAATATTTCGGTCTGATAAATCGGTATTAATTCATCGGAATAATACGGAAAATTATAGGAACACGATCCATTGTGTAATGCGAAGAAATGAAGAAACACGAAAGAATTTCCGTTCACATGTTTCAATCTAAAAATCAGATTTCCGAAATAGCGTATAATTCGAACGGTTTGCAATTTCACTATGTCGCGAGGTCTTTTTTATAAATTCAATTATTTATCGATAATTCCATACACCATTGAATCTCCCATATTTTTCTTTCAGTCGTTCAATTACGATACAACGATTGTGTTGATAAACGCGAGTTCAGAAAGTCGTGAACGCGACTGGAAGCTGACAGTAAGCATCGACGTAAAGCACGATGGTAGGAGCGGAAAGTACGAGCGGATCGGTTCCCGGTTTGCATTTATTGCGGCCACCGTCTCGCTCAGGAGGTGTGCTCGAGAGAGAGAAATCGTTTGCCGACCGAATAGAAAAAGAGGGTTTAAGGGCCAGGAGAAAAAGGAAACCGTTCGTAGCGGTTGGAAATGAGCGGGGAATCGAAAGGCAGAAGGGGGTGAGACACAGGTGTGGTGGGGATCCTCTGGATCCTCGTTCGATCCGCTTTCGTTGCTCCGTACCGTGATCCATGGATCAGTCTTGGTGCAACCGTCCCTTCGAGTTGGTTGCCGGCGTCGTGCTTCCTGCCGCATTGTTGCGCTCGATTTAAATGTTTCGTGCTGCTATTTGCTCGTTTCTACCTTCGAACAAAACGGTATGAGCTGGTTTTTGCTTCAGTCGTCGCGTGTTTTTCCGTCACGTGCCGGGCGATTGCTGCGTTTGTGCGCACAAACGCTTTGGTAACGGTTGTTGTTGTAAATACTCTAACACACTTTGTGCGTGCGAAAAGGTGTATGTGCATATGTGCGTGTCCAGCGGTGAAGCAACGACGAAATGGTTGATCACCGGGAAGAGTGATCCGTGTTCGAGCGTCTGTTGCGCGTTATCCGGTTTGGATGTTCGGTGATTTGAATGCTCGGTTAAGCGGTGTTCTTCCTTATTCTATCCATAAAAACATTTGGATTCGATCTCGTTACATCGTTTAGAGTTTCGTTTGATTGACAGTGTTGAATCGTGCGACGGGCAAGATGAGAATATAAATTATAATCGCAATTGTTCGCGATATTTCGATATTTACGAAAGATAATTATTCGTTTCGGAATCATTCGAACATGTGATCGCGGTGAATTTTATCTTTGTAAGTATATAAATATCGTAAATATCGTCGCGGGCTAATAAAATTGAACGATATATTTGTAACACGTTATTCACGGTTTCTTCAATATGTTATAAAAGTCTTCAAAATTCAGTTTCATCGTGACTGAGCTTCTTTCGGATGAAATAAATTCTTCCTGTCGTCTATTCTATATTTTCTTGAAATTTCGGCATTATAAAATCCTTGTATATTCTAGCTGAAAAATAAAAAAAAGGACTTTACTTAGTGTACAATATTGATTGGTTTTTATCGTAGAAGAATTCTCGTAACGTTTCTTCAGCGTTTTTCAAACAACGCAGGAGTATACGATGACATCGATGCATGCAACGAAACGTATCTGATAGTGATATCGATGCCTGCATAAGAAAGTAATATTACCGCGTATTTCGCGATTATTTCGTTTAAACTGACTTTTGTCGATTTTAACATCTTCTTTTCGCGATAATTTTCACGTGTGTAATAAAACATACAGCGAAATCGTTTTGTTATAACAACACCGATTAAAATACATCAAATTTATCTTAAAAATATTCCAGTTTTTACTATTACATTCTTTTTTTCATTTCTTTTCTTTTTCTATAGCAAATCATGATTTACTTTTGTATTACAGTAATAAATCGAGGGAAATTTTGATTTTGTTTTCCTTATGATAATTTTTTATCATTCTATTCACGGTAAAAAGAGAAAAATGAAAATAGTGTATTCGAGAGTGCAATGATCGAAGATTAAATGCTTGAAGATTATTATTACTTGTGAAATTTCGGTACTTTGAAAACAGTGCTTGTGAGAACGAAGAAAAAGAGAAGAAGCGATCAGTACTATCGTTAAGAGCAATAAATCTTCCTTTATATGGCGCTAGTGTTTGCAAGTGTTCGTGATGTGTTCTCAAATCTGTAATTGACACAGTTTATTGATAATATAGTGTGATACACGTGGCCACGTTTGGATTACGAGTATCTGAAAATCCACTTTCAACGAATCATGTATGGCTGGTGAGTGAATTGCTTGACGATATTTTATTCGAAAGCTTTAAATTCCTATAATGTTATTTACAAATTAATTTAGATTTCTGTTTATCGAAAGTAAATGTCAAGATCTATGTTTCGACTTTGCCAGCTTCCGCATTTAATAGATTCATTAGATAGGAAGAAGAACTCGCAAAAATTTCATTGTTCTTCGAATCGTTCGCTAAATCGTTTTCTCAGGTTTTAACTGTGTTACAACTTAACGAAATCTGAACTTCAACATTTCGTGGAGACATCGACGAAACACAGGACGTCGTTCCATACGAAAGCCGGCATCGTTTCGTGGAAGTCGTGAGTTTAACGTTCGCGTTCATGCTGAAAGGGAATGACGAGCCGCGAAACGTGCACGCACCGACTAACGAACGTGTACCTTGAATGTCCTGTCGGGCCTGCGTACGCATAAAGCCGGCACGTGTATATATTTATTGTGTTCTTTATTCAGTATGCATCCGGTGGGCTGTGGCGTGGCATAGGTAATAATGCGTCTGGCGTTGGTCACGCAACAATGACAATCTGTTAAACTTTCTTGGCGACGATCTCTAAGTTCGCCGTGCTCGATGCACGTTTTCGTAACGCCGAGTTTCCAACTGCCGTGTTTTACATCTGCGAATGCTCGATAATGATAATTCCAAATCGTTTGGAACAATGCTAGTGGGATATCTGACTTAATTCTTGTTCAGCGCATTGTTTGACGTGAATTACTTGAATAAACGGCATTCTTTCGTATCTTCTCAATGTCTTTCTTACTTCGGAAGTAATTGAAATAACGATATCGATATTAATCGGTAAAATTTCAGTCAAAACATTAAAATTCGATGTGATAGAAATGTTGCGTAGATTTTAACGTGCCTTTTTCTTTATTTTTAATTATTTTTCTTTAATTCGCAAATCTTGTAAATCTGGCTGGTAGAATGTTTGAAGAGAAAAAGAGGAGAGGCAACATCCTGCAAAAGATTAGCCGTTCCGAGAGGTATCATGTGAGAAAGGTAAACTATATGTATGTATAGCAGGAAATGCGAAGGGAAGAGAGTGAACACCTGTCGTGGTGAAGTTCGTCGATGCATGATATAAATGCAATAATTCCGTATAGGACAGCGTCGGTTTTAGCTTCGTAGAAAATACAAATCTTCGTTTGTGAGATGGACGATGTGTTAAAAATATCCAAGAGGGGCAAAACTTCTTTTTCTCCGTAGATACAACGTATAACGTTTTCGAACGATGGCTGCATAAATATCGATAGTAAAATTAATTGAGTTCTGTTACCTCAGATGATATCGCGTACCGGTTTTCCAGGAATGTAACGTGTTTCATTCATGTTTTACATCGAACGTGAATACATTACGGTGTCCTTTGCGCATTATTCGCACCGATTCAATGGCGGGAGATATCACGGATAGATCCGACTTGTATTTTTCCCATTAACGCCTGAAAAAATGTGAAGAATTTCAATTCTTTGAAACCTACGCCTCGATATTTTTTTTTCTTTTCAAATTATTAATTTGATTGTTCTTATTTTTGCGATTTTAATCGTATTCGAATAGATTATCCGTTTTAGTAAATTACAACGAATAAAAATTTCTTTTTAAGAAAAAGTAGAAAAAGATGAGAACAGGACTCGGGACGTGTAAAAGAAAAGGGTAGGTATAATAAATCATCGTATCAGGATGGAATTTATGTTCAGTGCGTTAAAAGGACGACCTTGGAGGATAAATAAATTTTAGCAAATTCCACGTGGCTGGTATCGTAAGCCGCAGCAGAGCGTAACATTTACGTTTGCTACGTGCAAAGATATATTAACGTGATTGCATCGGTGAATGCAACACAGGGGTCTTGAAAATTTCACTGTAATACATCAGCGACGATCTGAAAGTAACGAATTTTCTATTGTTGCCGTTTACTTTATTAGAGTTAAAATAATTTTCTCTAAATATTTGTTAATACGAAGGAAAGTATAAGTAAAAGATCACTTACTGAGACTTTTAATTCTAATAAATATCTTATTTCGATTTCATATTTGATATAAGAAACAATCGACTATTATTAAATTTAATACCGAAATATTCTCAAAAGGTATCATCATCTTTCAACTTACAAATATTGTCAAAGAGGTTTTGACGAACCACGTGTAATAGGGTTAACGTTGCTGATCACTTAATTTCCAACTTCTTCATATCCCAAAGTATTTAGTGCCGTTTTAAATATTTTTAACATTTTCGTAGCATATATGATCCTACGTATAATTGAGTCAATATGTATANTAATATTCAATGTATTTCTTGTCTTAAAGCTTATTTTCGCACATTAAATTACTTACACTTTTTTGTTTTTCTTTTTTTTTTAATACTACTAGTTTATTTTGAGTCGTCTCCTTTGCTATTTTTCTTTTTAATGTTGTTTCCAGTTATATTAAGTACAAATATATGTTATATACTTGTATATAGGGGTAAAACGGAATATGACTACCTTTCTGTGAAGAGACAGTCAGTAATTAGACTTTACTCTTTTATTATCTACTTGCTTCAGGGATGAACGTGGTTCGCGCTGAAGGTCCATGGTATATATCTTTGAGTTATTGCCGCCATAACGATAATTCAGTATTCCAAAGCACCAAGAAGGACATGCAAAGTTTGTATGTGTAGATTGATAAGGAAGTAAATACCGTGCTGTTGCGTCGTATTTTATATGTCGAGATATATGTTTAACGTTATTGACGGTCTATATCTTATATAGTATGGTATTTTGTACTTACGTCATTCCAAGTACTCTCTGAACTGCTGTTCCGGAATAAATTTTATATTTGTCCGTTTCGCTACGACGTATAATTAAAAAATTAATATATCTGGAATTAATCGACATTTCGTGTATTTTTTACCTATTTCCTTGTTCCCAGTATTAACGCGGGATATTATGACTGAAAACAAAAGAGTTTGATTCATTTTTCAAATTTAGTAACCGTTAAACAAATATAATTGTCATTGATATACATTCTAGATATCTTACTTCGATATGATTACTTTCATTTTGCTTAAGTACGTATATAATAGAAACATATAATTAACATTGCAACTGCATTTATATTTCAATACAACTCGAACATAGATCATATCGTCGTCGCAAAGTCATTCCATCTACTTACTAATAATCAACTTACACTTCACGTTTTCGCCAATCGGCATCAATCCTGCCGCCTAGCGTGTAAATAAAATCGTCGTCGATCAAACGCCATCTAGTAGTCGCTGATATAAAAGCCATGTAAATTATTTCCCGTGTCGTACCGATAAATTGCTTACAAGCGATAATAGGTGTTCGCTGTAACGCCGAGTCGTGGATTGAAATAACAAGACTTGCCCCCGCATACACACCTCGACATTCGACGTTTCGAGATCGAAGTTTTTCCATGACGATTACGCGCTCGATCGATCCCTCTCTATATTTCTTATGCTTGTAAGAAATCGCGAGGTGCCCGAACGCCTGGAAAGGTACTCAAGCGGAAAATTTCCTGGTAGTGAGCGGGGAGTAAAACCCGATCCATTTATCTAATATCTCGTCACGCGTGTATACATTCTTGTCGTATGCATTAATTAGCCTAATCGCGGCAGTACAATCGGTCTAGCAGGATGTGTGCGCGCCCTGTTCGCAGAATCCCGGAATAAATGCTAAACGCCGAGATGTCGTATAATTAGACAGAATACACCGACGGAGATGTAATCGTGGCTCGCTGGATCAAAAGTGAGATCGTTGTTTGCTCGAGTGTCGTTTTGAGACCTGTTTCTACGCAAAGTGACCGTGCAAAGTACAGTCGAACGAATTTCGCTGTCGGTATTAATGGGTAATTGTATTATACAGTTTTCAGAGGTACGATAAATCGATTGGAAAAATACGAAAAAGTTTATTAAACTCATTTTGTGCAATATCAATTAATTTAACGATGTGGGTGAGGATTATTATTTCAGGAACGTTCACTTGAAGATATTTAGTATGAAGCATGTTTGAAATTCAAGCAAAAACAATTTAGTTGGAATCAGATGTAGATGACAGCTTTTTCATTCGTTGTATGGAATGGACGCGGGACAGATGTCGCAGCAGGTGAATGTTTTAACCTATAACACGTGTGATCGGGTTTTTGTTTTCAAACCGTTTTCCTTTTGCTCTTAGCTCTTTCATCGAGAAACAATAACGAGGAGTTTTAGAAATATCTCCTAGATCAATGAGACTTAAGAAGAGACTGAATTACTATATCGGGTAAACATAACCTGGAACGCATTTATCGGTTCAATACGCGACAAACGATGCCGAGGTATTCGCTTTCGAAAGCAATATCATGGTGGACCGGTCTGCCCACTACAACCGCAAGAGGATCGGCAAATAAAAAAAGAGAAGTACGGAAAAGTATGAAAAAGAAAAGGAAAAGAAGAGGAATAATCCTACCATAGGAAACGCGCATTACACATCTTGCTGAACACCGTAGTCTTCCGAGCTGATAGCAGGACCTTAAATCCTCCTTGCGGTTTCTCGTATCTACGATACACGGTGACATTGCACATTTCTTAGGTGTGCACGGTATCACAGACTTCTTAATCTCGGACGTGACAAATTACTTCTTCGTGTCGGGGAACGCGTATATTTCTTTTCCGCCTCTTTTTCTTCTGACGTTTTGTTTGCATCTTTATGCCAACTCGCGCCGAACGTGATTTGGAAAGGGTATTCGGAGAGAGAAGTCGAAAAATATGTCAGCAATATTAAACTACAATAAGAATTTTGTCACCTCGGACATGAACGGAATATTCATTTTTTATCAGTCGAACATGAGTTAATTTTCTTTGCATTTGTTTTGTTGCGTGATCAATTAGTAATTCGATATAACATCCTTAGAGTATATCAAATTATTAAGCAAGTAATTGTGATGATTTTGTAAAAGTTCTAATTATTTTAAACGAGTCTGAATGGACGGGAAAAGTTTGTAATTCATCGATTGAAATCGAAATTTGCAAAATCGAACAATTGTATTGTATTTATATAATTGATCGATTGTCGGGATACAGTGTTTCCAGCGATTGTATCCCAGCCTGTGCGAGTCTTAAGCGTTATATCTACGCGCATGTACCACGGCGAATTTCGAAGGAACGCACGAAACCGACGATAATTTATTCCGCGGCCGTAAACTTCTCAGCGGACAGCCTTCCTACGCTTGTTTCCTCTCGAGCCGAAAGTGCTAAGCAAACACATATCCAGGGGGTCTCTTCTCCCGTTGCGCCTACGTTTTCTGCCTTTTTTCTCTTCCTCCGTTCCCTCTTGCTCCCTCATCCTCTTTTCCTTTTCCTTTTCCTTTTCACCTTCGTTTTCCCTTTCCTTTCTCCTATGCTTTCCTATCTTGGTATCTCTTCGCGTCTTACCTCCACCTTTGCGCGCGCGCGTAACCTCGTTGCTCGCTTGTTCCCTTCTCCACGCATACGCGTGTTGCGTGAAATCGAAATGAATATTCTCGGCCCGTGTACCGCTGATTTTTACGCAATGAACGAGCGGCTTTCGTGTTTCTTTGAGAAGAATCCGCCGATGGTGGCTTCTACGTTCGTAGAATTTAACGCGTCGACCATTGTACTTTCAGTATCGTCGTTTTTGGTACAAAGGGATTTCAAAGTGTGTCTTTATGTTACTTTTGCTTGGTATGAGACCAGTTTGGACCTTATCTTCGACATTTTACCCTTACGCGAATATAGACCTGTTCGTGAAACAGTAGATGTAATCTTGAGTAAATATTAATTTTTTGTATGGAACGAACAGGTTGCTTCACGATTCTGTTTTTATTTGCAGGGTGTGATTCTGTTTTACGACTGCTCGATTACTTCAAAATTATGACTAACAACACGATGACTACCAGATAAGAGATACCAGCGATTGATATTCAATTTGCCAATGGCGTCGTTTTGATCATCGGTAATTTACAGTGCCAAGATTAGTAAAAACATTTAATTTAAATAGTAAAGCAATTAACGCATTATGTTATTTATCTATATGACGATACATCGTCGTATATGAAAATCATTCCGGCGTTATAGGCAAGTTACGTAGAATTAGTTCAGCAACGGACGTGTTGATCGATCATCAATGAAACTCAGGCTTCATTCGCACCATTCGCAACGAATTAACGATAAATCTATTGGATTAGTCTAAATAACCGCTTCTTTATTTTCGATTAAAATTTATACATTCGACATAAATTTGTACATTTTTATTTTATTCGCCACGATCATTGAATAATTATCTCACATGTTCTGTGATATTGTAGTTACGTTCTTTATAACGCTCGCAAAGGTAACTCTTCCTTTCTCTGCTTTCAGACCTAAGATCGTTGAGAGGATGACCTCGAGTAACAATTATCTGCGTTCTTCCAGTTAATCGGCGGCCACGATCGAAACGAAAATTCAAATTATTCGAATCCCCTAGCGTTTGTACTGCCTCTTCCTATACGAAGAAACCTCGGTTCCGTTGCTGTAATTAATAGAACATGGAAAGCTCAGACTTATCGTGCTCACCCTTGTCCCGGCCACGGAATCGGTTCTTCGAATTATCGAATTATCTAATCGCGCTTGTTAACGCCGTGTTCCCTTCCCGGACAGATTTATTCGAGTCCGGATCGATGCAACCCTCGATCATAGGTATCTCGATTTTTCCCTTGGGATTTTTTTTTGGAATTCTCGACAAAATGACCGGGGCTATGTTCCGGAGTTCGATGCTTCCGTGGACACGCGAGATCGACGGGTATGCAAAACGCCATAGGCGCTAATCAAACTGATAGATCGTAAGGCCTTCTTTCTCGAGCGCCTCTGGTTGCAAAGATGTTCTTTCGATCGGTCAATGTTCTTTCTGCAGTAAACCAAACGATGCGTGATAAGTGCGTCTGTTATTTGCTTCACACGTGTATCACACGGATTTGACTATTTTTTCCCTTCGTTCTAGTCTACCCGTTTTGAGAAACGATGGGAATCCAAGGAGCGGGTGTTTCATCTTGTAGATTTTATCGTAAGATGCTGGAGTTGTACTTTCAGTCTTAGTTATTGTCTTTTCTGTATCCACTGCGCGCGTGTAATGCGATAACATGGAAATATATGGAACAAACTATTTTGCGATAATATTATCATCGATGTAGATTAATTTTTTTCAACCACGACTGATAAATAGTTCTAGAATTGTGTAGTTGTTAACGCGTCGATTTTATGCCTTGCGAATATTCGAGTAGCGTGGAGTGAATTGCGCTATTGAACAGTACTCGTTAGTTTCTGGAGTAACTCGCTTATAAAAGTTAAAACCGTGATTTAACTGACCTTAATCGAACGGCTCGATTAAAAATACAATTTATCGAGGTACAATTTATTCTACTTGACACAGTTCTCAATACGCTAATATTTGAGATAAGTCAGGATAGGTTAACTAGTCTCGAGGATTGTAGACTCGAGCTTGATATTAACCATAAAGAACCCACGGAGAGACATAAAAGAACTCATATTTCACAGTTTATCGTATCACGCTACGTTGTACAAATTCTTTGTCGTCCACCGTTTATTCGATTTACTTTCGTCGTCGAACGACAACATCTACGTACATCAATCAGACCGGCAATCGGAATTGCGGCGTTCTCTCATAAGCGAACTGTTACATAACACGTTGTCGTTGTCTACGCTATCCGAACCGCATTCCATCCGAATGAAACGAAAAGCACGGATGGATCCACTGTTCTGGCGGTTTGAGAGCAAGTAATATTGACTGATTCACGGCGAGTGTAGGTCGATTTGCATATGAAATGCCGGTTAATTCACGCGGTCGCGTTAACGAACGCGATCGAACGAGTAGATAAATCTGAGATCACGGCGGCGCTTCTAGGTGAATGCCGATTGAAGGCTCGGGGAAATCGAGCAGGAATGTCGCGATCGGTTGAGAAGGAGAGCAGAGAAATTCCGGAAACTCGGAGTTTTCGTTGCAGCCGAGTGAAAGAGGACTGCACGTACGTACCGTCTCGCCTGGACGAGATAATAACGATGTGCACGACGGAAAATAAAAGACGCCGTGGGCAGAGGGAAGATCGGCAAGAAAAGGAAGAAGAAGAGGTTCGCTCGATCCGATCCGCTGCACGCATGAATCGTTTCGAAGATCGTATGCATAATTACCGTGCCTCTTCCCTTCTGGGACCTCGTTTCCTTTCAGCTTATGGGCACCAGCCTCGAATACGCTTCCCTCTGCCGTTCTTACGTCGGCTGCAACGTAATTCGTCGTGCGATCGAGGAGGTGTTTCTTTCTGCGAAATTGAATCGAAAGCGTGGAATTTCCTTCTGCCGGGACACGTGGAATTTCTTCGTCTTGGGAAAGCGCGTGCTTAATTAGCGGGTAATGCACGTTGCAGTAGAGAGGCATGGAACGATGGATCATTTACTAATTCTTCATTTACATACCGGTAGATATATTTATCCGTAACAGTTGTCACTGTTGTATAGAACTAGCGACAAAAGTTTTTTCTACGCGTTGACATTATAGATGTTTTACTTCCGTGTAAGTTATCTGATGATTGCGCTGATTAAAAATTCTATATCAACAGCGTCTGAAACAGTAATTCGTTACATACCGAATGATAATCTTTTTCAGAAAAATCTTTCGAGTGACTCGATGGAATTAGAGGCGTCTATTCGGTAGCAAATCGCGAATGGATGAAAACAAGCGGCGTTCAGTTTCTCCATCGAAACGATCTGCTCATCTAACCAGTGCTATAAAACAGCACGGTAACGAGATTCGTCTGCTTTTTCTGCCATTGTTCGTGTTTTTACCACAGTTGGTTAGTTTTCCCGACTCTCGTCGGCGAGACTGGATATGGATCTCCGCCGAGACTTTTTGCCGTTTCGGCCGTTACGCTTGGAAAAAGCAGAACGATTCAACCGGATTGGCTCCGGAAAGCACAACGACGCCATCTTCGAGGACATCATTGCCTGGAGTCCTGGCAAGACTAAACCACGGCACGCGTGTTATTTGGATCCTGTCTTCTCGCTGTTACATCGCTAATTGTCGCGTATCATGCTGATACGAGGCTTGCTACTCGCCAGAGTCTCCTCTCTCTATTGCTCTCAACTTAACACGGATAAACGTGCGCAACGTACGAGGAAATCGAGGATAAAGATCGAGGATAATGACGGAGGAGCCAAGAGCTGGTCATCGTATTTACTGCGACTCGCGTGATTCACGTCGATGCAAAATAGTTGGAGAAGATGACGTTTAGTAGTTTAAACAGTTTCCGGAGGAAGCGAAAGGATTGTCGGCTGTACAGGACGGCTATCACTCGCATTAATATTCGCGTAGAAAGTTTATCGCGTAATATTTTTAGGACTAGGAAATATAGCAGCATAGAATGTGTAATAGCTGGTATTAACGATGTATGGAAATTTGTTGTTATTGAATTGCCCAATGTTAATCGATCATCGATGGAAATTCTCTATTTACATTTGCGGTTCGTTTATTTATGTCGACTCATATTTTTGGTTCGTTTGTATCGATACGGATAAGTTACTAACTATCGTTAAAATAATTTATTTCTCGAATCGATATCGCGAAAGAGGGATTTTCTCGCGCGTTGAAATTTCGTAGCTCTCGTAAGTGCTCGTATATTGTCGCAATTTTCTTCGAGTCGTAAATTGTTAACAATGTAAAAGCGTTCAACCAGTCGATGGATTAAAGTGTCAGGTATAAGTGTAAAAATGGAAGGAGAAAACGCCGTGGAATTCCTTTTTTGATTCGAAATAAACCAGCTACGTGTCGACCTATTAAATTGCGGAAAAAAGATCGAGCGGTTTCTTATCGCGATACACGTGTAACGTTGTGTATGGCGGTTGATACAGTTGTTGGGATTGATACTTTCTACGCGTATGTACGCTTCAACGTTCCATCGTGCACAATTACGGGTATAAAACAGCGCGAGTTTCCTCGCCGCAGTTCCTGTGCCGTTAATCGTCGCGTATTACGATAATACGCGCTCGACGAACGGCGTAACATTAAACTTAATAACCAACGGCTTTGCATAAATAAACGTATACAGGCGCAACGAAACATTGCAGAATCTTGTACTCGTTTTCTCGCCGAAATGCTGTCGCGTTTGCTCTAGCTAGTATATTTTGCGCAATTTTCATTTCGCTCGCGGAATTAACGATCTTATACCTAAATTCCCTTTTAGTCGCGATAACTAATAACGAGTAGAAGATTAGAAGGAATACCGATCGATCGATTGCATTGTAATAGATTCATCTTCTAGAAAACGGGAAAATCGGAGATAGGATACGCGAATTTTCATCGTCATGGGCCAACGAATAACGAAGAGAACGAAATTACTAGCTCGCGACATCGCTGAAAACGGCGATCAAAGGTTTCTCTTTGAAACTACTTTTCAAATCACGATCGCATATCGCAAACCGCCGATGCCAAAAATGGACGACAAATTCCGAACACGAGGTGCGAAAGATCGAGCTCTCACGTAGCCGCGGCGGTCGAGCGTGAGTCTAGATCGCGGAGACCGTGAAAAACAAAGGCCGCTTTAAAGCATAGCAAAGGTCGTATATCCTTCCCGTGCTTCTTTGTCGACGCTCATTAGGATCTGTCAGTGGTTTCACGCCGATCGCATTCTCGATCGACCGGCTCCTTCTCGCGTGCTAGAGCGTGTGTTCGATTACCAGCGCAGAACGACAATTATACAGTACGAGGCGGTCTCTCCTTTCTGTCACAAAGTTCTCGCGCTTTCCGCGCGCTGCAAAGGGGCGGATCGGATTCCAGGCGAAAACATCCTGGAATCGCTTATTCCACGTTCGCGCGTTTTCTCGTTTCTAAGAAATATCACGAGGAAATTGCAATTTAACGAAGCAATCGCGGCGCGTATTGGCGGCGAGTATTGGCACCGGATAAGGATCCATTAGCTCGCAGCAGCGCGGCGGTTCTGTTTGTTGGTCGACGCGAGTCAGGGATTCCATTACCCTGGACACTGGTATTTAAAGTATATCCTCGAGCGATTTCGTTTGCGTCTCGAGTGAACGATGATCCTCGGCGTTAATCTTAATTCAGACCGCTTAAGCGAACCGGTGTTAGGTCACTTCGGTCGATCGTTTCTAATTCCTTCTTTTCGGTCAATCCGTCGTTCGCGAAGCTCGAGTAAATTATCGGCTGTGATTAGCCGTTGATATCTCCGAGCTGGAAGCTTCGCGGACGAACTTCTGCTAGTGGAAATCCTTAATTTGAGGAGAAACTTTAAATACGAGTCCAGGAATGTTGAATACCTGCCACGAATGCAGGGAACGCGATTCTTAGTTAACGCGAAACACTCGACTAGCTGTTACGCAACCAGGTGCGAAGATCAATGGAAGATAAACATTGGGATTTATCGTTCATTTCCTACGAAGATCTACGTTTCTATTAATATCTCTTGTTCCTTCGTAACGTTGCATATACCGAAGTTATTCCAGTCCATTCCGATATCCGAGAATCATGTCGGTTACGCGTACTTGGCGCTATCTAAGATTCCGCGCAAACAAACGAACGATCGTTTAAGACGGATTTTTATCGGTTCGGATTAATATTAACCACGTTCCGTGGACGTGGGCGTACACGTGGGCAGAGGGTGGCGAGGATACTCGAAACGGACGGCCGCCATCGCGATAGTACCTGGCTACGACTATTATCTCACCTCGTTATTTTACCTTACCTTATTATTTCGCGAGCAACAGGCAGATCGTGGTACATTTTTATTCAGCCGGCAAAGGAGGAGATGATCGCGGCAACGACACCGCGTCTCGATGGTTGCCGGTCGTGGCCGGTGGATCCAAGGTACGAGGCTGCCTTTGGTACGACATCGATTCACGCGCGATGAAAAACTCGTCTAGCGTCTGGTCTTGCAGGATTTTCAAGAAAACCGCGCTCGCTGGCGTATCTTCTGGCCGGTTGGATGGTACACAGGTCGTCCAAGACGAGCCCGTACGTTTTCTGGACGCTATAGCATGCTGCTGACACGCACGCGTTACGGAAACGGCATCCTCTAATAAAACTGTAGGGGGCTATCCGCGGAATGAGGTTTACACGACGCGTGATCGGAATCGCGTCAGCTCGATCCGGTCCCCGAGGCGATTCGTTTTTGATCCACTCGTTTAAATAGACGCAGCAAGTTGGACGACGAGATCGAAAGCTGGAAACGGCGGGGGATAGCCCAAGTCTGCTTTCCCGGTGATAATCACGTTTCTCCGGATCGTAACGATGGATCATGTTAATGGATGCCCGGAGTTCGTTTAGATCGTTGCAGATTCGGTACCGTTATGTTTGATTGAATAGATTTAATCGAGGATCGATCAATCACCCCGAACACTGACTGCCTATTAATTGAATTATGATTCATGCGGTACTACGAGAAATTAATTAATCGCTCGGTAAATATTTATCAGCCTCGGTTTACGGAAAATTTTGTCCAGGTTTCGAACCGCTCGGCCGTTCCGCCCATTTGTCCGTGTCATCCGGATTTTTATTACCGCCATCTTAGATACGTCGTGTACAAATGTAACCTGTTAATCCCGATCGCTTGCTAATTTGTCTATCGAAACGTTAATAGAAATTTAATTAATCGCGTCGTAAATATTTATCGTTCTTGGTATTTATTTCGATAGTTGTTACGATTACTTCAAGCACGATTACATTGTCAAGTTTAATTCGCGCCATAACTTCCGACGACCGGTACTTACGGCCGTCTTGTCTCGTTTATTTCTTCGAATGCAAACAAGTACCAGCAGGTGTATACCATATAACGGATCGAAGCATTTGACCACGCGTTTACCGCGTTTTCATTTTCAAATTTATCGGTATTTCGTATTCTCCATGCGATTCGAAGGCAACGGTACGACGTTATAATTAACCGCGGTTAGAAAAGTCTCCCATGGCTGCGTGATCAGGCTATAAAATGCAATCTCTAGCATCTCGACGCACGGCCCGCTTCCTCGCGTAAACAATTTCCAATTAAAATTTCCCGCGGTCCGTGCCCGCGGCACTTCCATATTTCGTCGGTGCGCGCATGCGCGCGCGCATAAATATCGGCCGCGACGTCGCTGCTTCTGCGCAGTACACTCGATGCCGCGTCGCGGAAGCGCGCGTATCGTTTGGAGAAACAAACCGGATAAACGCGCGATTAATGGATCGCTGGTGGAATTCATAAGCGTTCGGGGCCTCGGAGAATTTCGCCGTGTTTCATCGGGCACACACGGCGCTTGATAAATCCGCTGTAATTTGCCATGTGCCGACAGCACGGTAATTGAATTAATTCCGGCTGAAATCGAACACCGTGAACGCCGATAGCTTTTTCCTAGAGCGGTTAAGGGGCCGGAGCAGCGGTGGTCTTTGATGGACACACCGCGACTCGTATGCCCACGTAGACCAGAGAACGTATCGCTTTCTCTATTGCAAGGCCGATGAGGAAGAGCAGCGAACGATTCGTTTGGCCGATAGTCGGCTGCTCTGGAAATCGAACGCGATACCGGTTGTTATTGCTAATTAGGGACTTTATAGTTTGTAATTATGCCCTCAGCTAGATTGATCCTCCGCGTTATGCAATCTATTACAGGACCGAGATAACGCGGCCTCGTGGGACGTCGACTCGTTTCGATATTGTTATGACCGAGCGTAATCGTCGTGCACGTTGATTTACTAATCAGCGATTAGGATCGCGGAGGATTATATCAACCGTATCTATAGTCCGTTCGTCGGCCATCGAGACCTGTGATTTAGAAGCAGGGACACGGTTAATGGACGCACGAGAAAGATGTTAAAACGCGAGGTTCGTCCCGATCTCAGGCTATACATGCGCTAATCAAAGAAACCGATTTTTTTTCTTCTCCTCTTTTCTTTCTTCTTTCTCCTCGCGGACGCCGGTCGTCGTCTCGATTTCGTCGTAGATCACCGTAGGCGGGCCGCCTGTATCTCCTTTGATAATTACACCGCGATGCGCCGGTGCGTATTTCGAGTGACAGCGACTAAGAGATGTTGCTCGACGCTCTTCTAACAGGAAGCGAAGCTCTCGCGAAACGACCTGGATACGATCCATAACTCGCTGCCGTGTGTAATTACGTGGATTTAGACTTTCACTGCACGCACGCAGTCTTTCTTCGATACAGTTTTATCTCTTTATCGACCAACTACCAGTTAGAACGTAGTTACGTACGTTGTTCGGTCAAAATGGAATAAAGAGGATCACCGTTTGTCCGTTACGTTACAAAGGAACGCACTTTAACGGCCGATGGGAAGATCTTCCGATAACTATGACTTAGGACGAGGACTCAAGAGCAAATATTTCGCTTACCAAAGGTAATTGATACTTAAGGTTTCCCGATTAAGACTCAGGGTTTCTCCGCCGTTCAAATTATACCTTTCGCGTACAGTTTCCCCAGTGGTCGATTAACGAACTGCCCTAACCTTACCTAACTCTAACCTAACCCGACTGAGAACTATCCTAAACCAGTTATGTAGCTTCTATATAAATTCAGAGTTTCATTGCGATCCGAGCCATGCGTTTTCTAATGGATATGCTAATCCCCGGCTTACGAGGTAGCCGAAGCTAAGCTGACCTAACTCAAACCTAACGAAAGCCGTCTGATCTCCCGTGTATGTTCAAAATTTCTTTTGGAATTCGAATCGTACACTCGGTTGATCGTGTATTAAAGCTAATCGTTAGTTCGCGAAATGCTCTCTTGCCCGTAATACCGTTTCGTGGTTGCAGAAGGGCAAATTCTTCGAAATCGTGGGCCTCTCTGCCCCAGCCTTTCAAGCCGAACGATTACACAACGCGATTTACTCTCATTATTCGTAATTGGTCGCGAGTAAAAGGGCTTGTGCTCGTACTGGACGACTGGCCATTCGTGGCGGCCATTGTTACGGGGATCTTGTTGCATACGGAATATGCCAGAGCAGAGAAGGAAGCGGAGCGTGCTAGGGAGTGCTGTTATCGTGCCCAGCTACCATGGCCCTGCGTCGTTAGAATTTGAAAAATCCTCGCCCCCGTTCAACGATCTCGTCTCATGGCCATGGTATAAGTACACGTAATCCGTTAGAAAAACTGTTAATGACGCTTGGCTCGGGCCAGCGGGCATTAGGCTGTTCAATGACTGTTGCAGGATAATGATGTAACACTGGCAACGGTCTGGTTAACGCGCACGCTGCCGTGTCAATTTTTGAAATTGAAAGTCTCCGGCGAACAGTGTAATATGCTGTGGTACCGAGCCGATGGTCACGGTTCGTCCGTGTTTTTCTTCTGTCGTAAAATTGTTCCACGGCATTCCTTCTCGTTCAATTTCTTTTCCACGTTTTTACGCGGAAAAGAAAGCCGGAAATTCATTCTCGTCCGATAATTTACGCGAATACGACGTATAATTATAGCTATAGCTGGTACGGATACTTAAGATCATTTATATACTAGGTTTATTCGTTTAAAAAGACAAATAGTCACACGTCTCTCCTCGAGGTAATTGATAATGTGCAAAATTGAAGCTTCCGATGGATTAAACGCGACAACATCCTCTCGCCCCGTTTTCACGAGGCAAAGAAACGTCCGGGTTCCGTACCCTTTGTAAATGGTGATTGCGGTAATGTAGGTTGTTTCTTAGAAGCAACGTTAGCGATGATAAAATGACTTAATGTTCGCAGCCTGGAAGAACGAGATAACCAGGGTCCCATGCGATAGATTACGTCCCATGGGCCTGTCCAAAGTGCCGCGTACAATACTTGCACCGTGTTGCCTTTAACCATGCGCTTTGTACACCTTGTACCGCTGATGATGTGCGCGTGTTATATCCTTCCCGGTACACCTTGCTGTCGATGTAAATTTACGCATTTCTCACTCGCGCCCACGCGTGGACGCAGCGCGAGTCCGCGATTTCGCTTTTGCCAACCGTCCCATAGATTTAGACTCTCGTCGTTTGTTCCCGAGGCGAACTTAATGGGAAATTGACCGTTTCTGCAGGGGTGTTTTTTCAATTTCCTTCGAGTAATTTACGCTTTGCAGAACTTTTTCCCATTACGCCTGTCGCGTTAAATCGCGACGCTTGCGTCTTAATCTCGCGAGTGTAGCAGAGGTGATAATTTCACGTTGGAATGCCTCGCGACGTTATTCGACAAGCTCCCAGAGTATGATTAGCGTTTATTCCAAGTCGAAAGTAGTTTCTATACGAAGTAGGATGATTGCACTGGATGCGAGGCATTGTTTACGAGGATGCAAAGTATGATACACGGTTTATCGCCACGGTTTGTCACGGTTCGCGAATGCTTTATGGTCGGTAAAGTCTTATCGTTCGGCGTGTCAGGCTTGCGCGATTGTCGGAAAGAAAGCATCTGCAAACAGCGGAGAGAACTCTTCTGCGAACGGTATAGGATACACGGTGTCTTTCGTGGGAATTCTTGAAAAGTCGTTTCGATCTCCGATCGTGTAACGGCACACGCGAGTCTGCGAGAGAAAGTAATTAAGGGAAAGTCATCGCATTTGTCGCGAAAGCCAAGAAATTCGTTATGGAACTAGTAGTCGTGTTTCCTCTACCCTTTTTTCCCCTTTTCGATCACGTTCCCCTTCGGGAGACTCGTTCCTCTCGATCAGATACCCGACGAAATAATCCAGCAAAACGTCCTTGGGAACTTTTTCTAGCAGCTGCCGTAATGCAGGATGCTTGTTGGGAGGATCATCGTACGATTTCCATTCATCATTTTAAACGAGCACGATTTTAACTGGCCTTCTTGCGTGCAAGCGACTCGTAATATCACGATAACGTTGACCGGCTGGAAATAAAAAGAGCCGTACGTTCATTATCCATCTTTATTCTCGGTTTTCTCTGTTATTTTGTAATTTCGCGTCGTACGACGAGGATGGAAACGGAACAGCCAGGAGACGGAGATCAATTACCTTTAAGGGCTGCGGATTATCGGGAGAAAGATCCTCAGCGCCGTTTCGACACGGTTATTGGCTAGCAAATCGATCGATTAGAGAAATAATTACGAAACATCGAGCGTAATTGCAACTTTACCGAGTGAAACCGTCCGGGTGTGAGAATTCGTGGAATTCCTCCGAAACTTATTCGATTCGATCTCCGTAATTACCATCGCGCGATCAGAGGAAAGTATTTCATTTACACGCGTAAGAATTCGAGAGTCTTTCTTTGAAGAGCGACGTTGAAGGGTTACGAAAGGAAGCGTAAAGCTCGTTCCTAGGTCAGTCGAAGGCTACGCGTTTCAAACTCGTTCAAGGTTACCTGACAGCGATTTCAAAGTCGCATTAAGGTCGTTCCAATTCGAAGTTCGTTTATGGTAATTCAATGGTTACCTCATCGACTCGCCGAAGAGTATTTTATGGTTACTTAAAGGCAACTTCAAGGCTTTAAGATCCTGGAGATCAACGATTAGCACGCCTCGCCGATCCCGCCAAATTTCTCGGCGAATCGTGTTATCCAATTTGCGTCCGGTCGTGTATACACGTATCGACCATTCACTGATAACCAAACGTAACAACTTAATCCCAGCTGACACATTACCACGAAGCTTTCAGCCCGCCGTTATAATCCGCTAATCGCAACACGCGACCTGCTGCTTCGGAATAAACGTTGGATCGGCGTAAAAAGCTGCTCGAACGCCAGGCCGGTAGTTGAGTATTCATAGCGTATTCGCGTTCGCCCCGTTGGCGAGCCGTGCTCCGCTTTTTCAACGGTAGAATAAGAACACGAGCAGCGTGGCCTGAGTGATCGTTAACCTGTTCCCTTCGTGCTGCTCGAAGACAGGCATTTGTCTTCGATATTATTAATTCGCCATGGACCGTTGTTTCGGCGATGGCTTGACTCAATCGAGATCCCGAGTCTCCGGTTACGCCCACGTTAATGCACGCTGTTGCTAATGCCTCGTACGAGGACGGTCCCTGGGCTAGGTGATGAGCTCGATCCCGTACATGGTGCAGCATTTTTCATCCTGACTTCTGAGAAAGAGCGGCTTGTCGGCCAACGAAACGCCGTCGAGAGTAATCTGGCCACGAAAGCTCCGGCTAAGACGAATAGCGAGTACGCGCGAATCAAGCCGATCCGGTGCGTTAATGCGATTGTAAAATAAGAGGTGGATCGTGATGCGGCTGGAACGTGGCATTAAGAAGTCTTCACGAACGAATATTTTAACTACGTGCAACTGTGATTTCTTGATTACCGGCGGGACGGTCATAGCGGGGCTAGGGGAGGATTCAGCTACTATATTACTGAACCTACGACCGTAATAAATAATCGTAGACTGGTAGAACTGGAACTCTGCCTAGGCTAGAAATAAAACATCGGTTCGTCCTGTAGTCTGTCCGTGTCGTTCGGTGATTAATATTAAGCGCGCAGCGCCTATGCTGGCATTGCTGGCGTATCAAACTGCTTAGGTACGTTTCCCATGACAACCTAATGACGCTCGAGCAAATATGATACGTCGAGTTGGTTACGTTTGCGGGAACCAGTCGCTGGTGAACTCGTATCCCGAATTCCTGTTCGGATGTAAGAATAGAACACGATTCGCGTACCTTCGTTACAGAAATTAGCCTCGCTCCTCGCAACTCTCGCTGTCTATGCCCATAAAACTAGTGTCAACAACGCTGGACTTTGATCTACAGGCCGTTCACGTTCAAAGGAAGAACCTCCCCGGTTCAATTTCTCCCTCGACACGATCTTACGGGCACCGTTCGTGAATCGCAATTTAAACAATCACGAGTCGAAGCTTCTCGGACAAGAAACGAGAATGCGCTAACAAACCGGCGATTAGCGGCTGGACGACTCGGCTTTCCCTCTAATACGCTCGCCGGATGCAGTCTCACCCAAGATCGAAGATAAAAAGGGGTTGCAGAGGGGCGTGCGACGTCTCCCGGGCGAATCGCAAGAAATCGCGTTGGAAAAAAAAAAAAGGAGAAAACGGGAGGAAAAAGAAGGAAAAAGGAACACGTCTGTTCGTTCTTTGTAATGTGCATATTGACGTGCTGTTGGGCCCGATACCGGTTTCGCGAGGCGACGTGGATCTTGCTCGGTCGCTTCATCGTGGAACGAATTACGTAACGCGTCCTCTCGGCGGGGGTAAACGGTGAAATCGGGCCTGGATCATCGTTCCTGATAGATCCTCGGTGACTAGGTGCGTGAACGGCGATACAGTCGAATAATACAGGGTATTACAGGTATTCGTGAACTATCGGTACAGGCTTAACTGGTTAATAACGTTCATCGAAAGGTACAGGAAAAAAAAAGGACAGGAAGGATTTAAAATAAGTATAGGTCGGTGTAAATTGATCGTTTCCGGCATGTTAATGATTTTATATGCGTTCATTAGGGTTATTCTTACGCTTCGGTCTCGTAGCCATTTTTCTGCTCGTTTCTCGACACGCAGGTATTTACAGAGGAATAATTACAGCTTTTAATTCAGGTGTGAAGTGTACGAGGGAAAAAATCGCTGATATCGCAATGCCGCGAAGCTGTACGATTTCGCCTAATGCGAGCAATTCTCAGATCGTAATCTTCGTTCCGTTTATGATCTGTTTACCGAGATACTGGTAGGTACTTATTCGAACGAGCAATGGCGGATACCCTTTTTACGTACGAACGTGCAAAGAATAAGGCGTACTTGGCAATTCGCTGATACCGCGAATCTTCCTCGTAAAGAGATCAAGCCGATAGTCTCGTGTACGGTACATGTCATTCCTTGGAACTCGAGCAGCCATAACAGTTTCGATAATTACCTTCGATTATTACTGCTTATTATCGGATACCGATTCCAAGACGAATGGTCCAAGAAAGAGCCATCAGTGTCGGCCATTCTAACCGGAATATCGGCGATCTTAACGAAGGTGGGATTCGCTAATTATACGAGTCACGATCGTTCAGGATTTACGATCGCAACGAAAAGTAGATCTCGAGAGATCGATCGCGATCTTTCGCCACCGCGACGCGAGTACGTTTCGCCAGGTACACCGTTGCGCAAATGGTAATTTGTATGCATTATCGTAACGCGATATAAAATTGTCGGAGAAACTCTGTTTATCGTTAGACCTGTTGGCGTGAACGCGGGTCGATCGGTTCACGGATAAGGGAGCGATAACAGGGTGTACTTTAATTGGATTTATTGAAACGTGTAATTAGCCACCGTTGAATGTCAGAACATGATAGATTTGTTCGAAGGATATTCATCGATTAAAGTTTTTATAACGAGTTCGCGGGACGATCCTCGATGCTTACACGGAAGAATGATTGGAAAACCTGTATCGATTCGACGCTCGAGATCATCGCGTTGTATAATTAGCAAAATTCATCGGGTAGCGAGTCGTGTCCTTTTCAAAAAGTATCAGGGCGCCAGTAGAACGACCACGGTACATAGATCGACATCGATAAGCGGGCTTTTCGATTTCCGAGCAGGATATTTATCCAACGATCATCGTTCAAATTGAACGTCCGCCAAATCTTTTATAGAATCATCTATAAAATCTCGAAAGCGAGTGATAAACCTCGGATAACTTTCATTCCGTTCATCACTCGGTGTGGCCCGAGTGTTCTTAAGAAGCTCGTGGCTTCGTGGAATCGAGTGTTCGAAAGTTAAAGTTAATCGTTTCTCCATTAAGCGAGATTAGATACAGAAATTACATGGCGGTCAGACCGATCCGACCGCTTCTACTTATCGAATGATCGAAATCCTGGGGTAACGCCGTCTCGTGTCGATTACACCCTGCTCGATTAACCGTATAGATCATTTCGTTTAACCTCGAGCTAAGACGAGGCGCGCGTAACTTGTAGCTTCCACTAACTTGTAAATCCTCTCGATTAACCGAGGGTTAAGATTCTTTAAGCCGGCAAGATAAGCGTTCGTTCGGTAAACATATTAATATCGTAGCCGTGGCATTAGCGTGCGTGCCGTGATATGTTTTACGAGCGGGATCGCTCGTAATTTGCTTGCTTAATTCACGAATAAAGCTCACCACCGGGAACGGCGATCATGGGAATCGGCGATTCTCGCGATGCCGCGCAATGGTAACTGCAGGAATGTGCAGGAATGCGTGGTAGAGTGGACCGGCGTGTTTCATTCCCGGGGCAGTGAAAGGGATGAGTAGATAATTGTCAGCCATTTCTTTCGGCCGTGGTGAGATCGACGCCGCGAATTCCGTGAGCCTTCGATGCGCTCGCATAAGAGCACAGGGACTCTTGGATAAAATCATTTTCCCAATTAACAACCAAAAGAACGGCAATTTTCCCTTTCGACGCAGAAAAGCGGCGAGGCTAGCCGCTGGAACGCCATGTTCGATGATGTCTTTATGCCAGAGAAAAGAATCGCCGCTCGCTTTCGATGCTTTCGTCGCGTTTGTCGCTCGATTCTCGGATATTTTGTCCCAACTAGAAACTCGTTACCGGTTATTTTCGCAATGTACGATTTCCGTCGTTTCTTTCTCCGTTTCCTTTGACTTATTTCACTGACTTCGTGATCGGTTAGGTCTTTGGTTATTCGAACGTTGCCAGTACTCGCTTTGAGAACATAAATACGGAGAATTAGTCGTTTTATGGAAATGTCTTAAAAATTGTAACGATTAAATAATAATTCGAACGCGTCCACTATCATAAACGATCATAAACGATCGTGCTGTAATTTTTTAATTACGAATACGAAATTTTGTACGCCTCGTCTCGCCTTTGATTTTACCCTCGTCTTCGAACCCAATTTACCCCGATGCTGAAAGTTGGCAAGTATAAAAATAAGAAATCAAGGTATTTCGTGCATAATATGCAGCTTAATCTTGCCGATCGTCGAATCTAACCATGTAATTACCAATTAACCACGATCGCTTCGGCCAAGCGGACATTTCGCGTTCGTTCGCAATTTAACGTGAACGTTGATTGAATACGTGTCTCCCCATTTACTTCACTTATATGCATACGTCTCATTAACTTACTCCTGTCCGTTGATATACGTCTCACTTATAGCGTTTCCTCGGCACTTAATTACGTACAACGTCACCAATTCCATTAATCAGCTCGGTTTCAGGACGACCGTGTCCTTACCGTTAATTGCTTAATTTCGATTGTCCGCAGCGCCGCGGTGTATGCAACACCTTTGATTCGTCGACTCGAACGCACTCTATGATCCAGCCACGGTATTTCTTCGACAGTTTCGAGTACGCGTGTTTTCGTCTTTGAAGTCGGACCGGTTCGTTACGATCGCGACGTAGTTCCTTGTTTTATCGCGGTGGCCGGCTAAATTTAATAGCGAACGATTAAGATTGTTAAGACGGAATTAAACCGTTTTAATTGGATTCCTGGCACACCTTTCTTACGCTACTGCGTCTTCGTTATGCTTTCTTTTCGTTCGCTCGACGCGCGACCTTTCGCAATATGGCTGACAGAGCTACCGGTTTTGCGATTCCGAATTTTTCTTGAGATAACGTTACGAGCTCGGTACGCGTTTAATCCACAGTCAGATTGGTTCGAATCGAAAGAATTTGTTAAATAATGTCCCCGCTCATGAATGGATGATACGGGATTTTCCATCGAAAGTGTTCCTCGATGTATCGTTCGAATTATATCTCGCGTATCAAGAAAGCGGATACAAGAGCGCGGTAATACGATTCTAGTTTATATACGTATATATTTATGCCGAATGCGTTTCGTATATATACGATCGCATACGTCTATAGAATTTTTCGCGACGTTGAAACGGTACGCGAGATGAATCAGTTCGGGTTAGGTAACCGTAACCGAAGACGACAGCTGGTGATTTCGATCCTTTATGCGTCGTCTTGATTGCGAGGATTCGGATCGATATAACCGTTCGCAATCGCTGTGCTAAAGTGTAACGTTTAATGCTGGTGTGCTTCGTGTCTTTTGTTCCGGTTCTAAGAACTTCGTGTCCATTCTCACGACAGCGAAAGGGGAAGCTGTGACTTGGTTCGTGTTGCTTTTGTCCGCCGGTACGTATGGTACACACGTGATAACGCGGCTATCGATATATTTTACCGGCGCACGTGTGCCAGCCGAGTGTTTGCGACGGTGCTGCCATATACGGTCTTCTCGACGAACCACTCCCACAGGAGACGCAATTAAACTGTCCATCGAGGATTAACGGCGTAGAGGGCAGAGATGGTCTGGCCATGGAAAAATCGACGGGTTCTGTTGCGAAAAAAATCGGCGATATTAATCAACGGTCTATCGTCGAATATAATACGCTCGAATTTGCTCTGAACGGTATTAAAAAGTGACACCGGTTGATTCTGCTTACTCGGGCTCTGTACGTCCTTTGTTTCAATACGTTAACACAGTGATTTCGATTTAACGAGTGACGGCCATGATTAATGGAAGGAAAGTTATATTTACGACTCTCGCGTAACGGAGAATTGTTTTGCGGATAAGTTTGCCGAATGTGGACGAAGGTTGGCGTGAAATCGGCGTGAAGCATTCGAGAATGGTAAGTAAGAAAATACTCGATAATAGTTTCTTGATTCACGAAGTTTCGCGTGTGACGTTTTATTTACGAAGGATCGTCGATTGCGCAGTAATGCAAACACGTTGCATTTAGCGGCCATATTGAAATATCAATTTCACCGCGATTAAACATATGCTTAGCATTCATACGATCTTTATATTTATGTTTTATTATTATGAATTATTATAACTAATTAAAAATGGCGTATGGTATAAAGAGATCGATATAACCCAGGACACGAAAGTTAAAATACAAAAAAATTTCTATACCTCCTTCTCAAAAAAAAAAAAAAAATAAAAAAAGAACAGGGTACGTTAGTAAAGAAAGATTTTCTCGTATATTCGATCTTCTTTTTTTCGTAACACGAATGTAACTCGTTGGCAGTAGCGTGTAAAATCGTGTACGCATATACAATTAAATTATTCAATTTCTTCTCTGCGCGGAAGATTCGTCTTCCGTGCGTTATCTCTTTGAATAAATACCATACGAAGTTTATACCGATTTTTCTCGCATAGGTAGATAGTATCGCGATTTTTCATGTCGTTTTTCCAACGTGGATGACCCATGCTAGATGGTGGACATCGATCACCGTCAATTCATCGCCAGTCTACAATTTATCCTCCTGCGAGCCGGAGATTATAGGAGTTGGGCGCCGCGCAGATTCTTCATCAGGATCGCTGTTTGATGTATGGCTAGGCCTGGCCTGGTGCGAGTTCCCCCAGCTTTTAATGACACTCGAAAACAATATGGCTTTACGAGCGATAAAATTGGTCTCGGCGAAACGTTTTGCGCGGTTTTTGCTTTCTCCCCTTAGCTTCGCATGCAGCCTTGGTCTCGAGGCATTGCAAGAAATTAATTACAAGGAACGGACTATACCGATGCAGCTGCGAAAGCTCTTTTAAATAGTTAAATAGAAACATTAAGAAGACTCTTCTTGCGACGAAAAGAGAGGATAAAGAGGAAGAGACTCTCGCTTTGTTCGTTTTCGATCGGTTCGAACAAAACTTGGATCATCGATAATATTCCTTTCAAGTGGAATTTACTCTTCGCATTTCATTGAAAAAAAACACCGCCATAAACGTGGAAAATAAAGGAATATCGCGCGAGTAGATTTGCATTTCGTGCAGTTGCGAATAGAATTTTTGTAATTTCAAGAAGCTGCTGATCGCAGGAGCGTGTTCGAATCGTTGATCGATGTAAGCTGTTACATTATCGTTTTGTCGACTCTTCAGAGATGCTTTTGTACTCGATTTCCTTTCTGTAGGAGAGTCGTAATGGCGGAGTGGTATGTTGTTCATGGGAACGGGATGTGATTCGAGGCTTACCGTGCCTGCAACTTTTTCCATCCGACCTCTCGTATCGAAAAGGTGGTTATGCATGAATCACGACACGAGCACAGGTCCTTTGCTAGCTGTGACGACCTGTTTCGAGGTTTCGAGTAGTTAACAATGCTCTCGCGTGGCATCGATACCGCGATCTTCCCGAGTCATGAAGCGTACACCGGTGAGATGACATCAAAAGATCAGCCTGGAGGATGCTTTTAGCCCTCGTTCGTTATGCAGCTTGCGATCAGATTTGCTCCACCGTGTTTCCCTCGGTTAACGTCGCAAACGTTCGATCAAGGGTCGTACAGGAAGTATCGGCTGACATTTGCGTATAAGCGTGAAAAGTCAGATGAAACGGATCTTCGTTAGAAGTTCTTTAACTTCTCCACGAGAACGTCGTGTTTTATCCCGCGGCGTAACCGTGAACAAGGGTTTGTGTTAAAGCATATAAGAACGAAGGACACACGATCGGATAGTGTTTCGAACAATTAGAATTGCAAAGCTGGCAGATGAGTACGAGGATAAATTTGTTTCTTAATTAAATGCTTCCATGCGTTAGCCGGGGTGTGCATAATGCGATCGAGCGTTCGTGCCAGTCATCGTTGGAATACAATGGATTTTCACGGGGACTAAATGGAGGCTGCGACGATTATGTAAGATAAAATCCGTCTCCTACTTCATCTTCTAGTTGTACGATTTAATTCCTAAATTATTTCAAAGCTTATGACCATTTTTTCGTTGTTCCTCTTTTGTAGATGTCCAAATTCGTGCCTTTTGATATTTCTTGTCACACAACACGATAGGGAATTATTTTGGAGGACTTGGATGTATCGAGGAAAGCTGAGGAATATTTTCGCGTATCCTAATCGTCGAGGCTGTCGATTTTAACGAAGCACGAAGACAATACCGGTCGCGAACAATGAGACCGATACTGGTTTCGCGTGTCCAGCAACGCGAATTCTATGCCAGGCTTCTTCTTTTTCTTCCGTGTCTCTGGCCCCGTATCGCCACTTGTTATCTCCTGTATACCTCTTGCAGTCTCATCGCTCCCGACGTTGTACAATTGGCATACAATAGTGCGTATAGAATTAGAATCGACGATATGCCGCTTTGTACTCGTTAGGAATCGACTTACGAGCCCGACGATCGGGCTTCGTTCTATATTGATGTACCTTGTCCGGAACGATCGCGATGTCCATCGTAACTTTCGTTGTCCATGCTTGTTTACTACTTGTTCGACCAACTTGCACGATTGTCTCCGTAGTTTATACCGAAATTCATTCCCAGATGAATATTTCCCAATGGAAATGTAAAAGTCTCGCGTCCAGTCGAGGGAGGATAACTCTGAGAAATTGTCAGAGGATTTAACTCGTTGAAATTTAGTATCGCTGTTGGAATTCTTCGTAGTTGTTAAGATGGATTCTCTGCGAGGTGTTGTTATTAGATTTCGAATTTTTCTTTTATTTGAAGCTTTGGAGAAAAGCGAGATCGGTTTTAGGAGGAACAGTTTAGCGATTAGATTCGAGAACCAGTTTCGAAAAGTTATTTCTGGAATAGACGTTAGGATTCTCATTCTCCCGAAGGGGTTACTCGAATCTCGATAAATTTCTATAAATGCACGGTATCAAAAATCAATTTCGAATCAATAACAACCGCCCTTCGTTTATATCTGCGAGCAGGCCATTGGAAATAACTTTTCCAGCGATTACACGCCGAAATACGTGGATCGAGGGGATGATTTAGCCGACGTTGGCCGATTATAGCGGAGAATCCGGCGAGTTGGCCGTGATCTTCCCTTCGATACTGCGTGACAGAGTTGTTCGTCCCCCCGTCAAGGGATATTATTCCCGGCCGCGGCTAATAATTAATAAAGACCTTCATATCGGCTAGCGTGGCATTAAGTCGTTAGAACCGGTGAAATCGATTGGAAAATACTTACAACGGTAATTTTGTTAAGCTGGTGCCGATAACGCTTGATGGCGAGGCAAAACCTGAACGTAGCCGATCATATTGCAGCTGCTATCGATCGCGAACCACTATGATCCGTCCTCCACTGTGGTTTGCGATCTTCGATATCGCGGTTAAGATAAATAGAGTGGAATCCTGGTACGTGGGTCGAACCTGCGCGAACAGTGACGAACGCGAATCTTAGAGGGACAGTGCCGGTCGCAGAATCCGTTTAGTTCTTTCGTGTTCGTGACAGCGACGACGGCGAGTTATAATATCACAATGTCCGCCGGTTACGAGCACCCTGCACGACCAAGGTCTCGACGTAATTACGGTAATAGCTTAATGCATGTAATTATCGACGGATGGTTTAATTCCGATTGCAATTGCTTGGGTGGTACATCGTCTCGACGTTAGGCTGCATTGTTTCTGTCACGCATGCCCGGGTTTTCGTCATGGTGGCTTAAGGCGTGGTACGCTTCTACCTTTTATCATAGATATCGTTAGATCTCGCACGAAACCGGATTAGACACGGATTTTTGTATCGTTAAGAATAGTCTCCTTAACTCTACATTCGTAAACTATATTTACGGTTACATTGTTCATAAACACATGTCTCTGATACACCTTACTTTTAAGTTCACCTAATTTAACACTAGGTGTACGGACATTTTTTGTGTACCTACATTTATGGAGACTCGTCAGATTTACGGGTACAGAAAACCACGTATTTTCTTTAAAAAGAAGACCATGAGTTTAATATAAGTAGATTAACCGTAGATTCATAAATTATATTCGTTTAAAACCCTACTTGCCGCTGACTTCATCGACACAATCTAGAAACTCGCGATACACACAGAAAGTGCGAAGTGTAATTAACAAGCTTCGCTGCGAAAAGTTTGCGTTTGAACTGTTTTATTTCGCGAATCTAGGGTTAAAAAGATGGCGGATGAAAAGCATATTCGGCATTGCACGCTTTANAATTAATCCGAGCATTCTAGGCACAAACTACCGCGATATTCCATACACATGCTGTAAGAGTTCTTTCAGTTAAGAGTGTATGAGAGACGTGTGTTTATGAATCTAGAGTTTTAACCGAACATTTATCTATCGTTGAAACGAGAACTTTGCATCAAATGATAGGACGCGAGAGAATAACTAGAAGTTAACGACCTTGATTTCTATTAAATTACCTGGTCTGCTAAACGGAAGAAGAAGCTAGTAAATTCCCGAAACTAACATCTCGCGAGACATCCGAATAATTCAGGAGCACGTTGTAATATTCCTTACCGGTACTCTGTTGCGCCATTCGATCGGAGAAAAAATTCTGCAGACAGGCCTCTCGTGTGCTCGGTATAAACGCGAACTCAATAAAGGGACGCGGTAACCGCAGATAATTCAGGTAGCGAGGGAGAGAGCGTCCATTGAAGCGTCTCGCTTGTATTCAAATTCGACGTTCACGAGCGTGACCGTGTCACGTAATCGATAGGTGAGCACTGCCACCGGACGGGGTGCGTCGTCCTTTTAAAGTCGGGACGTAATCTCGCCTGGCCACGTCAGTCATTCGCTGTGCGTTATCTCGCTCGCATCTCGTTGACTCTATTTCCCCGTTTAACCCTTGCGGCACCGCGACAGAACCGTGTTTCAAGCGCGTGCACACCTGTCTATAAATCCGTAACCGTCCTGCTCCCCGATTCACCTGTTGATTCCACCAACGTGTCCCGTGCGTTACGCGCGTGCCATCGAATTTTACTCAGGGTTACGAGTGAGCCACTGGTGTAATCCCTGTGGGATTCAGGCCCGAACGGGTTTTTAAATGGACCAAGCTTTGCCGACTTTGTGCCTCGTTTTATGCGAACGATCATCTCCATCGTAGATCTTCGAAGAATAATCCTGCCAAGTGGTTCCTTCTTCGGAGTTTTGTCACGTGTAGACAGACACGGAATTAGTTTTCAATTATTTGCAGAATATTTTCGGTGACTCTTGTATTACGTGGATGTCAGGTTCCGGAAGAACGAGCAATTTTAGTTTGGTATGTTTACGATTTTTTTAACCGTTTGAGTCCCAAGCAGCGCGATCGTGCTGTTCGGATTTCACGTCCAGAAGGCCCAAAACATTTCGAGCGTTCTTGACAACTGTCACCGACTGTCCAAGTCGAATTTACTGACGCAAGTACCTTATACAGTTTCTTCTTTCAATGTAAATAATACATTTTACGATAGGCAGAATATTATAATAATAGTGCAATAATGCATTATAAAATAACACATATTGTATTTCATTGTTATCTTCTCAATAATTTTTATCGAACGAAACTTGATATATTTATAAACTTATAGTACGCATATGCGATAAATGTGACGGAGCGATGAGAAAAACAGAAGAATTACGTTACCTAACGCATACAAGGAGCGCTATTGCTCAGATTGAGATTCACCGATGTAAAGTAAAACAAACGCTATTGCGCCGTTTAGGTCTTCTTGTACTCATTTAGCACTAGGTTTACGGACGTCTTTTGCATACCTATTTTTACTGACACCCGTTAGATTTACAGGTAAAACACTACCTATTTTGTTAAGAAGAAAGACCAACGAGTTTAATTTAAAAACAATTACAATATTAACAAACATAATATGTTAATTAAATCTATTAATATTGTATAATCTGAGCAATAATCCGTCCATCAAATTGTCGGGTCCCGTAAATCTAGTGTTAGAGAAAGCGCGATAACGCTGTTTGGGCTACAGTGTTTTTCCAAAACCCTCTTGGAGTCAAACGGTTAAGGATCGCGGAAATGATTGCATTTTAGTTTGGTACGTTTACAATTTTTTTTTAGAATCGCAGAAATGATTGAATTTTAGTTTAGTATGTTTACAATTTTTTTTACGATCGCGAAAATGATTGATTTTTTTCTTGGTAGAGACAATTTTTAGTTTCGATCTTTGTACAGCACGGTTGCTTAATAGCTTTTTTTTATAATATCGTAAACATGCCGGGTGAAGTTCGTCGTTCGTTTTCGTCGATGCCTTTCGGTCTCAGTTGCGTGTTATTGTCTGGCCTGCTCGACCAGGTGGCTCGTCGTGTCCAACGTGTTTTCATCGTGTTTCGACGTAGGCGACGTAGCTGTTGAATATGACATCCGCTTGAATGAGGCAAGGAGTTAAAGGTAACTCTCGTTATTACGCGACAAAATTTCACGCACATAAGCAACAAAATTTCGCGTATAATCAGAATTAAAAAAATTTGTAGCGTCATAAAGGAAGCTTAAAATATTAAGTGTGATCGTATCATCGAATTAACTCATTTGCATCGTTCGAAGAACTGGAAAATTGGTCCATATTACTAACTGTTGGCTTTACAATGTTTATTTTTTTTTTAATATTTTTATAGTAGCTTTACCTCGTTCTTCGCTAACGCGCATACTTGCGTTTATGATGCAAATGGATTAACCCTTTGCGGTCCGAATTATATTTCAATTTTGTTACCAGTAGCTCTTAACGTATCTAAATTTATTATTTGGAATTTATTTCCACTAAAAAATAGGGCTATTTAAATAAATAAAGGAAGAAAGAAATTCGATTAAAAATCAGTTATATTTACGCTATTGTTATACTTTGTAATTTTCAAGTGTAAATCTCTCGAAACAATTTCCCAATGTCGAGTCACACTCGACATAGGACCGCAAAGGGTTAAACGACCAACTCCCTGTGTTTATTTCGTTATATTATAAATCGTATATATGCTAAATATTCGTTTAAAAATCGTAATTCTCCAAGTCGATATCGAGAGAGGAGATAAATATAATACTTCACCGAGCACGATGACGCCGAGCTTTCGTATTCTTCTCGAAAGACGCTTAACACACGTTCTCATTCGTTCATTTGACACTTGCATTCACGATAAGTATAATATTATTTCATTCTGCCCTGGCATTTACCTCAAAAGCCGTGTCGAGGGCGTACCGCAGGCTGAAACGGTCGATCCTTTAAGCAGAAGTTTTCATGCGAAATGTAAAGTCATCGTGACACAATCGAAACGATTCGGTATACGTACCTTCGCTATTGCAATCCAATTTCGTGAAACTCACAGAAGAAATTATACCTCGTTACATCGACTTTTTTTCCCCCCTCTCTCTCTCTCTTGGTTCTCCGTCAACTCCATTCTCGTCGTTTCCGTTTAATTACGATGCCCTTTTTTCCTCTTTTCTTTTCGCCCGACCGACCCGTCGTTACGTGGCAAAATTTCTCCTTTTCGTCCCCGCGTTCAGCTTGTTCCACTTTTTACCGCAATCAATTAAGATTCCTCTTTGCTTGCTTAAAATTTCATGTCACTTTAAGTACACCCCGCGTTCCCTTGAATTACCCTCCTATCGTGGACTTAATTTGTTCACCTCGTTCTTCCAGCTCCCCCTGCCCGTAAAAACCTAATTGCTCGCAATGGTGTATACTTATATCGACAAAAACCGCGACCATTGTCAGCCCCCTATTAACTCGTTCTAACCCTATCGACGTTCCACGGGAACGGTCTTAATTTGCATAAGAGGACTCCTATTCGAGACATTTACGAGCGTACGAGACTCGTGCCGTTTTGCGAAATATCGCGCGAAAATCGCGCCTATCTCGAGGCCTCGTAAATCGACCGTGAAAGAGGGTGGAAAAAATTTGGAATAAAGGAAATGGAAAGAGGAGATTAAAGACCAAGGGGAAGAAGAACGCTTTTGGATTCTGGCTCTGAATTTTCCATCTCGTTGACGGTTCTTCGGTTTACCGAGATCACTTGCCCGACGTCCGATCGATCGACGTACTCCGGCGTCGATACGCGGAAAGAGAGACGCCTGTGCAGTACACGCGGCTGCTATGCAAATATGTTACAAATAGTACCAGGAACAGCGTATTTGAAATGCCAGCCGGTATCTGGGCTCGTGGATCGGTTTTGACTGAATACCTCATTAGAGCGGGACACCGGTTCTCGGTAAAACGTCGTTAGGCGTATCCTACGTTCGCTTCTGTTGGCGAAACCCACGAACTTCGCTTTCCCTTTGCCTGAAATTCCGTCACGGCCGTTTTTGCCATCGACGTCGTTTAAAGGTAAATAAATTACGCACGGTTGTCCGATCGCGTAAAAACGCGTCGGTTCGTTTCTTCATCTGGTACCCGGCGCGATAACCGCCATTGCGAGGCGCACAGCCACGCATAATGGATCGGTCACGAATTTTTGCCACGCACTGGTAGACCACGCACTCGAGCTCGCGCTCGCGCCTCTTCCGATCGCGCGGAAAGCTGTAGAAGCTCGTCGATCTTCGGTTTTATAACGTCCCGCCGATTTCAGCGAAGGTTTTACGGTGCAGCAGGAAAAAGCACTGGAATCGTAATGGTTTTCTGGTCGCTTCGAATAGGAAAACGATCGTAAAGCCGTCCAGCTCGGTTGGCACTCGTGTATACCTTCGGTTTCATTCGTTTCCATCGCCGATTCAATCGCGATTTCACCGGTATCTGGCGTTTTTACAGCGATACCTGAAGGCGCCTAACGATACCGAACATCCTCGTAAATGAATATCGCGATTATATACAACGCGTCCCGGGTATTGCTCCTTTTAGTTACAATAGCGAACTGATAGCCCTTTTCTTACCGGCCAGGCGACGAGAACCGGTTTGCCAACGCGTCGGCAACCTTGGCAGTAGAACAATCGAAATTACTTGCTCCCTGCCGCATAACCTCTCCGACAGATCCATTTTTTCTAATCTACCTTTCTGCTACCGGACCATGTATATTCTCTTATACTCACCCTCTACTCTCTTCCAATTTTCCATGCTTTCCGTGAAACCGCAGGATCTCGTTCGATCTCGTTATCAGGTTTCCACCGATTATTTCATCGACTGTCGTTCTTTCGGCTAGTTTCCAATTTCACGAATTTCCTAAGTTTCAGGGATTTCTAATAAACCCGAGATCCGACCACATTCGCTATCACCGTCGCTCCTTCCAACCGACCCTCGTAAAAAATAAAAAGGTAAACGCGAACGCATCACCTGCTCGCGTCTTGCCTGATTCTCCAAACAACGCTGACCGCAAGAATACACGCTATTCCAGGGAATTCAATTTCACGAACGATTTGAAAGAGTGAAAAAATCGCGGCTGGAACAGGCTCGAAACGGCTCGCCTGTTTCTTGCACCGGGACTGTGGCCTCATCTCCGGGCCGTGATCGGCGTCAAGTTGATTTCTCAGTCGTGGTCCCGCCGGCCAGAGGATGAGCATTTAATTGAACGCTTTGTTCACGTGCCTTTTTGCCGATGGCCACACCGGCCTGTGGCCCCTCGATCACGGAAGGAATGTCCTCCTCGTCGGGGTCTCTGTCGCCGCAGACGGATAACGCGATGGGCCAGGGGACCTTCTTATCTCGCGAGATCTCTAATTAAAAGATTTCTCATTGCCGCCTTCGACCGCTTGGACAACGAAGAGACGCGGCCGACCGTCGGGATGCCGGCGACGGATGCCGATGCCGGCTGTTAATCGGCGCCGATTCCGGTTAATCGGTAATTAGCGATGCGGATGCGGCCGCTCGAGGAATGATTGAAAACGCTGCGTCGTTGCCCGTTCAATCGCAATAGACGAGGGTCGTCCACGGTCCCGCATTGTTAATTGAAATACGATCGAGATCCACCGGGTGGGTGCTCGGGGTGCATCGGTAATTCCGTCGTTTGCAATTTTACCGCGTCGATCGAGCGATGAGTATCTCAAGCCTTCCGCGTTTCGTTTCCAGTTCCAAGCGGATACATATTTTCCCTCGGCGAATCGTCTAACGTTTAAATTCGATATTTCGACAGACGAAGACTCCTCTGTGCCATTTTGTAATCTCTCTCAGTGAAATTATCGTAATGCTTAAATCTTCGTTTCGAACGAGTTTCGAAGCTTAGAGTTTGAAAACGCGGTAGAGCTTCGAACGAAGCTCGAAGCGAGCCGTTAAATAATCAAGGTACAGTAAGATCGGTGCTATTATTGCGATAAATTTTATCAATTACAAAATGATATCGCGGCGATATTAATGTCAGCCTGTAATAAACGCTAGTCGAAGAACGGATAGCGAGCAGCTTTAATGTAGGTCGTTAAAGTCGCCGGTGAAAAGTAATCGCCACTGAATTTCGCCATTTCGAGGGTAGCACGGAGGCAGGGTTAAGATAAATCGAACGCTCGAGTTGTAAATTTCGTCCTTTCGTTTTCTTTTATCAGACACGGGTCCGGCTGTGGTTCCCGGTTGAAATGGTCGCGCGTCTCGTGCCAAGTTGTTCGCTTTATTCGATCGTTTGGCGAATTAATTAGGAGCAGGTTGGACGGCGGGAAGGTATTATCTAAATCATAATTTGCCACGATCCCCGATACGACTGCGATTTATAAAATCGGGCCGACTTTAATCGCCTCGCGAGGGCACGTACCGTTCCGGTTTTGCATGTCGGATGTTCGCACGGTGTGTTTTAATTAGCGTCCCGGATGGCTGACAATTTCTTCGGACACGCGGTGTTCCACGGTGGAAACAGGGTCAGAGATGCCTCGAACGAGGGCCGAGGTCCTGTTGGATATGTACGGACACGCAGAAGGAGGGATTTCTCGTGCGTACGTGATGTAAGTCCACTGTAATTAAGAATTCCGCGTTGCCTGGTAACCGAGAAGAGAAATCGGCCGTGCGTACTTACGGTCGCGTGAAAATGTTCCTCTTTTGGACGAGTCTTAGAAAATAGCGCGGGAAAATGATCTAGGACGAAGATGATCGAAGAGGATGACAATATTTATTTCGTTGATTTCTAAAAATGATCCTCGAACTGTAGATTCATTTTTACGATACCAGGAATCGTCCGTTGGAAAATAGTTTTCAACGCTAAACATATCGCGACCGGCGAAAAAACTTGCACAGGGAAAATTGGAGGCCTAGGAACTCGTACTCTTTCGCGTGTATTAAAAGAAAGACGGAGAAGTCGAACGATCGGAGCGATAACGTCGAATACGGAGTGAAAAAATTTTGGATAAAAAATTTAAAAACCATGATTAGCATTGAAACGTTTCTTCGTACCTGTGAATACGCATACGTGAATGTTAAACAAGAATCTAAGACCGTAATGGCTTTTGGTACTGCTCGGGGGAAATGAAAAGATAAAAAATGTTTAATGGCTGCTTACAGCGTAATCTGTAATTTTACGTCTCTCTGTACTTACCGACTATTTGTCCGCGACAAATAATATAATTAAATTACAGCGCAAATAAGTACTTACTGTCCGACATTTGTAATTCGGGATTTTCGTATTTCTCATTTTTTTCTACTTCCCTTTCTCGAGTCGAAAGCTGGTTCCCGGTTTTCCGATAGAGCAACGATTTATAAAATACCGGTAATCGAACATTCATCGTTTCCCGGTACTCCGACGCGACGCCATGTTAGGCCCGATTAATTTCCACGTTTCTACACAGTATGCAAATAAGTGACGGACGAATGTCCATGGAGGAAATTAGGTCCTTTGGAGGTTGCATCGACGTAACAGGTGGTGCCAGGCCCGTACAGGGACGATAATTTTCTGTCCGTTCCACGACCGATCCCCGTGTAATTATTACCCAAAGACAAGCGAGCCGAGAAAGTATGCTTTATGATCCTGTCTTTCGAGCAACTGCCTCTGATTACGGGTACATCGGTCGATCGTTTGCGGTCGTGATTCAAGGCTTCTTGCGCCGAGGTTTCTAGCAAACCGTCGCTATTCCGCTACCCCTCGCGTCACTCGCTCGCTGATTGAATGTTTATCCAACTGCCGGCCGTTGCAATTAAATTTTCTTACCCTATCCGGCGATTTTCTTCCTCTCGACCTGCATCGTCGTCTCAAATTGTTCCCAGAACGATGCGAGTTATCGAAACCGAAATAACACTCTTTCCGCACCGAGATTGCCCAGCGAGCAAACATCGTAAATCGTTTCTGATCCGTGCTTCAAGCGGTAATTGAAATAGCGTAACATATTCAACAAGTAAGGAGATCAAAGGAGCAGAGAACAGCGATTTCGAGTCTACTTAACGTTCGCGGAATCTGTGTTTCTACGGTTAAATGATACCCGGTGAACCGTACAAGCGAGCAAACGTGATTCTCGATCAACGAACGTCCATCGAGTCGATATCGATGCCACGATACTTATTAATTCGGACACGCGTTGTAAATAAGATGGAATTTTATTATATTTCGCCGTCCTCTGGGCTTCGTCGGTCTTGCTCGAACCACGGGTTTAAAATGGACGAAAGTTCCTTGGATAAGCCTCGGAGAGGGTTCCGCAAGGAAAGACACGTTGTGATTAAATCCTTCGAACGCGTAATTGGAAAGAAGGATGCTTTACGAGCCTGCTTTCGAAGAGCCGTTCTGCTGCTCGCGTCTCCGTGACTTAGGATCGCGATTGCTGTCTGATGTCACGATAACGTGATCAGATCGCGGAGATAGAGGAGCGGCTTGTGTCTACCGATCGTGTCATCCCTCGATTTTTCCTTGCTACGTTTAATTCCTCATCGAGCTTCGCGTTAGATCGGTGTTCAATTCACGCCTCGATTACTATTGAATCATCGAATCCCTGGAAATTCCAATTAGACTTCGCGAACTTTGAAAATTATCAATAGCTCTTTGCTCGGTATCGTTTCTCGAAAATCTTCAAATTCGCTATTTACACAGAGATAAACGATCAGGAAGCACGAATGGCCGCTTTTCGGCACTCAGCTCGAAGACTCGTGCCATATATTACACATCGGTGTTTTTTTCTTTGAAAATTATTATGCTACGTTGTCGAACACGGTGATTGCTTCGGTGAAAGACGTTCCTCCTTTATTGATCGCGATGACGAAGGATGGATACGCGATAATTAAATCGCTGCCGGATCGGCAGAATATCCCCGTAAACCGGACTCGTCGATCGGCCAGGTAGCTTTGATTTATATCCAACGAGCAGAAAAATGAATCGTCCGACCAGCGGTTTCGCGATAAACAGAATTTCCCTGAAACTGTTTACGTTCTGCGCGACTACGATAGTGGCACGCATGATCGTGGCAGACAAAGTCTCTTAATTAGAGCAGAGTACGAGCTGCAGAGTCGACTAGGAACGTTTAACCCTGATAGAGTGGTTCGCTTGTTATCAATGGAACCGAGTTAATTGCGTTCGCGTTAAAAATTCATTATCATCGGTGTTGACATTAGCGAGGTCTCGAATCAATTAATTGGTCATCATTAATCCCTAGTACGGAGATTTCGATCGACAAACGACTCGATTAACAGGTTAATACAGATTCTTCTTTATCCGAGACCTGGTTCCTATCTTTTACGAGCAATGCCTATTTTTCTATTTCTCCGGCAAGGATTTTCCCTCGAAGCCGGCCGGGATTAGACAGCAGAGGATTACTTTCCCGATGCACTGTCGATTTCGCAAATATCGTTTAACGAGGCGTGATTGATCGATCATCGATATCGGGCAACGTTACGTTCGGTATAAATCGCGTACAAGGGATTTAATTACGCAACGGACACGTGACAATTCGTACACCTGGTTATTAATTTACTGCGATTTTAAAACACGGATCGGAGCAAACGTTTCTTTCGCTAGTAGATACCCGCTCGGCGCGGTCTGCTCTGTCTGGCAGAAACTGCGAATCATTAATCAACGTCGTCCGCTGAAAATTTCGCGTTGCTTCGGTGCACTTGCTCGCAACCGTGTGCGTGTATGTACAACACATTTCGTTTCAATTTACGCCGGAGAATTTAATAGATCATGGCATCGACAACATTGTGAAATAATTTACCGCGACACAACAGACTCGTCGCTAATGCAGAGTCGAACGGACAAGGCCGCCTCCGAGGATGGATTAACATAACGTCGTTGCGAGGTACGGTAATTTGAAACGATAAGGAATTATTGGGAAAAAGAGAAATTTATTAACATTTCGGAAGATTCCAAACGACGACTTTATTTGAATTTATTTATTTACACCATCTCTCGAGGCTTTAAAATCAATTTTTTGGGAATTCAGCGATTTTTTTAACAATTTGGAAAATAAATTAACGTTTATCTTTCATTCGTTTATTTATCGTTTCGAAATGGAACGATAGTCTAGCTGATGATCCGGGTTTACACTTCTCTCGCGAAAAAATTCAAGATAAAATTTTTCAACGTCCGCGAAATTAGTTGGCGAAAATTAGAACACGTGCACGAGTCATTTAATATCGTTGCAAGCACAGGAGTGACTCAGAAACTCGGGGATCATCCACGAAGTGCTTTTTCTTTCGACTCACGACCCCGACGCGTCCATTGTCTCCGAAAACAATAGCGGCGTGTATCATTGTTCCCTTTATAGAGGATACGCGTCTTTTTCGTCGTTGTCACGCCCTTTCCGCCCTTTTAATGAAGATCTGACCGCGTAGATTATGAATGCGTTTCCACGTGTAATATTAATTTGATCAGAGGCGTGCATTTCTTCGTCGGGTTTCTTCCTACCACGTCGAGGATGTCGTGCTTAGAATAACTGCCAGAAAGATTTACAAACTTTTGTGCATCGTGCTTAAATTTCAATGACCCCTGCTTTAGCTATCGTTGCTTAAATTTCCTTTTTTTTTAATTAAGATATCCATGGTATTCGTCAAAAACCCGGAACTAGGACCTTGAACATTCAACGAACGCTGAATCCGTTAAATCGTATTAATTACAAATAGAGAAGGAAGAGTGGCTGGAATGGAAGAACTCGATTTACTTCTTGCGAGTTTATTCTTTGTACCGATCGACCCGCGGTTCGATTTTTCTTCGGTATCGGTTTCAAACTCTTTACATGTGCCCGGAGTCTGCGGTTTCCGGTAGAACCGCCGCGAGAGAAGAAGAAGAGTAAGAATCTTTCGAACGGTGTCAGGAGTTGCACCAACGTTGCGTGGTTTAACGAGCAAATCCTCGTGGAACGGTCTCGAGTCCTCGAGGTATATACCTGTACGCCATATTGAATATTGCAAATCGTGCTTAAGCGATACGTACGCGGCACCGGAACGCTTGCGAGCCCGGCAAAAAGGAATTAATGGACGGAAGTTTATTCCCGTTCTTATCGTGGTAATTGGATCTATATAACACTAGGAATCGTTATAGCTGCAAGAGCGATTGTTCGATTACGTTCGAAGATAAATATTTATTAGTCGCACGGCGATTATACGTATTATACGCATTAATCGAAATAAGACGGTAATTTCGATCGTTCGAAAATATTTCTCCCGTTCCATATATTTTCCGCAGTCTGCCAGTTGTCGACGGGCCTCGATACAGATCGTTTCCACGCCGGTTAATAGGTAAATTGACTTTACAACACCGTTTACGAGATTTATTTCGAAGACGTTCCTAGACGTCTGATTTCCGGTTTCTTAATTGCCGCAATGAAAGTGCCGGTGATTTTTGCCACCGTTCGAATTCGCAGAACTCCTCCTTCTCGCTTTCCTTCCCTCTCCTATCTTCCACCGCGGCGTAATGTTCTTAACCGGTTGACATCCGGCGGAAACTTGAATTCCCGGGTTTATCTGTTACAAGCTTCGAATCGTGCATAGCGATAAAACGCGGCAAGGGCGAGCTTACTGGGAAAACAGCCGCGAGATCCGCGAATGTAACCAAGGGATAATTAAGTTCGGATGCTTATTCGATGACTAACGAACCAGTTCGTTTGCGAACGTTTCATATTTCCATTAGTTGCCAGGATTTTTTCTCGACGAAAAATCGTTTGGTGGAAGGAGCGAAAGCTGCCCGTTTAAGGGTAAAGAAACACGCTGTTTAAAGGCTATATCGTCGCGTTCTTCTCGCGGTAACTTCTCGTGGTCGTTATCCAGGTTGGATGAACGGGGTTCCTTCGAACGGGATGGATTCGATGGAAGGAAGAAAAACGAGATGGTCGGGCCGATTCGATGATCCTGTTTCGAAAGAAACCCGGCATATCTGACGTAATAATCTGCACGAGTTGCATGAAAAGCACCGAGCTTAAAACGAATTCCGCTAATGACCCTCCGTTTCCTCTTCTTTTGCAGATGCGTGGCTGGAATGGCAGAAAAGTTACGCGAGGCGGCCGCACGTGGCGACGTAGCGCGAGTTGCGCGACTCCTTGACGAAGATATTAAACCATTGCCGGACGAGGTGAGTCTTTTTTCCTATCATTCTTCCCTTTACAGACCACCACCTTGCTTCCTAAACGATCCTCCAATTTTTTCCACCGAGATATGCCCGCTAAAAACCGTATCGCTGTTTCTGCAAACGGTGATTCGATTTTTAGGTAACGTCGTGGTTGTTCTTTTTAATCAATTCATCTAATTTACAGGATTTACTTTTTAATCCATAATTATTGACGACTGTTTTGTAGAGATTTATCAAAATTCCAAGTATAATTAGGAAGGAGTATAATTTTATACACGATACACGATCCAATTGTGAATCTCGTTATGAAGAAATCCGATTCGTCGATCTGTCCTTGTTTCGTTACTTCAAGTCGCGTCTTTTTATTGTAAAAATTTCCGATGCTCGATTTTACGCAGTGTCTTTATTAAGATTAATAATTTACTTGTAATGCGTATTATAACTCGCGATATTAATAAGATCGCACAAATCATTACGATGGAGAAGAACGATGTAACATTTAAACGAAGGAAAGGCAAACACCGGGTAGGTTAAGTACGCCCCGAGTGGCGTAAAACTCTGGAAATTCATTCATCATTCGTCGCGAATTAAATCTCGCGAGGAATATAATAAATATTACACGCTTTATAAACGTGTAAAAGATAAATAAGTACTAAATAAATTTATCGACGTGCCGGTGGAACGAGTCAAGCTATCGAGATCATAATCGAAAGTAACAAGTGTCTCGACTCCAAAGAGGTCGGCTTTCCGTCCATCATTGTCGCTTTTCATTTTTTTAACCGTACCATTCATCATTCTTCGTAAATTAAATCTCACGAACGATATCGCGAATATGAAGCAGGGAATAAATCGCGTGCATCGATATGGCGATCGAAAGGAACTCCTAGAGTAATAGGAAAAGTTATTAGAAAATTCTCTCTCGGTCCACCATTGTGATTTTCCGCTTTTTAATCGTACCAAACTCGTGGATTGATCGCGCGAGATGCTCGTTAAAGATATACGAGCACCGGAATGTAGCGCATTAATTACGCTACATATTTGCATGCGCGTTGTGACAGTGGCCGTCGGTGGGAATACGGAGAAGCGTGTTCGGTGTGCATTTGTCAAAAGATCGGCTCGCGGCCCGCGGGGCATCGTTGCCCGATTATCCGTGCATTCGTTACAATTACTTCCTCCTTAATTGCTCCGATGAAATTAATCGTCGAGCGGCCTTTTTTTCACCTCGGCCAGCGGCCAGGTCCGAGCTAAAGTGCTTTATTATGCGAACGGCCGACGAGTCCATCGCGATACATCTGATCGGCGAATGCGCGGAATAATTGAAATTATAGCGATCGATAAGCAGATCGAAGGCGAAGGAAGATAGTCCAGATAAAATCGCGTTCCTTGAATTCTTCGGGTATTTTTACCTTACTCCAGTTTATTCTAGAAGAGCGGCGAGAATTTTTAATATCCTTTATTTCTTCGCTAGAAGGACGCTGTTTCTTCCCTTTTTAAATAGTTCTCGTTTCGAATAAATCTTACACACTCGTGGATTTTCTCGTTATACTTTTTGTACCAGGATAAAAAGGAGATTACGTGTCTGTACGGTAAATTAGGGAATGGAAAATGTTTCGTTTGAATATTCCACGTGTAACTATTTTCAGCAATATCAATTTGGTCGTTATCTCTCGTTCGCCATTCGCGTTATAGCATTAACATAAATGGCGGCCGAGAGTCGCTTCTCGTAATCTTATTCGCTTTTATTTTCCGATACTATCTACTTTCGCGTTCTGCATCTTTTATTATTCGCTTCGTTTAAATTACACATTTCATTCGTTTCTTTTGTGTTTATTTCCTACACGCTGTGTTATTATTTCTAACGTATATGTTGCATTATAAAATAATTCCCTGTTCCTTGTACACCGTTTATTTTTCTCCCATTCCGCTGTTTATTCTGCATTTATTACATCTGCTGTCTCGCCACGATTTAATTCTTCCATTCTTCCTTTTCTTAGTCTTTCACGCGTTTCGCGGGAATATTTAAGTTTTTGCGCGGCAATGAATATTCTCCGGATAGAATCGACGCCTAGCGTCGCTTATCGCCGGTTTTTGCTGGAAACGAACGAATCGCGCGATTTCACGGCATCACAATGTTGGTTCAAATGAAATTTATGCTGCCCACACGTCCGACCCGGTTGATTCATATTCTCAACTATTTACTATTTGATATATTACGCTTCCTGCATCTAGGGTTGCGTGGATAAGATATACTTCTTCATTAACACGCGGAGCTAGTGCGCTCTATTACCCGAGGCAACCAGCCACAACCTTAGAGGAAATCCGAACATAGGTTACTCGCCGTGTCAAAATGATGTATATTGCCATTTGTTAAATTTGCGTAACCTATGTCTTTAACATCGGACAGGAAGAGGCGGATAGTAGTACTAATGTGTCTAGTATTTAAGCCTAACATTAAACCGTGTTTAGTATTTAACGACCACTAGAACTGCGATTTCATTGTTACTTTTCCACGCTGCCGTACCGGTAACATTCCTATCCGAAGATTCTAACAGAGCAAGAGCGGATTGAAAATTAGGAAAAAGATCGTTAGGGTCTCGAATATTCCGAGTATCTTGTATCCTTAATTAAAAATTGAGAAATCAATCGAAGATCTTACGTGATAACCCTCTGTGTCTAAAATTTACTTGCAAACAGAGCAAGAGCGGATTGAAAATTAGGAAAATATCGTTAAGGTCTCGAATATTCTAAATATATTGTATCCTTAATTAAAAATTGAGAAACCAATCGAAGGCTTACGTGATAACCCTCTGTGTCTAAAATTTACTTGCAAACAGAGCAAGAACGGATTAAAAATTAAGAAAAAGATCGTTAAGGTCTCGAATATTCCGAGTATCTTGTATCCTTAATTAAAAATTGAGAAATCAATCGAAGATCTTACGTGACAACCCTCTGTGTCTAAAATTTACTTGCAATTTAGTTAAAATTCAAAAACAGCTTCATTAAGATTTGTTAAAAATTCGAGAAATAATTAGAAGAAGAGGGCGTTTCGTCACGGGATATTATTCCGGCGTGAAAAAATTACACGGTGCAGAAATGAATGCAAAACTAACAAAAGGCAGATGGAAGACCAGGGACGTGGCTATGCGAGCCGCAAGGATGCACGGGGTCGCGTTGCTTGAACCCCTGTTCGGCTAATTAAGGCTGCGTCCTGTCTGATCGCAGCAGCTAATTCGACACGAGAAATGCGTGTGTTACAAACTGAAATGCGGGTACCTATTAATTACGTTGCTAATTGATCCTCCCGTGAATCACCAGCGACCGAAGAATGCTTTGGGAAATTTCGCCGCGCAGTTCGCGCTTTCCCTTTTCTCCTCTTAATATTCTCTCTTCGAACCTTCGCTCGGGTAATTTGCAAAGTTTTTTTTCCCGACGTTTCCAATCTTCGACAACAACAAAGCCGTGTATTGACGAGCGTAGCCGGAGGTTTCGGACCTTGAGGCGACGGGCTGTTTCATTTCCGTGTAAACAAAGAACGACCGGAAACGTTCGGACGCAAGAACGAGCACGCAGTATTGTATCGGCCGTGGAAGAGGAAACACGGAAAGGAGACACGGTCACCGTGCCCTTATGCCGATTGTCAGTTCCCTTTGAGACCCAGTAGTCCATCTTTCCTTTCCGTTACGCTTCGTTAACTCGTGGTATTCGCGAAATAAATTTTCCTGCGAGCAAGAGATTCACTGGAAATATTTCTTTCTGTTCATAGAATGGCAGAAGTCCGCTCTTATTGGCAGCAGCAGCCGGCCACCTCGATGTCTGCGAAACTCTGCTGCTTCGAGAACCAGACGTCAACTCTGCAGACAACGTGAGTAAATTTTCACCGATTTTTTCGTCTTAATTTCGATCGAACCTTTTACCTTTACATCTATCGCAAGCGTGGAATTAATTTCAGGCGGAAGTAACGTTATTCGTTATCGAAATAGCCGATTACACGTGTCTGCGTGTACATTATAGCTCGGTGAATCTAGGCGTTAATGCTCGCGTCGATGATATACGAATATACGCGTTAATTAGCTTTGAAAAATTTATTTTACGTATCTCAGGGTAATTTCGATCACCTTAACGGTGAAAGGTGCGGTAAAAAGAGGTAAAAGGGTATTTTTAAATCGCGATGGCGTATGATTGGACGAGCAAGGGGTCTAAATTCTGAAGCTACGCGCAACCCGGAATTGGCTAATAATTCAAGGGTTTAGGTGGGCTGTTCCGAGTGTCAGCCGCGCAATATATCAATATACCGGCTAATGAAGGGTGTAAAGATAATTACACCTGTAATTGCTGGTTTACGCAGTTGTCGAAGGGATAATGCTCTTGTCTTTGCGGCTGCAGCTCATGCCTGCATCATGCAAACAGAAAGTCATCGATAATATTAATATCAGACGGTTAATTTGATTTACAAAGAGCCTTGGCAATTATATCAATTTACGAGTCGGCGGGGGCTATAAAACTTTCGTCCTTACTATATACGACATTATAAAATTACATATATTACCTTACTCTTACATAAAATCATACGATATTCGTTTAAAATATTAACCATAAAACTCGGACGCTTACGCTGTAATATCGGAAAATTATACACTGTATCGCGTCGTGTACCTAATTACGTAAGGCCGACATTAAATGTCGTTATTAAAAATCTCCAAATCCTTAAACTCACCGGAAAGTTACATAGTAAAATTAGTCCAGCTTGAAGGTGTTTATCATTTCCATTTCATTTATAATCTTCTCACGACTCGTGTTCCATTTTCACCCGTGTTCGAATTTCGCGAGCTATTTCCCGATAATACCGATATTATTCGCACCTTCGGAGATTTCGATCGACATCCTGGAAAGTGGTAAATTTGCCACGATTCGTCACGACGAATTTCTTCTTCAACGATCCTTTTCGCGAGACGGATCCGATCGCGAAAGATAAAAAGAGGAACGGAGAAATGAATAAATAGGAAGAGGTCTAGTGGCTCCTACATTCCTGTCGAAACTCTATCGAGAAGCTCTATACGCTATTCGATATCGAAGACAATGATTCATTGAACAGGAGAGGAAAAGCGATCGGGATCGTCTCGGTTATCACGGAGGATCCTGGATCGGGCACAATGCTTCTCCGAGCTGACTGACGGCCAATCTTCTCTCTTCGTGGCTGCAGAACACGTTTGGCTAGATCCTGCCAGCAAGGGGTATCCCGAGGTGGCTGCATTTAGAATCGGTGTACGCGCCGCTGGTGGCCACGGAATATTCCTACTAAATTCCCGTGGATATCTTCTTGCTCCGCGACACCACCGAGTATTCTCTTTTCCTTTAGCTTCTTAATCGCCTCTGCTTTATCGCCATTTTCCAATCGTGAGATCGAATTTGGTCGGGACTCGATGGAGTCTTTATTATGCAGCTAGCTTGAGTGTTCGATAGTTTAGACGATTCAGTTTTAATTATACCGATTGCAACGTTTTCACATCGGTTCTTGATATATAAATACAATGATGTATAAAATGATGAATAAAAATGATGTATAAATATAATTAAATTTATTTTAATTGTATGGATGATACTTAGGTAGATAAGTAGGTAGTCTAAGAAGGAAACTTCTTATGGTTGAATATTTGAATCATCGTTGCTGAGTTAAAGAAGGATGACTATGAATTTAGGCGTGTATACGAGTTACTTCTGATATTCCTCTGTTCGTGTGTTGGGATATAATAATTTAGTTGTTCATTATTTCCGAGACACCCTCTACACGCGGGATAATTACCTTTATATGAAACGGCAGTTTCTACTTACAATTAGCTTGGAAACATAATTACTTTCGTCTTGCTCGAACCATGATGCTGTACCTGCTGGATTGTATTTGATTGATGATCATTGGGATGAAGATGGTAGAAATGAAATCTTATTGTATCTCGGGGTAGAATGAATGGTTGTTTTCGATTTATTTCTAAGTGGTACAATTTTCCGATCATTGATTTTCCTCTGGGTATTACGTTTAATGGATACGCTATTCAAACGATAGGAATGTTTCGGATCATTTATTCATTCTTCTTCTCGGCTACTTATTTTTGAAATCGATCTTTAGTCGATGTATATCGTGAAAAATCGAAAATTATCGTTATTCGATTCACGTTATTGTTGTCGAATCTTCCTACAAAAATATCCCGAATTTTCTATTTTTTTTTATGGGTCTTTAACGCTAGATTTACGAGACCCGTCAATTTGACGGGTGATTTGCCGCGATTATACAATATTAATAGATTTAATCAACATATATAAAATTTTTTAATATCGTAATTATTTTTAAAATTATCTCATGGTCTTGTTTCTTTAGAAAATACGTAGTTTTCTTTACCCGTAAATCTTACGGGTCTCCATAAAGATAGGTATTCAAAATCGTCCGTAAACCTTGTGTTAAACGATGATACATATAGTGAGAAAAAATTCGAAGATTATATCGGTAAAATGAGAAAATAATTCAACGTTTTATAGTTTAGCAATCTTATTTAATGTATTCTTCGAAAAAAGAGGATAGTAAGAGATAGATCGTTGAATTATCAAATCGTTAAGCACAAATTTCAATATCTCTTTCTACCTATTTTCCGTGAAAAATCGTATCTGATATCCTTTGCGAGGAATGAAAAATTATTATCATTCTCCACTCGTCAATCGAATCTCCGTGATTCTTCCTCTTCCTCCATTGTCCCCGTGGGAACACGAAACAGCGATATGCAAACGCAGTATACGCGAGTAACATCGATCGAAAGGTTAATTGGTTTCACGGTTAAACGGTATAAAGAACGGATCTTTCCGGGATCGATCCACGACTTTGACCATTTTTTGCCATCGGCCACGGTAAATCGCCGTTGTGTACACGTGCCTTTTGTCTGCATAAGGCGATCCAGGTACACAGGACGTTACCTCGCAAATGAAAGATCGATATTTATTGGTGACCGATCGCAGAAATGCGGCCCCGTGTCTATGCCCTTTTCGACTCGATGCCATGCGTGCCATCCAGGCTTATGGACGGGCATTGCCAGCTCTTTTAGAGAACGTCGAACAAGTCTTTCGATTCGTGGAAAGATGAACTGCGAGCTCTACTTCGAACAGCTGATCCGATAACGTGCAATTCTCGCGGCTAATGGACTTCCTAACTAAGAGAATTCTCGCATTCCTCTCGTGGTCTAGCTGAAACGAACAACGGAGAAGAAGGTACAATTTCGAAAATCTCGAAAAATGTCGCAGGTTTTGTTTTTAACGGATTGTTGTTTTGGTTATTGTCTCTTGTTCGGAAGCGTGAAATTATATTTTTTCTTTTTTCGTCAATATCGAAATTCCGTAACGCAGAGGGATTTTATAAAGATTTTATCGGGTTCGATTTCGTTGTCGGACCATGGAATTGTGATGGGTTTGAAAGAATATCAGAATAGAGTACCGTAGCGAAAGAGTTTTGCAACTTATCGACGCGCGCCGCATGCAAACCGTACAACCAGAGAAGTATAAAAGGAGATGCTTGAATGGCATTTACAACCATGAAATTTACGACGATTTACCGACATTCCCCTTGCTGCTTTTATTTCTGCTGCATAGCAGCGCGGCTACCATGGCCCGATACTCACGACGAATCGCGTGGAGTATTCTAAATCGCGCGGTAGATTTACGACGCGACTATAAACCCGGCAATTTGAAGGATTACATCCGAGTCGTCCGTCGAACGTGAAAGATTGGCGAAAAACCGCGGGCAAAATGCTCGATCGAACGTTTCAAAAAGTTAATCAGCCTTCGAAACGCTTGGCTGAATCACTTCGGCTCTTCCTAATCGAGGCCATTATTTTCCCGAGCATTCCCGATGTTCGTTCGTCTCGAATTTTGTCGTAAATTAACTTTATTCCATCTTCGCTCGCGGTGTACAATTTATTTCCTCGAAACCGGGAATTATTAATCCGAAGATATTTGCATCTCGCTGTTTATTTCTTTCTTTCTTTAACGAGCTAGACCCTTTTATCGCGTAATAAATTAATTTCACGCGATTGCAAAAAGATTACGTCTAAGGAATCGAACACCGCGAATGGATTGAACAAAAATTACATTATCCGGTATTTTATAAGCATTCTCGATATTTCCTCATCTTGAATTTAATCCTAAATTAATCTCATTTTACGTACGTACAATTTGCGTACAATTTACCTCTTCCAATCGGGTATCTCGTAATCCAAAGATATTTATATTCTTTTATTCGATTTCTTTATTTGTCAAGAAGAAGTTTCACACGATTCCCAAAGGACGGTACAGTTTTACACGTTCAGACGCGAGAAGGTTAAACTCACGCCGAAGCGACTATAAATATTCTATTCGAACCGCGGAGTAGACCAAAAAGGAGCAGTATCCGACATTTTCTAAGCATTCTCCTCGTAAACTTTGTTTCATCCGAATTTATAGGGGCCGATTTACAAACGTAATTTATCTCTGCTCCGGCAGCGATCGTTCCCAATTACGAGACCGCGATCTCCGCTCAAAACGATCCTACTTTATCGCGCGATCGGCCACGCGTACCACCCTGTTTTCAAAGACGCCTAATCCAACGATTTACCGTAACCCTAATAGCGTGATATAATAGCAGACAGGGACATCGGGAACGGGCGAGAAAGCTGTCGGGCACAGCGTTGTTTGAGAACCAGCCCAAAGCGGAGTCGTGTCCTTAGCCGGTTCGTATTCGTTTAGCCTCGTAACTCTTCTAAATATCCGAGAGGCGAGCCGGTGGAAAGAAATGCGGCACGACGTCGGATAAATCCGATAAATTTCGACGTGGTCCAGGTCGGTTAGATAAATCCCAACGGCGGCCGGTTCCTCGAGGTTTCCATGGTGTTCCAACCTTCGGCCAAGATTTATACCGCGTGGCTTACGGGTTTTTCACGGATTCTGCCGCGAGGAATTTGGCACACATTCTTCTTTGCCCCGCCGAGGATGCAGACGGTCTATAATTATGGTAGGCCTGAAAATAGCTTTTTAGAGGAACATAGGCGGTCCCGAGCGATTGCCCCTTTTTTCAAACCGGATTTCGTCCGGGATCCCTCTGTCAGACGTCTTTCGTGCTTCCTTTCAGCCCGACAGCCGATTATCATACGTCCTTCGAGGCTTCTTTCAACCTTGGTATCTCGAAAAGGATCGATGGATCCTGGAAATCGACTATCGAACTGCATACGCGGACGACCGATGGTAATTTCTAGCGGTTCGTGAACCGTGAAGGGAAAGATCGGAATCCGGGTACGAAGTTTTCGAATCGTTCCCGTACCGACGCAGACATTCATCCTTGACACGCTGTCGTTTAGAGATTCCGCATTGTTGTCATCGCGAATCGGGATGGTCCATCTCCGGTAGCTTCGATCGTGAAAGAAATTTGATATTGTTCCACGATTTTCGGCCTTTTCTAAAGAGTTTCACAGCTCTGATCTCGCGACGAGGGAAACTGGAATTGATGATCTCGGTTTGACAATCGTTTCTTCATCTTTAACTTAAAGACGTACCGCGTTTCGTGTCTTTCTATTTATCTTATCGTTCGAGTGGTGACCATTATCTTCATAGCACTAGCGTGGTAACGCGATGTCGTATCGACTACCTATCAATAACGTTGACACGAAGTCAAATTGACTGTGTATCGCTGGCAGTGACACGTCAATTTGACGCATCCTTAGCTGGAAGTGTATTCTACTCGAATGGAGACGCGATTATTTATTATTCTCGTCATGTCATCACTGACCACGCGGAATCAATCTGACATGCGTCGCTACTCTAGAGTTAAAATAGGACAGGATAACGATCTATCTTACAACATGGAATTTAATTATTCCAAATAAATTCACCGGAGATATATCGAATTGCTCTATAATCTTCGAAGCAACGTTTCCAAAGATACATCATAGACACTTGGAATGACGGAATAAAAATTCACCGACGGTTAAAATCGTCTGTCAATTTCACGCTTTTCTATCGCTATATGGTTGGAACCCGTGCGGGTCAAAGAGACATCGTCTCGGGTATGTCTCGATTCAATTACATCGTAATTCGAGCGATCCGTCTTGGCGGCTTGTCGGCAGTTCGACTAATGGATTTTCGCGTTCATTCGTTCTAAACGGAAAAGTATATTTCACCGCATTAAGCATACACGGTGTCGTGCGTTCATCCATCTAGCAGGCCGCGAGATCGCGTTGCACGACGTCTCGTTGCGCAATCGTTGGATGCATAGGAGAGCCAACAGGGATCCGACAGAGATCGACTTCGCTTCTCGTACTTTCTCCGTAATTATAGAACCGCGGATGAGACGAATAATCCGGGGAAAAGACGGTGGTAGACCGGTAGCCGCCATTGCAGCGTCATCATCGGAGAACCGGTGTTCCACGGGCCCACGAGGCCGTTATCGAGTCGGCTGATTCGCGTATTTGTACTTGTAAATCTCTCCTTGCCGTATCAATCATCGAACCGCTGGCCTAAGGTCTAATTACCAGCCGCGTTGCTGATCATTTATAACGAATACGATGTTATTAACTAATCACGAGCGCGGTGATGTATGATTCCGCGTTACACCTCCTTCTACGCGTGTAGCTTTCCTTTTTGGGGGTGCCTTTTACGGGATTCCGATAACCGAGAACACGACAAGCGAAAATCTCGGTTACGAGACTCGCTTCTGCTTTCACTTTTGCATCCGAGCCTGCTCCTGTGTCTTCTTGCTTCTTCTGCCTTTTCAACCTCGATGCCTCGAGTTTACGGAGCCCCTCCTGGTTATTCCGTCTTCCATGTTGCATTTGCGAAAACGGGAACGATAATCGGTCAGGTTTGAACGTTTGTAGAACTCCGCGAGGATTAGTTCGTTTTGGATTGAAAGAGATACAACGAGATTTAAATCGGTGTCGCGATGTATGCGGAATCGGAGCTTGGCGAATCGTGCGAGAACGAAAGTACGATTAAATTCTGCCGTATTTTATTTTCGTTAATCGTACGTCGTCGATCATTTTCACGCGATTTTTCAGCGAACTCAACGCGTACACCGTGTTTATACCGGTTTCGACGAGGTTTCGCGAATGAGTTGCATCAGAGGTCGAGCGTTCCGACAAAATGGCGACGCGGTTTTATTAAACGGACACCACGGACACGTATTTACCGGGATTTATTCGCGGCAGCTCGCGTCGCGACACCTATACGTACGCATTTTCGCCCGAGTCCATTTATTCGCGGCAAATTTAAACGCCTTATCGGACTGGTTTATGGCCTCGTTATCTCTAGCTTTTTAATTTCCGCGAAGCTGCCACTTTTTCTCCGGGAAGGGCGCCGTTTACCATTTTCCAAGTGCCATTCGTTTCGAACCGGGCGAAATTAGTCAGGCCGGCGAGACTTAAGTGGAACGAACACTTAAGAGGAAACGAGAGTTTTTAAATTGAGATTTACTTTGCCTCGAAAGGCCCTGATTAAGATTCCATCATTATTTCATCCATTTACCGGCTCCCTTGCCGAGTCCAGTTATCTTCCGCGCTTTCCACCGGTCTGCAGTAACGAAGCAATAATATTCTAACGAATTCGAATGCCGAGCTAACCTCGAACAGAGACAGATTAATTTCGTCTCGAGAGACTAACTTCTCGTTTCTCATACTCGTTATACTCGCGTTCGCCGTTCGGAGTTTTGTTTCGCATGTAAATTAACGCGATACTTTATCCGGGAATGTAACAACGTTGTGTCTCGCGAGTCGTGTTTTATATCAAGAGATTCTTCGTCCGGATTTTAAGTAAGAAATTATACCTCGAGTAGAAACTTGCGATAGCCTCTGCTGCACCTCGATATCTATCAATCACGCGTGAAAGTCTGTTAAAAAATATTTTAATTGACCCGAGAGGTACTTTTTTAAAGCGAGAAGATTAATGCTGGAATTACTGAACTTTTTATTTTTGCGATTTTCGAGGAGTTACAGCTGTTTTTAGCGAAATTAACGTCAACTTTTATCGAGACAGAAACGTAATTATATATGTAGCTACGGAATTATTGTCTACACTTAATGAAATAAAATAATCGCGATAATTAATTTAATTATTTCCATCGTAAATACCCGTTATCGACGGGTAGATTAAAGATACGATTTGCTTCTAAACATTCCCAATTATTTCCTATGTCCAATGCATTAAAATAATACCGATAATTAATTTAATTAGTTTAATCATTCTTGACCGTAACTTGCATAAACACTGATTACAAGCATCGCGATGCTTCGATTATATTTACTTTATCTCTAATAGCGCCGAGCTATTTTCTACACTCAGTAGGATAAGGTAATAATAGAAAATGACGGGAAATAGGAATAGGAAATAGTAACGGAAAATGGCAGAAAATAGAAATAGAACGTAATCGGAGAAAATGATAGAAAATGACAGAAAGTAAAAATAGGAAACGGTAATAGAAAACGGCTGAAAATAAAATTAAAGAATGATAACACGATGCGACGGAATATGAGACTGGAAAATAATAACAGAGAATGGAGGAAAATCAAAAATAGGAAATAGCAAGAGAGAAAATGCTAGAGTATGATAGTAGAAGATGACAGGACATAAAAGTAAAGGAAGGAAAAATCGGTGTAGAAACTCGACGCGTTGGCCAAGTTGGTGATAGAAAACGACTGAAAATGGAATTAAAGAATAACGCGAGGCGACGGAAAATAATAATAGAAAATGGAGGAAAATAGAAAATATAAAATAGCAAGAGAGAAAATGGGAGAGAATAAAAGCAGAAGTTGGGAGAAGATAAAAGTAAAGGAAGGAAAAATCGGTATAGAAACTCGACGCGTTGGTCAAATTGGTAATAGAAAACAACTGAAAAAGGAATTAAAGAATAACGCGAGGTGACGGAAAATAAGAATGAAAAATATGGAGGAAAATAAAAAGTAGAAAATAGCAAGAGAGAAAATGGGAGAGAATAATAGTAGAAGTTGGGAGAAGATAAAAGTAAAGGAAGGAAAAATCGGTGTAGAAACTCGACGCGTTGGCCAAGTTGCAACCTCGAAACAACTGAAAAAGGAATTGAAGAATAACGCGAGGCGACGGAAATTAATAATAGAAAATGGAGGAAAATAGAAAATATAAAATAGCAAGAGAGAAAATGGGAGAGAATAATAGTAGAAGTTGGCAGAAGATAAAAGTAAAGGAAGGAAAAATCGGTGTAGAAACTCGACGCGTTGGTCAAATTGGTAATAGAAAACAACTGAAAAAGGAATTAAAGAATAACGCGAGGTGACGGAAAATAATAATAGAAAATGGAGGAAAATAAAAAGTAGAAAATAGCAAGAGAGAAAATGCTAGAGAATAATAGTAGAAGTTGGGAGAAGATAAAAGTAAAGGAAGGAAAAATCGGTGTAGAAACTCGACGCGTTGGCCAAGTTGCAACCTCGAACTGTCTGCACGGCGCATCGGGTGCACTCCTATGCGTCGTTGCACGCCAGGAACAATGATACCAGTTTGACTGGTGTGCTTCTCCCACTCCGTAAAAGCGGCACGCACTGTATAGCGAGTCGATGCCTCCGCGTCGTTTTATGCAACGTCCTCGAGGACGATATCGCGGTCGTTCGACGTTACATACGTCGGTGAAGCTGATAAGGACCATGTGACAGGCGCTTCCGAGGCGCGACCAGCTTCCACGTAAACGGCTCGAAAATGGAAGCCGGATAATCGTCCCGATATCGGCCGTTAGGATACCCACGTAATGGGGGTGCAGATACTCGAGTCGAACGCTTCGAGGTTATTACAGGGAACGAACGGACGGTGTAACGCGTGTAAATACAATTGTAAAAGTGCAGCCTCTTCTTACTCGCGCAGTTTTAGTTTCTTCGTTTCGAACCGACTCTGCCTTTATTTCCGATGCTATCTAGAAGATATCTTTAAGCAGTTAGCGGTCCCTATGTAGCTATATGTAGAATGTTTTTCTATTTTTTCTCTCTTTTTCTGTATCGTATTGTGCGGAGAATAGCGTTTCATAAGCATTCGAGTTACACGAAATTACGCAAGGCTACAGAAATGTATATTTTTCTTTCTGGGAAAGAAAGGTCGTCAGAAACTAGGTGGAAGGTCCTTAACACTAGATTTACGGATGTTTTTAAATACCTATCTTTATTGAGACCCGTTTGATTTACGGGTAAAGAAAACTACGTATTTTCTTAAGAAATAACACCATGAGTTTAATTCAAATACGACTACGATATTAACAAACTTAATATAAGTTGATTAAATCTATTAATATTGTATAATTAGGGTCCCGTAAATCTAATGTTAAAATTCTTAGAATTATAAGAACCATAAATAGCGTTCTTTTTAAATGTCTGGAAGAAATAAAAAATACATATAGCCAGGTTCGTATGTTTCTTTGAAACAGTATGCCTTTCTATAGCACGAATAGGATTTTAGAATTGAAATAGAGAGTGGAGTTAGATAGCATTCGATACCGATTCCTGTTACTCGAGATTACGAAAGGATACAAAAATATGTTTCTCCAAGCGCTTCGAAAAAACGAAGACTACGAACAGCTGATCTATTCATTTCGAAATTGGCTCAGCGCTCGTAATGGCCGTGTAACGAATGAGACGTTTATGCGTCGTTCACACTCGCATTTAATCTCCGTCTAAGTGAAAAAGTAATCTCTTAACGGCGGCATAAAGTCGAAAATACAAATTCGTAGTTCTTTCGTCACGCGTGTTGCATCAGAATGATTTACGTCGTCTCGAGAGCCTTCGAGGGCAGCGAAACGTATCTCGATTTTTGGCCCCCTTTTTTCTCGCCACGGATCCTAGAGAAACGAGTATATAAACCGTTTTTACGGCTAACAAAGTTGTCACAGAACCGTTGTAAACCTGTCACACTTTCGATTTTCGTCGATCGGAAGGTACACGGACGTTTTAATTAGGAGAAAGTGCAAAGGCCCCGCGAAATAGGTCGTTCGGCCATCGACTTCTACCTTAGCATGCTTCGAACGCTTATCTTTAACCCTTTGCGGACGGGAAACGAAGTTAACGATACACTCGGTGCATATTGAACGATTAAAAATAACAAACCGAGAGAAATTCTCCGAATTAAGGAATATGCACGACATTGATAACAATGCTAAAATTAGTTTTCGCTGTATTCCATGCAGCTTTCATTCTGAACAATTAAACCCCTGACATACAAAATTAAGTACACTTGATGCGATTGAAAAATATTATTTTATTTCGCTATGTTGAACTAAAGAATAGCAGCTGAAAGGAATATTTTCTTTTTAAATATTACATTTTTATTGATAAGATTGATTCATAAAACCTATCTCTTGACATACAATGCAGAGAAATACTTACCAAAGTCAAATAAGGGCCTTGAAATAAACGACGAGTCTAACTCGTCATTGTATGTTAAGAGGTTAAGAAAATTCCAGGTGTATTATGATACTCGTCCCCAAAGGGTTAACCCTTTCACGAGTATCCTTTTTGAAGTTCCAAGACGATTTTTCGCTTAACTCACTAGCGCCACCACGGTCCATATCTCCTTCCTGAAATTATTTTCTACTTTTTCCGATTTAACGTCGTATCGTTTCTTCGCACAGATTTTCTCCGTCATTAGAAACGTTCTTCTTCGTCGAGAATATTCTTTCGAAAATAAAAAACGGTACAAAATTTGATACTTGTTTCTCTTCCTCGCGCAACGATGAAATATTCCACGTTTAACGTCGCGATTAAAGGTCGTCAATCCCTTTCGTATATCTCCCATTTGTTTCCTGAGCAAAAAATCGATCACACCGGAGGAAAAAACGAATGGGATTTGTTCAAAATTACGAAGCGCTCATTAACGTCGATCGATCTTGCGGCGAATCACGGAATTCGAAGGATAGTCGGTCTGTGCCTGCCTGTATCAGCTGGTCGGTGGATTTCATAGATCCGCAAGCACGCGTTAAATAGGCCAGCACCTGTTGGCTCGCTCGCGAAGCAGCATATTATTTTCACCGCGAGCAGATTTATTAATCAGATTTATTAGCGCGACTAAATTACAAGCGGGCTGGAAATTGTCGAGATAATACGGCACGCCGAGAGACGAGCTTGTCGAGCTAGTTGGCATAATTTAAATTGATCGCATTCGCTCTATTCGTTGCAGAGATTGATTTATTACACCGCGATTCGCGCACGGTGTAGAGACGTTATCGCGTGCGGCTTTACTAAATCTCTTTTCTCTCAAACCTGACAAAAATCCTCGATATTCTAACCAAGTATACCACGAATTATCAGCCACTTACTTCGAACGATTCTACGAGATTTCAAAAGCGTTTAATCGTGCATTTTTTCCACCGAATTTTTATTCCACGGTGCCACAGATCTCAAAGGTACTCTGAAAGGTAAATAAAATCGCGAAAAAGAGAAAACTCATTCTCAAAGCGATAGGTAAGGAAAGAAGAGACGAAAGGCGAGAGAAAAATGATAAATATCAATAGAGGAGAGAAAGATGCGACATTTAATCGTGCAATTTTTCCACCGAATCTTTATTCCACGGTGCCATATCATTCAAAGGTACTCGGAAAGGTAAATAAAATCGCGAAAGAAAGAAGAATAATTTGCAAAGCGACAGGTAGGGGAAAAACAGGCGAAAAGCGAGAGAAAAATGATAAATACCAGCGTAGGAGAGGAAGATACGGTATTTAATCGTGCAATTTTTCCACCGAATCTTTATTCTACCGTGTCATATCATTCAAAGGTACTCGGTAAGGTAAATAAAATCGCGAAAAAGAGAAAACTCATTCTCAAAGCGATAGGTAAGGAAAGAAGAGACGAAAGGCGAGAGGAAAATGACAAATATCAATGGAAAAAAGGAAGATGCGGTATTTAATCGTGCAATTTTTCCACCGAATCTTTATTCCACGGTGCCATAGAACTCAAAGGTACTCGATAAGGTAAATAAAATCGCGAAAAAGAGAAATCTCATTCTCAAAGCGACAGGTGGGGAAAGAAGAAGCGAAAGGCGAGAGGAAAATGATAAATACCAGTCAAGGAGAGGAAGATGCGGCATTTATATGGATGGACCGTGAACGAGAGCAGGTTCGAACAGTATATATCCTGATCGCGTTATCGTAACTCAACGTTCGCGCCGAATTGTCGTATAAATCGAAAGCGAAACGAGGCGTCGCGCGATCGCTCCTCATTAACAACGTCTCGGAGGCGCGCGCAATAAATAACGCGCTATGCCCTGTTATTGGCGCTTTTTGGCGCGACGGTTGTTCGGGGCCCGGTTGCTTGTTACTTGTCAGTGCGGAGGGTAAAAAAGTGCCACGTTGTTCGCGAAATTTATTCGCGCAGGCCGTTGCTCGCAGTGACGTCCGGAGGGGAGAAGCTGGAAACTCGTTATGTCCCGATTTCGACTTGGCCGGGACTCCGAACGGTGCTCGCGTGAACGTCCGCCATGGGAACCGATCGGGAGAGGAGGCGCGTACACCTGTGCTCTCTCGGTGAACCGAAAAGGAGAGTAGGGGAAGAAAAATAGTAGGAAAAAGTATGGAAAAAATAAAAAGCAGAGGAATCCAGCGAAGACGACGTTAATTAACAACTGGCCTCTACGTCGTTCAGGCCGATCGTTAATACGAAGCCCGGTGTCCGCGTTTCGAGCCACTGTAATAATTATAAAAGGTGATTCATATGGTGGATGGAAAAATTGCGTTTCACTCGCTGCGCCATTTCTACTGCTTTTTCTCCGTCCCGGCCTTATAGGGCTTTAGCTGTCCTGGAAGGAGGAGTGCTGCTTGTTAGATGCTTGTATTACACGCTTTTTAGTTGATAGCGTTCTTTCTTCCACGGTGAATCTTGTTTCCGTTTTGCGATTGTTAACCTGCTGCGATTTTTAACCGTTCCCCTATTTTTTGGACAGAGAACGTTGGAAACAGCTTCGGTGCAATCCTGTTGTCTTTCGTATCAATTTAATATATTAACTTTTTAGACACAACATGCCTAGTCACGGATTATACAAAAACCGTTCATCACGATTTCTGCTACGAAATTACGTGGGAATAGAGTTCTAAGTGAATAATCTAAATTAATGCGGTTTAGGCGAACCAAATGAGAAATAAAGCAAGAAACGTATAACACTGTCAAAAATGCTGCTATCCATGAAAGTCAGTATAGTAGCGCGTCGTTTAGAGTGATGCTATCCGCGAAAAACCACTATAGTGGCGTGTCGTACCTAAGAAGTTAATTTTGGAGGTCGGCTGTCGCGATGTTTAATTTCATTTAGTCAGCGAACGTAAATCGTGTTCCTATCGACCGACTGTATTTCGCTCGTAAGTGTGTCTGAAATAAAATAACGAGGACAATAGAACAATAGGGCGTTGTGTAAGATATCGGAAAGTCGGATTACTTCCAAATCGATTGCCGTAAATATCGAGAGGGTAAGGAATCCGTGCTGATAAATATTAACGAGGGTATAGCAAGAAACGCTGCCTGCCGCGGAGAAAACACGCGAGCCCGAAAAAAGATGACGCACATTTCGAGGAGGACCGTTAACGTCCTAACACAATCCGGAAACGAAATCGGGAAATTCAACGTTACTTGGTCGTAGGCTATTTTCGCAGGTTATTTTCGCGTTTTACGACACAGAGAACATTTCCGCGGCGGGCCTAAAACAAGCCAGCCCGACATTCCTCGAGGAGCACGTGCGTTCGTTAAAAGTAATTAGTATCTCGATGCATCTGCCGGGTTATATCACTTATTCATACAACTTCCTCCTGTTTTACGACGTGCAAAGAACTTCTCTCACGAGCTTACCGGCAGCAACATCCCTGGAAACGCGCGTCTTCCTTAAGGAAATTAAATATACCGCTACATAATTGCGGCTCGTTCCTTTAACGAACTTCGTTAAAATCGGAGGATATCCGACGCGCAAGGAAGCCAGAAGAGACGACGATGCGGTTAGAGGGGTATTCTGTTGTAGCTTTTTGTCACGCGACGATCCTCGGACATCTGGATCGGCCGGAATTAGGGAAAGTCCCGCCGGTTTCCAGGGTAAAATCACGCGGGTGATTATCCGCGGAGGCAGCGACGTGTCGGTATTCTCGTTATGAATTTCAAGATCCGCCATCGGTACCGGTTGATGGCCGGAAAAAGCAGTCGCGAGCTCTGCTCGATTGGCATGCCGCTTTTTACCTCGTCTGGTACGCGCTGCATCCCGATCGAGGATGTTGCTTTTCCTTTACATCGACAGGCTTATTTTATGGTAGAAATTGTTCAGGTAATCGTGAAATCGATGGCTACCCCGGTTGCTCGATACACGGCCGACCACTTGCAGGATTTAGGTTTCTTCTTGGTCACGTAACGACGTCGGCGTGTAATGGCAGATTTCGAAAATTCATTAACCGTATTGGAAAATTTATAAAGATCGCAGTTACTTTGAAACATCGGTCGAGATACTTTGCCCTGGTACACGGATTATCGTTCTTGCCTGCCAGAGGATGTAGCAAAAGGATTAGGAGAAAGGTAATGGTCCTAAGAAACCTATCTTTAACCCTTTTCGCGTGCAAGCGTTTCGGCTGTTCGACGATCTTCTTGCTTGTCGATGTTTCTCAGAGTTGATCTTCGATATTCCTCGAATTTCGTTAAATCATCGGGTAGATTTGCACCGAAGTATCCTACTGAGCACTGTCATCGGTATATTTTACAGCGGAAACGGCGCAATCGGGTAAACGCGATATCGGACGAGCGTGGTGTAATTTAAAAATCTTGCAACGGTTAAAATACATTTAGCCCGTTCCCGTCGTGACGTCCGGCCGCCATGCAATTGAAATTTATAAAAATTCCGATACCATTTTTCTTCGCTCCCTCGGGGTCTCCTGGAGGCCGGCTACCTCGGCGAAGATCAAAATGGAGGTACCGAAACTTGTTTTAATCGCGACTTAACGACTCTTTAATAATCCTGAAACTCAGCCCCGTTCCACCCCGAACGCCTGCTCCTCTGCATCAGCTGCCCTCGTAATGCGAATACTTAACGCGGCTGCGTCGAAAAGAAGGATCATTAAAGCGGTCAAGAAAATGAGCTTCGAAGGGTAATTACGTTTTCTACGGCTGGACGTGTACGAGGAAGCGACGTTTAATTATATAACGTAACGCGTATCGCATCTTGTTTTGTTCGGTGTCTTCGAACCGTGAAAAAGAACCGCTGGGATCGGTATCAGCCGCGTTTCTTTCGCCGAAAGAAATCGCTTCGCAACGATTGTTGAACTGGATACGCGCGGAACGTGGAAACAACGGGTAATAGTAGAACTTAAAGTAGAAGTAACGAAAACTGCGAGAAAAATCGGCGAATCTTCCGCGTTTCTTTCGCACGGAAAAAATCGCTCGCGTGATGGAACGAATGTTAAATTGGATAAACGCGGGGAATAGAAAACGAAAAGTAGAAACGTAGAACTAACGAAGAGTCGAAACAGACAGGTAGAACCGGAAAGGACGCGTTTCTTTTTCAAAAGAGATAAGAAAAAATATCCGAGCTGGGTAATCGTAGAATCAGGTTAAAGTAGACGCAACGCAAACGAGTGAAAGGATACGAAAAATCGCTATCTTCCGTGTTTCTTTCTATCGTATTCTATCGTATCACACGCTGGAACGAATGTTAAATTGGATAAACGCGAAAAGCAGGAATGTAAAACAGGCTGAGTAATAGAAATAACAAGCGAAACGGGGGAAAAATCGGTATTTCTCGGTGTTTCGTTGGAAAGCACGATTATTAGTTTAGACAAACACGAAACGTAAAAATAATAACAGCGGGTATAGACGGAAAAAGCAGTGGTAACCTATCTGTTTTGCAGGATGAAATAGTCGTTAACCCGAGCAGGCGCGAAACCCTGAAGAAATAACAGTAATCGTCGCGTAGAATTAACATAAGTAAGTTAAAACCAGGTAAAATCGATACCTTCCGCTCTTCTTTCGCCGGGAAAAACCGTTTCACGCGATGAAGCGATTATCAAAGTTGGCAAACAGTATCGAGGTGAAGAGTAGAAAAGGTAGAAGTGTAAAGAGATATCGAAATCGCGTAGATATTTCGCAAGGAATTCGTACGAGAAGCAATAACGCGTTGAACTTTGGCGAATTAATTTCGCTGGTCAATCGCAGGAAAGACGGGAGAGAAAACGATTTGTAGCTGAAATCGCGGAACGAAATTGCAAATGCCGACGCGAAATGCGTTGATGTTTCTTTGACATTTTCCACTACGGATGAATTCGCGATAGACATTTTCTCCGGTGAAGCCTGTCGGTAACGATCCTCGAAACAATAAGGCTTGGAATTCTTTTAGCAGGAAATAACGTTAAAGTCATTGCCGCCGATTGGGAAACGACCGGGAATTCTCTGCAATCGACGAGTCCGCAATGTCGCTGGATGTTTTCTAAAAAAATAGTCGATTTATTATCCGTTTTAATAGAGATATATTAGCTTATTCTATTAACGGAGATAATTACGTGCATATCAAGCGAAAATCGTGGTTTACTTTATCATTGATCATCTTCACTTACAATTTTCAACAGTGGACGACTGTCGGTTCCGATTAGCGCGTGACAATATCATTTAACGCCCCAGGGACGCTGTTTTGCGGCTAAAAAAATTCGACATTACCCGTCGGACAAGCAAATATCGTAAAACGAAGTCTTAACTCGAAGGAGGTATAATAAAACAGCGAATTAACGCGCGTCGTTGTCGCCCCGAGAACACACCAGTCGAAACCGAAAGATAAGTTCCTCGATTCGAAATATCACGCTCGCAGACACCTGCGAGCAACCCGAGTTTCTAACAGGCTGGAAGAAGCGTATAAATTCGAAAGATATTATGCATACCCAGCTGGCGATTTCACGCAGGCTGAAAAGCGACAGAGATTGATCGTCGGATAGCCGAGTCTGCTTTGCAGGACTTGGACGCGACGCGACTTTGTCGCGATTTCCTGGCAACGACGCCCGATTAGACAACTTTATATCCTTAATAGCGAGATAGCACGCTAGTGTGCGTCGCATCGCTAATTAACAACCTCGCGTCGCTCAGCTGGAGAGAGCCTCAGGCTCGGTGTCGAGATTTCACACCGGTGACACTTCGCGATTCGTCAGGTTCACGTCGCCAATGACGCAATGCATCCTGACGTATAATAGCGGAATTGCACTTTCATTCGAGTCGCCATTACGCAATGCCATTGGCCAGTTATATTACAGGCAGTTTTCGCTCGACGAGCATTCGATGATAATAAGAGGCGACGGTACACCGACAAATAGACTCGAAACTATGGCAGGCGATGCGTTCGTCGTTCGTTCGATCATTCCTCTACACCTTTTACTTTTTATCTTCTGTATCTGTGTATTTCTCTCTATCTACGTATTTCATCCTTAAACCTTTGAACGCGATCTTTGCTAAAATTCCGCTTCGTGGTCCATGCTTCTATGCAAATTTCGCACCACTGTTGTTCATCAACCAAACTGCGGCTCGTGAACCGAGGGTGGTTCTCCAGGACCAGGGTGTCTCAACGGGGGCCACGTGATCCCCAGGGAGCCTGCAAATTTTTGCAGCGGAATCCGGGAAGAGTTATTTCGCGTGATTAATTTTATTTCACGAAGCAAGTACGTGTTTTTGTATAAACAAAACCGTACTTCGTATAAACTTGTATCGGGTGATTAGCGGTTTGATCGATGAAACAGCAATTCGCTAAGGAGTCTAAGGCGAAGTGGCGAATTTGAAAAATTCGTAGACACAGTCCCATAGCAATTCACGGCATACGAGTATTTTTAATGGACGTTCGAGCGAGCCGAGGATGAAGAGATAACGGTACAGGGAACGCGAACGAAAGCATTAAAAATAAGAAACTGTAAGAAATGCTTGAAATAAAAAACCGGTCCAGTAAAAGACCTCGAGCACTTCCGATGAGCGATAAGGTATAGTCATCGGAGTTCTACGCCGTAGCCACACCACTCCCATAATATTATCGTTATTCGATAACCTACCCGCATGCAACGCACCGTTACGACCACAAATCCATGGAATAGCAACGGGTACCACCTAACGTGTCCACGATCCGTTCCACGATCCTCAAAATGGCGCCTTCGTCGTCGCAGCTGAACCATAGGTGCCAAGCTGCTTTTTTGTTCTCCTTTTCTACCCGGGGAACCCTTCCAAAGATACCCCGGTCCTCTGGCAGAGAAAGGAGAGGGTCATGTCGGATTTTTACGGACCGAAACCCCCAGGGTGGCCATCCTCGTCGCTCTGGGAGAACACAACCATCAACTCACCCACGGTATTCCACTGTTGGAACTCGTCTCGGGACGTTCTCGCACCATAGGTCCCATCCGTGTCGTCCTGAGCCGACTCCGTCCGACTCGAGAGAATTGCATCGACGTGACAGCGAACAGAGAAGAGAAGAGAAGAGAGGAGAGAAGAAGAGAGGTCGCAACATGGACTTTGAAGTTCACTCTGTCCGCGTTAGCCCGTTGCTCGTCCGGGCGCTGGGCTCGAAACGGCACTTAGGGTTTCGTAATGCAGGAGGATTGGCCGGTGGCTGGAAAGTCAAATACGAGCACGTCGGTCTGGTCTGCCTATTATGCGGTTGATGAGATCTCAGCGTGAGATGCGACGACGAGGATACCAAAGGCGGTGTCGCCGGCTGGAGGACGTGCGAAAGAGTGACCGCTGCGCGGGTACGAGCTGGACTGCGCGTCCGTTTAAGGCAACGCTCGCACGATGCTATCGCGGCAAAAATGATAATGGTCCGTGGCGCGTTGACAAAGTGCGGCCTGGTCGTACGGAACGGCGGAATGTTGAAAAATCGCGGAACGGAAGACGCGGAAGGAGCAGAGTACGAGCAAATGGCACGTATCGAGTCTGCGGCCGCGGCTGGCCCCGGTCTTTGATTCTTCGGCCAGTGAGTATGCCCGTTTTTCCCCGGCGGTTCGCGAGATTAGATCGTTGTTCCGGGAGGTTTTCTTCCCTTTCCGCGAATTTTATCCGCGCTTTTGCAGTTGCGCGCTCTTATTTGCTGGACGGCTGATTGATATATGTAGCATAGCGGTGAAGTGAAGTATGAGAGGAGAATTCTTTGCGGTAGTCGGGTTACACGTGTCATCTGCACCTGGCTGAATGAACTGGTTAAAAAGCGGTGGTATTAATTGTCTCGTTCGTTGATTCCTGGTACCATGTAAGCTCGGCTAGTTTGTGCATTATGCGGTATAGGTGTGCACGTTACCGGTGTACACCACTAGGTCTCGTGTTTTAACTAACGATACTTGTTTCAGCAGCAGACTGATACTTTTTTTGGAAAACGAAGGCGGATTAGCGGTGGATTTCGTTCAGGATAGAACCGATTGAATAATATCAAATTGCACGATAATTAATCCGAGTAAAAATAAAGTAATTTCGATAGTTTCTCTAGAGTCACTTTGGCTCGAGACAAACTATAAGAACCTCCAGAGAGTCTAACTATAGTTGTTTCGATTAATATTTTTAGTTTTTATCAGTGGTTAATCCTTTCTCCATTTCGCGAATTTCTGAAAAATTCTACGTTAACTTTATAAATATTAAACCAATCGCACATGTAACCGTTATATGTAGCAATTACTCTTTCCGTGATCGTTTTACCATCGATTCGAGATCAGGATTAGTATCATAAAATCGATCTCTCGATGGAGTTTATGTAGGACTTAATAGAATGAAAAGAACAGAGGTATAAATGGAGAAACGATGAAACGACAGGTATTTGCTTTATTACACCTCTCAGACGCTTTCCACAGTTATTATCAGCGTTGCACGTCGAAGCAGGGAGTTGATGGAAATTTCCAGTGTAAAATGAAAACTCATTTGAGCGGCTGTCAACGCTCGGATGAGCCTCGCCTAATACTTCACGCGGGATGAATTTCGTTTGTGAAGCTCGAAGCATAAGCGACATTCCATTAAGCGTTCTTCACAGATGACAGAAGATTAGCGTGCACGATGCTGGAAGAAACGCATCCAGATTGTGAACCTGTTTTCGGTCGGTATCTGTTATTCCGCGCCGACTTGCACGGGCCACGTTCGCACCGCGTGTCAAATTTTAATTATCTCGTATTCCGGATACCCTGCGCAATTATTAAAACGTTGCGAAATTATTACGGCTCCTAGAACCGTTGAATTTACCGGCGCAGCGCGCAATTGATCGGCGTTATAATTAATCGCGCGTGTAAAGTTCTAGGACTAAAAAGTAGAAATCAAGTCGTTCCGATATCCCACTGAGAGACTCTTGCTCGCTGAAGCAGTCGGATTACTCTTACCCAATACCATCCACGATTTACGTCTTAATGAAACGCCTGTGTCGATGTTAGAACAGGTCTATCCGGGTAATTCACGGTAAAATTCGGCAAATAAAGCGACGTGATTTACCGATCGGTTTTCGTTCCACTGAAAGAATTTCTCGAACTTTTCCCGTCGAGATCACAACAGAGACGTAAATTCTATCTCTACGTCTATACGTATAATTCTATCTATACGTTTAATTGACACTGAAATTTATAATATTTCTCTGTTTTCTGTCGCGCAACGTTTCGTTAGAAAAATTAAAATTTATCATTCCACTTCTTTGGCTTCGATCATTTTACTTTGAACGTTTAATTCGGATATTAGGATGATAATTATTTTCAAATATATTCATTATTTTATAGAGTTTAATAATTTGAAAATAATATCGTCTCGTATATAGCTTAGATTCCGGAGGGACCCAAAATCTGTCCGTTTTCTCAAAATTACATGCTGTGTCATCCTCAGAAGACACCTAACAATTTACTCACACTCTTATCACCTGAAAATCCCATTTCCTTTTGTCTTCGATTCCCATTTCTTTCCTCGGAAGCTCCACCTACGCGTGCCTACTGTCAGACCTTCGATTCTCCCTGGCATCTCGACTGCCAAACACGATTTCACGTGCCGTCGAGTGGCCGATCGGACTTGTCTTTCGTCGACAGGCACGACAGTAACCGTCGCTAACATCCGAGTTAATCGGTCCGCGAAACGGCGCCATAACGTGTCGATGGGGGATGACTTATCGCGGAAATAAAGAGCGGCCGCGCGCCGATCGAGCTCGAGATTGCGCGTACAGTTACCTGTCCGCTTCGCGATGTTTTATTTATCCCGATTCGAGGATCCGTTGTGTACGAACCGTCCTTGGATCACGATCCATTTTTTTACCGCGTCTAATCCCATCGCCGGGACGAGTTTCGGATTTTAAGGTGGCAGGGATTTGTTTAACACTTTGCGGTCGAATATCGTAATATACATGGGAATTTTGTTAGCTTCTAGAATGAAAGCTACATGGAATATAGCGGAAAATAATTTTTGACATTGTTAACGTTATACATTTAACTAACTTGGAAAATTTCTCTCGATTTCTTATTTCTAATTATTTAGTATATACTCAATGTATCGTTAGCTTCGTTTCTCGTCCAAAGGGTTAATTTTTCTTCCAAAGAACAGTTGGAATTTTTATTCCAATTATTTATAATAATTTTAATTTTTTTTTACAATAATTTGTAAAGCGTTCTTGTAGCGTGTGTAACGAATCGAGATTATTTCGTAATAATCGTTAATTCCGGCGTATTCCAATTCCGAAATTATATCGGTAAAATTGGAAAATGCGACGATGCGTATGGCGTCTAAGTGAGTTAAACAGGAAGTCTTAAGAAACGGCTAAGCATTTCATTTTAAAAGTCCCATCTTGCGGTCGTCGAAACATAGTTCTCGGCTTAAATTGCCTTATTAACTATCCTTATCCGAACCTGAACCTTTACTTTTTTCTTTTTTTTTTTTGTTGAATCTACCTGCTCGCTACCGTGCTTGCCTCCGTTACTTTCCAAACAACTCGGCTCAGGATTACCTCGGCTAATCGTTAACTTCCACCGTGCCTCCTCAAAATTCCATGCAGTCAATCGTCTCCCTCGGCTTTGACTTTCCGGAGAGTATAAATTAGAATTCGTTTAGTAATTACTATTCTCGCATAGCCAATTACTTAGTACTACCAATGCTAGGTTATAATCGTCAGACCTCTTTTTCCGGTTACCTGCCTAATGTTGAACTTACAATTATATATAATACGTGTATCGTGATCTTCGATAGTCTAATTCATCAATGTGCAATCGTTTTACTTTTAAGCACCGTGTATAATATAGAAGAGGAATTTTTAAAGGATAAAAGAGAGGTAAAATCGAATGATCTGAGATCCTAGTTAGGATGACTCTTCTTCCTCTGTCTAGGATGCAACGATTGCACAGGGTATTACTTCACATTCCGATCTTCGTTTTCAATTCGCGATTAATTTCACACACGGGACTTGTTAAATATTCGCTGGAACCTCTGCGATATTCCATCCAAAGATCCTTCAGATTCCCTTACGTTCTTCGCATTCCTCTAATCCGGAATTAACTACCTCTAAACCTGGAAGTGTTCGGTATTCAGAGAGTAATTCATAATTTTTTCCAATAATGCTCGAAACGAACTCTAGGAATCTCTCTGCCACCTGAAGCAAGGGAAGTTGAGGTCCGTTGGAAAGGGAATTACTTTCTTTCTTTCTCCGAAAGTTTAGCGAAGACGTCGCTTATGCCTCACGATTTATTTAAAGTGGAACTTTGACGGTCGTGCAATGGCAATAAGCCCTAGATTGCAGGTTCTGACGTTCCCTGGAGAACACTATGGTTAACGTGTCTAGGATAACGCGTGAGAATCGTGGCAGCTCGCTCGCTGCCTGTTCTCGTGTCGCGTGTCGAATAGGTTCCTTCGGGATTTATTACGATTCTCTCGGCTGCTCATTGAAAGGTCGGCTCACCGGTACCTTGGCTCGTGTTACAGTAATCACGATTTTTAACCCGCTTTCCGCGTGTACAGCGTTGCGCAACCGAACGGTAGAAAATGGAAGCAGCGACGAAAGCTTAAACGAACGCGAGCTCTGTTTGAGTTATGGCAATTCCTGCGTTGAAAACTGCGCTGGTGAACTCCACTCGTGTCTTCGATGATCTTTCGATAATCTAGGCATCCCTTTCCGATGTAGCTAAATGGAATTTCATTTTCTTCTCTAATATCTACGCTCAGCCAATGGTCACACTGTCAAACGCACATCGCTTGTATAGTTTTGCATTTTTTTCCGTTGAGTTATGGCAATTTCTGCGTTGAAAACTGCGCTGGTGAACTCCACTCGTGTCTTCGATGATCTTTCGATAATCTAGGCATCCCTTTCCGATGTAGCTAAATGGAATTTCATTTTCTTCTCTAATATCTACACTCAGCCAATGGTCACACTGTAAAACGCACATCGCTCGTATAGTTTTGCATTTTTTTCCGTTACGTACATAGAGAACCTATTCCACGGGTCACGCGTTTAACCCATTGACTGCCAACTACGAGATATCTCGCAGTAAGCGTCTGTACCAAAACTGCCAACTACGAGATATCTCGTTGTGGGTGCTTAGTTTAGATTGGCTACAAATGGCTATTTGAGTTAGGAACTATTAGAAAGGACGAGTGAAAAATGTATATAGCGTAGAGAACATATTGGTTATCAATTTTTCTTATTAAAATTATAACTTAGACGATTGGATCGTAACTTCGTGTTTTCTTTAAAATAAAATCGTGGCACCTAGAGCAAAACGCGCTAAATTTGCGTGGTAGTGAATGGGTTAAAGGGCAATTAGGCTGCCTGGTTAGCTCGCCGAGTCTGGGTATTAAGCCAGCGTGTCTTAACGAACGTGACGCGTTCCATGACGCAGTCTGTCTATAAATGATTATTTACGGCTACTGGATAGAGAAATTACCAAGGTTTCCTAGACCAAGGAACCGCCCCCGACCGATTTTTCCCGCTGCTGGCCGGAATATATTACCGACAGCCGCCTCGCGATAAAGACGAGCTGATTTATCGTTTAACTGTTACACGCCGCTCCGAGGGCCGTCCTCCGATCGCTTGCTCGAGCTTGACCGACATACCGTTGATAGGCAGCTTTATTCCATGCTCTATCTTCCCGAGGGAATCTTCCTCGGCCAGCCTTCGCTCCTAATGGACCGGTTTTACAGGCCCCAAGCTTTGGTTTGCGGCAATTTTCGCTCGCGTTTTCCGCGGATTCTTTCGCGACACTTTTGGAACGGTACATTCACCAGATTCGAGATACACGAAGAAGGAAATCTTTGGATGGAACGATGAAGAAAGGAATCGTTCGCGTTCGTGAGTAGTTTGGTATTTATTAATTAGTTATTAATTCATTGTATCATCATGATTGTTATCGTTGCGTGTAATGGCTACTCTATGGATTAGTAGTTCTACTGAGAATAGAACAATCTTATGTCATTAAAAAAATGATGCACTTAACGAGTACAGAATTTAACGAAAAATTCTTCCTGGATAATTGCCTCGATGTTCCAGAATGATTTTCGAGCGATCGTAATTGAGTTTCCCTGAATAATTTGCTATTATTAAAGGATCTCATTTGGAAAATCTCGTTATTCGAACATAATTCATGGGCGTTCACCGCGACACAGCTTTTAATGACTTTATTCGCATCGTTGGCGGTTAAAAACGCGTGCATTTTCGGTGTAATTATATTCTCGCTGAAATTAGCATTACCAGTTTCCTCTCTAACAGTGTTCTTCATTTTTCGCTTAATATCGGACATTATCTCGTGCTGCGCGAATAACGCTAACTTGCTCGTGTTGCTGACACTGCATCTGTGAACCTGGCCTAATGTAACACGCGTGCATATGTCCTCGTGATAATGACCAGGTAAACCGAGCCCTTGCATACGGTAATGACGGAAGGGAATTTAAGGAAACGCGCGTATTAATAGCGAGATGCGGTTTTGTAATTTTACAGTAATTACGTGTTTTTTCTTATGCAATTTTCTGAAACTTTCCATAGCCTCTCGATTTTTTCCTATTCCATCGTGGGATACAGCGATGGTAACGAATGTCGGTGAACGATAATACACGATTATAACGATACTAAAATTGTTTGAAAGAATTATCTTAATTATATAGACATGGTTCAAAGATGACACGGTAAAAGTATGCTAGAGGATCAAAAATGACTCGGTCATCGTTGTCAGAGATTCCAATCCGATTCTTAAGATTATATCAACAACCCGAGTCTAATTTCGACATATCGTCTATCATTAAAGCGAACGATCTTTTACCGAATCACTCGTAACAAACGATATTTCATACCGACGATTCGTTCCAAGAAGTATCACGATGTCGATGAATTTTATCTTCAATCCTCGTGGGAACACCTGCAGCGGATTTGCGTAAAAATTAACATAACGATGTCTCTGTAATTATCGACGATATCGGGCAAACTTGTTTTTATTTCAACCTTCCGTCCACTTTCGTAATAACTTTGCTTCGTTTGGCTAATGAACGTCGGTGAATCGTATAGATTCAGGAAAATTAGTCACGTAGATTAGGAATTCGGAATTTTCGACGAGTCGTTTAAACTGCGCGAAAATTCCGAAAAATCGGCAGATATCGAAAAGCGAGTCTTTGCCTATGATGAGCTCACCCTTATCGGTTCTATTTATTTGAGAAATCGCTTCATGCGCGGAATACATCAACGAGGTTACCAAACTTTCACCGCTAACTAGCAAACTCAGGCAGTATAGGCCAGCAGATGGTTAAAAATATCCTTACTCTTACTCGATCTCGATCCAAACTCGGATCCTCGGTACATAATAGTTCATCGAACTATTTACCATCCATCAACCCGTCGTTTCCTGATCATAGTCAATTTACACCCGAGATCTCGCGTTCGAAATCCTGTGAAATCTTCGAGACGCCGTGGTCGATGCATTTCGTATTCAGCGACGAAGGCATCGGGATGAGCAGCGATGCACGGCGTCGGGGTAATCAGAAAATGGCGATCGTGACCATACAGGAATCGCGATGGTTGGTCGATAGCAGGCTGCTACACGTGTAAGTATGTAGAACGAAATTGCAACGCGTCGATGAGCGGAAAGCGGTTCGTGTTCCGTGAACGAAGAAGATTAGCGTCTCTCGCCCACGGCCATGCGACGCGCACTGAGGAATTTCACCGAAATTTTATCTGATAAACCAGAAGAAGAATAGAAAATTTATATATCAACCCTTTGCACTCGGTGATTTTTTTCGTTACAGAAAAATATTAATTCGAAGATCTTATACCATGAAATTAACAATATTTTTAAAACGGTAAATGAGAAATTCTATGAAAATTAAGACATGCAATTATTTTATCGCGACATTCCGCGCATCGGTAGGTAATTTAAAATTTGATACATCAATTAATATCGATATTTAGAATCTGATTAAATGGCGACTGAGAGTCGCCTCTCGAGTGCAAAGGGTCAAGTCACCCCTAAAGTTCGTGCCGATTCTTACTCTTCTATTAAAAATTATACGTGTCGAATAGACCTTTGAATATTAAGAAAAAATGTAGTCAACCTTTTGTTCTACGACTATTTCCTGTTTCGTTGGCGAACACGTTGTCCCATCGATATAGTTTATAAAATGCGACGAAAAATGTGAATACTGCTGCGCAACGAATTTATGGGATGACCGAATATTTTGTCTCAAGTTTAACGTTTTTACCACAAGTTCGTCGTAAACTCGAGTAATAACCGATAATTTATTAATATTCTCATTTTACACGCTTAAGAACTTTTACGTTCGGAAACAAATTTTCATTCTTTACTTTCTTCGGTTCGCAATTGTTTTGATCCCATAATATCGACAAGGATGCAACTTGCATAAGTATCGGAAAAAAAACTTTAACATTTTTAACACAAGTTCGTCGTAAGCTCGAGTAACAGCCGATAATTTATTAATATTCTCGCTTTAGACGCTTAACCCATTTGCATCTTTTCTTTAAAAAGAGTCTTTCAAGCCTTCGATTGAAATTAAGCGTAACAAACACACTCTTATTTATATTTAATCCATAAATTATACGTACTCTCAAATAAAATCATTTTATACGACGTTATAGCAGAAATATTTATTTCTGTAAGTATTTGCACAAGAAATAAATTTAAAATAAATATGTAACAGTTATAGGTTGCGGATTATTCCGCTTAATGATGCAAATGGATTAAGAATATTTACGTTCGGAAACAAATTTTCACCCGGTACTTTCTTCGGTTCGCAATTATTTTGATGCCATAATACCGTCGAGGATGCAACCTGGACAAGTATGAGAAAAGAAACTTCCTCTTCGTAATCGCGTCGCGATCGCATTTATCACGCGACAGAATCCTCCGATAAAAATTGGAATTCACCGTTTCGACGTGTCTTCGGCCGACCAGCGTGCGAACAATGGCGTCCTAACTCGCCTGGCTGTTGCTCGCTGGTCAGCTCGACCAATTAGCCCCTATTGTTGCAGCGAGTGCAAGGAAGCTCGAAGAATCGCGTGGTTGCATCGGGTATGCGTGGAGGATGCCTTGGCCTGGACCACGTGCGTCCTCTGGACACACCTCTGCTCGTACGCGCGCGTGCTCGCGCGTGTTCGCGCGTTAAGGCGTCGCGAATCTCCCGCAGCCATTGTAATGATAAATCAACGCCTGTATTAACGTCTTCGTTAACAAACCGTGTAGCTACCTACACGCTCCTAGTCTGTATCGATTATCGTTTACGTGTAAGGCTTAACCCTCGTGAGAGAGAGAGAGAGAGAGTTAGACCTGTGCGGTATTACATCGATTACGGATGTAATTGAAGCGTAGAGAAATTACGCTTTCGATCCACAGATTTTCAGGATCTGTAGGGACACACGGCAGATGCGGAAAGCAAAGGTTTTTCGGGTTTTTCCTCTCCTTCGCGACGTCGAGGACTTCACATCAATGGGGACCTTTTTTTTTTTTTGATGACGCAGGGGGAATCTTCGAAAGATGTCTCGGCCCCCTGAGGGGGAGGCCGGGGGTCTATGGGATTCTTACCCACTGAACCCCCTGCGGTGGTTCGTCCTCTTCGCACAAGGGAGGGCCCGGGATGACAGGCAACGCTTTCGCGAGCTTAAGACACCGGTGTCTTCCTGCGACTTCGCCAACTGTCGCTGGGCTAAAAAAAAAAAAAAAAAAATTTGGTGAGTGTCACCAAAGGGCGATAGTGCCTTACCGTGTATTACTTATTTGTGTATCCATCGTTGTCTAGGGGAGTGCTAAACGTCTCTCCTTTCATACTACACAGGTCAATGGAGACCTGGTTTATGTCTTTACAAAGCAGTTCAGTTCGTTTGCGCTTGCAGAACATCACGGATCTTTCCCAAAATAGTGAACTTCGCATTTTCCGCATCGGTCCTCACCTCCCGCACATAAAATAATGTTCTGCCCAGCAATCACGGCGTATTTGTTTGAACCTCACGTTCCTCCACCTTCATATCGTTCAGGGTATTCCGTCTCTTCGTTTTGGCTGTTCGTTATTTACCAATTTTAGAGTAAAGCTATATCTCTAGAGAAGAAGATGAAGTTTACAGAGGATGAAAGTTAACCTTATCCGTTTGGTTACGGGAATTTTGTTTGTTCGCGAGAGAAACTGACGGTTTTTATGATCGACAGCCGGAGCTCCGATAATTGCTGCAAACCCGGCATTTGGTTCCGCAATAACGACACGGCAGTAAAACAAAATGATATTTATCAGACGAAATAAAATTCCCCAGATACAGACATCCAGGCCACGTGGCAAGAACGATCGAAGAATCGATTCTGCGAAATTTCAATCACCGTTTAATCGTTTCATTCCGATCATAATCTCTGTTAAATTCGTTTTGGAAACTCGCTAGTCCGAATCAGCACGAGATTCGTTAGGAGCAGTGGCTGTAAGATGTTAGGAGAAATTTTCGAGAAAGTGAGAAATTAGGAGAGGTTTGGAAGCGAATTTCTGATCTCGATGACGATGATCTCGTTAACTCTGTGATTAACGCTAGGTTTACGGGCGGTTTTTGTTTACCTATTTCTACGAACACACGTTAGATTTAAGGGTAAATGAAACCACATATTTTCTTTAAAAAACAAACGATGGATTTAATTAGAAAATAATCGCAATATTAACAGACTTAATATAAGTTAATTATAATATAACTTAATATAAGTTAATTATATATGATAATATCGTATAAATGGAGTAACCTAACCGATAAATTGACGGTTCCCGTAAACCTAGTGTTAAGACCGAATTGGAGTGTTGATATCGCGAATGGTTTAGGTAGTTTACAACTTCGTCTACGATATTACGCGACTCTTGGCAAGGAAATCGGTCCAAACACGAGCATAACAGGTGAGAGCCATAGTTCGTAGATAGAGTCCAACGTAAATAACACCGGCCAGGCTCGTGGTCAGTTTCCGCCGACGTCTTCCTGTCTCAGTTACGTGTTATTCTTCGACGCGTTCGGACGAGATTGTTCTACGTGTGACCGACCTTCTCGTTCGCTATGGAACACGCAGCATCGAGATTCGAACGGTAAGGCAAGAGATTAAAGCGTATTTTAACGTTTGGGAATAATATATCTTAACGATACGTGCGTTAAATCCATCGTGGATAACGGTTTAAAAGCTTTGAGAAGCAGACTGCTTCGGTCACGATAATAAACTCTCGTTTTCATCCTAATTCTTGACCTTACTCCACGCGTTTCGTCACGTTCACCCAAAATTCCTCGGTCCGACGCTATTATAGACACTTATAAACGCTCTCTCCGTTGGAGAACTCCTCTTTCATTCATACACCGGTCCCGAACACTCTTCGAATCCTCTGAGAGTCATTCCCGTTTCATTACGTTCCCACAATGCAGGGTTATATTTATCTCCCCGTGTCTGCTATTAAGTTAATAATAACGGCGTTGTTTCGCAATCGCGCATTATCGTGCAATTTACTCGCGACCAATGCAACGTGGAAGAATGGCGCGAACGTGAGCAAGGGAACGGCGACTCCGGTGGCAAATAATCCTCGGACAAAGGGGGAAAAATCGGACGGTTTCTGCGGATTCTCTGAGCGAGGAACACGCGTCACGCGAGCCACCGCGTGGCGTCTTCGACACAGAGGCTGCGAGCATAAATTCGCGCGCGAAAAAGGCGCGTGTCGCGCGATAAATCCTCGCTCTCTCCCCCTTTCTCTCCCCCTTTCTCTCGGTCCTTTTTCCGCGGCGCCATCGGCATGCACCCCGCTCCACCGTTAATTTGCGCGTAAATAAGCGGTGGTTGCTAGACGGGCCGAGCTCGTAAAATTATTCATCTCGCGTCTCTGCAATTTATAAATACCCTTGACCCGTGCGTTCGCGTTACTTTCGTTACGGCGGTGTAAATATCGCAAGCGTTTCCACCGAGTCTCTCTTATACGGTAATATATTCGCGTCTGCTCGCGATCCAGCTTTCACTTGGAGCTTTAGCCGCGGAGACAATAATTTCTTATTTATTTGCCAGATTCGTCTGACCAGACTCCATTAACCCCTTGACATACAAATTAAATATTATTTTATTTCGCTAAGTTGAACTAGAGAATGGAAGCTGAAAAGGAATACATATGTTTTTTTAATATTGGATTTTTATTGATAAGATTGATTCATAAAATTTATCTCTTCGCGTAGAATGGAGATAAATACTTACCAAAGTCAAAGAAGTGCCTTGGAATTAATGTCTAACTCGTCATTGTATGTTAAGGGGTTAATAACATATAGACGACGCCTTTCGGATTGGCCTTTCGATTTTTTCCACCCTTTTAATCGATCACGGATTTCGTTTATCGGTCGAGGCCCCTTCCGCTCTTAATCTTTCCAATGGGATTAAACGAAGCGATTTATTCTCGGGCCCGCCGTCGATCATGGGTGTCTGGCCGTTGGTCCTTTGTATAGGTTGCAAATACACGCGCTTGATCGATCTTTTTCTTACCGTTTGGGTCAGTCGTACAGGTCGATTCAGCGATTTCGGCTAGGATCGTGGCTGTATCTGCTGGAAGGATCTCGCGACCGGACGTGGATCTATGTCGGTTGGAATACAAAGTGTTTCCAGGTATCGACCTCGTTAACCGGACCCTGGCTGGTTTTAATAAGCAATTATAAGCGTGACCCGCTGACCCACGGAAACGAAATCATGAGTTCCGAGAAGAACTCGTGCCGATCCCTTCGAGGATCTCCCAGACAACATCTCCGGAGTCACGACTCGCTACGTTTCGCACTGGTATCTTTCCAGGAAGGTATCTCGAACGAATTGCTCTTTCTTCAGAACCGAAGATCTATACGCGCGGGTCGGATGAAGATAGCTTTTCAGAAGACCGAGTCGATTTCGCGTAACAAATGTACAACGTTCTTTGAAGACTGACTCGATTCGTGTCATACAGGGACAGAAAAAGAAAGAAAAATATAAACGAGGCTTCTGTGATACCGAAAGAACTCTGTTCTGTTTTTCGAGTAGCCAGTGTTTACGTTTTCGCGAAGTTCTCGAAGTGGGAGACTGGGTCAACGTTCTTCGCGTTAAGACGTTGACCTAGTCTGGCTGATCGACCTGTTGATCATTTTCTCGAAATATTCGTTCATTGTCCGAGTTTATTATGATTCGGGAGAGGAACGGAATTTTATTTTTTCGTTTAAAAGTCTTGGAATTTGTCTGTGAAGTTCTGCCGCTAATTTTTGCTTGAAGATGACCAGAAAGGTCGGAATTAATCTCTCGAGACTGTCCATGTTTGTTAAAATTCCTCATCGTCCTCGCGAACAGCTGTTCGGACTCTCGGTACGATACAGGCTGCTCATACTTCGTTAGTATTCAGGCAAGACACGATGCGAGATGGAGAAATAAAACGGTAGCCGGCAAACAAACTCCATTACGCGGGACACGAATATTTACGATTAAATAATAATAAACTCGTCACAGCAGAAGGATCTCTCTGGATCTTTTAATTATTCCAGCGAGCTTTAATCGGCCGATGGAGAGACGAATCGTTGCATAAGAGAGCGAGAAACCAAAGCTGAACGCCGCGTAATTGATCGACGCGGCGTTTCTGTTCTAAGTCGGTTCCGGAAACTTCCTGCTAATAGAATAATAATTACAAGGGTGTTTGGATCGCGCAGATCGTCGTGGTAATAGATGGAGCGGCCGATTAGAAGTATCAGGACGATCGTAATGAGGTATCGCGAGCGTTAATTAATGCAATCGTTGCGCGGTAAGCTAGCGTCTCGCGCGATACAAATCGGCGGGAAAGAAAAGGAAGATTCGGAAAAACAGCCGGTCGTTCCTGCTTCCTTTTCCATTTCCAGCGAATTCTTATTATTTGCACGTGCACTCGTGCAACCGGCCAGCATGGCCGAGGTATTAATCGCGGCAGCGACAGTGATGCATGCCGGCCGCATCAGGAACTCATTAGGTCTGGTAGCGGGCCACGTGGAACGGTGCGAAATTTAATTCCAGCTTTTCCGAGCTACCGCCATTTCGCGTCTTTTTCATCCGACGCGGAATTAATCGACAGTTTAGATATCGGGTTTCGTCCATGGGCGTTGCCGCGCGTAATTCCTACGCGTTCCTTCCATATTGGCAGAAACGGTGCGACGGTAATCGAAATTCTTTCATCTTCGAATTTTCTCACAGCTAAACTAACGCCGTCGTGACATTTCTCGTACCTTTTAGCCTTCTTTATTTTCCTCTTTCCTGATTATAAACCGTGCTCGCGTGTGTAAGAACGTGTTTGGAGATTAAGTAATTATTTCTCGAGGGCGTGCATGTACCATCGCTCATGAATACCCGTTTCGCCTATTTACAGTTTCTTTTACGCAGTTTACTTTCCCTGTTTGTTCGCGGTTTTGGTTACTCGTTACTCCGTTGGTTACTCGTAAGTCGGTTTATTTATGCTCGCGAGACTTTAAATATTCCTACCTGTTACTTTCCCTGCACGTCGAGCGATTATTTTCCTCCGTGCACCGAGTGCTGTTCCATTTGCATAACGGTTAACTTCGATTCCACTCGCTTTAAAACGTATCGTCCTTGATTTAACGAAAGTTATTACCTATGCGGTGTATCATTAGCAGCATAGACCACGCAGAATTTTCCGAACTTTTATTTCCTCGCCCCGCAGAAGCGGGATTCCTTCGGAGGAATCTAAAATAAACGAGACGCGCGTACCGTTACAAGCATATGCCAGCAATCTATCGAAATTATTGCGAAGCGGCCATCGTCGCGGCTCTGTAATGGCGTTTTCCAAAAACGATCATCAATGGTTATCCGACCGGTTGACGAAGATCGTTGTAAATTAGAGCGTAAGACGTTGTACTCGCTCGCTCCTTTTCATTTGTTTGTATTAATAGGGTGGTGGAAGCTTAATGGCGTACGTTAATCGTTGATCGAACAGGGATCGCATTAAATGGTCCTGATGACGCGTCGCCATCGACGTCGCGATGGACGCCGATGATATTCGAAGGTTGGCGCGAAGGTTCGTCCTGGAGGTTTATTCAATTATAAGCTGAAAATTCGTTTTTCCGAGCGAGGCAGCCAGGCGAAACCGGCAGGAAGCGAGGGGCCGAGGCTGCGGGTTCGCATTTTATTAGCAGCCATTAATCTTTCGCCGACGGCGCGTATTATTACGGCCGGTATTTAATACCGCGGGATATGAAAATCCTCTATTTTCTAAAAGTCCACTATCATCTAGTTACAGAGAGCTGATATCGGCACAGATGCCTCTCGCTTCATACTCGTTTTATATTCCCTGCGCGCGCGCCGCCGCCGCCTTTCGCCCTTTTTACTCTCTTCGGTTGTTCGTGCCGTTTATTGCAATCTGTCATCGACACTTTCTTTTTACGATAAGCTGATTTAGCTAAGAATCATTAAGTTGAATTACATTAAATTGAATCGCACGATCTCGAGGAAATGGCGGTATTACGATACCGACCCTTACCCATTAAACCTCTTTCTCTCGAGTTACGTACTTGCTTCTATCGGTGTCGGTCATTTCTATCTATAAATAGCGCTGCGCGAACGAAACTCTCAGGCCGGAGTTTTATATCCTTTTTAGAAGGTAATTCAAAATTTTACCGTTTCTCCTTTTCGCGACTTTTCCTTTTTACGTCTTCGTTCGACCTACGAACGAGATCCTGATCGCAAAGACGGAAAATCGTCCGAATACCCCGTTCTCGAGCAATTAGGTACTCGTCGAGGAGTCAACAGCCTTCGAAGGCCACCGGTTTCTTTGCCATCGTCAACTCCGTTAATCCCGCATCGATCCGAGAATCGCGGCGCGATGAATTCGAAGAAAGCCGAAGGAAATCCTGAAGACCCGTGATCTTCATCTTCCCCCTCGTCCTCCGTTCAGCTCCGAATGTTCCCGCAGAGGGTAATCGTGGCGCCAAATGTCTCACTCGCGACGCGAATCCCGATGTCCGTGCAGATTAATGCAAGGCGATGCTCGCAAGAGGAACGGTCGGACCAGTCATAATCTGTCGGGATGATTATAATTTGTAGCAAGGACGGAACGACCGGCTGGATGGGTGTTCGCTAGTGTTCAGCTAAATGTTCCTCATCCGGATAATGAGAGGATTTGCTCGTCCCGGCTGCATTAGAGCAAATGATCCGGTAGGCTCGCTCCATCACCTCTCGCGCGTTCCTCGTTGCGTCGGAACACGTCCTTCTTCGTTCCTTGCACGCCTGTACAGTTACTCGGATGGGAAACTCGGCCAATGACTCCGTGAATCCGTGGAATAGCAGAAGAATGAGAAACATTTTGGACCTTGAGACCGGTTCAGACCGGCTGAACCCCCGTTCCGTAGATCTATCGCGCGCGGAACGTCTGCTGCCGTGAAATTTACGGCCAGATCTTAGAATCCAAGTCGAGAACGCGTCACTTTGCTAAGGAGATTGCTAATAGAGCTATTTAATAGTTTAACGCGTGACAGAGCGGAAGGGTAAGAGACGGATTTGGTTGTCCGACTGGTTAAAACCTGATTCCGTTTAGTTTGCGACCAAGTTCTAAGCCCTCGATTTCAGAGGACTCGCTTTGCATCTGGGTAATTGTGAATATGGTAATTTTAGTGGGTTAGGAACGGAGATGATTGCAATGTTGCGGTGGAAATTTTATACTGTTCGGTTGAGACGAGGTGGTGGTACTGAAAAGCGCGCAGGATTTATGGCGGATGTTTATGCAACGGAGATACCCGCAAAGTGTCTTTTACTGTCCCTGTGTTGTAAAGTCTATCTTTCGGAATAGCCTCGGTCTATTACAGGCAGAATATAAAATAAGAAAATTCACTGGTATAAAAATCTGCTATCGAGTTGTTCGAAAAATAAACGGTAGACAGAGAGCTCCGGTGAAAAAAAAGGAATTTACAGTCGCGTTTCGCCGCGTTGGGAAATATATTCCCTCGATAAAGGAATTTTCCAGTAAAATGTGAAACCAACGTTGGCTGTTCTAACGGAGAAAGTGACTGGCAGAAATAGAATCTAAACGCGATTTATTTGAAATAAAATTAGCGAGAACCCGTTGATGTATCGTTTCTTGTTTCTCTGACAACTTCTCCTCGGCTGCGTTTAAGAATCAGCCAGGAATAAAAACTCCGTGATCAGCTTTTCGACCACGTGTTCCCGTCTTCCTTAGATGAATGTGCGCCGCTCGTTAATGGCAATTATAACACACACGGAAACGTAGAACATCGTATTCATTAACGGATTCGCAAGTATCGGGGTTATCAAAACAGGTTTAACGTCGAGTCGTAAGATTTAATGAATGGATCAACTCTTCTTTTGCGTGGTTTGGTACATAAGTACACAAGTGAAAGTGGGATGGAAGAAACTGCTACAGGTCTCGAAAGATTCGCGATAAAATCCGGTACACTTGTTACAGCGAGCCATGAATTTTAGACTTTATATAATTTCTCCGCTAACTTGTCCACTTTTTGAGCTGCTCCTCGCTCGAATTGTAAATCCATTAAAATTGCTACTAGTTTTTAAATCACTCCGAGTATGGACGTGGATATGTGTACGCGATATATACGATACATCTAGGATACGAATCGTGATGGCACTATTATAGACAATATACTGTTATGGCACACAGTTGTACGGAAATTAATCTTAACGCGGACAAACCTTAAGAAAGTTACGATCTGAGTAACGCTGGAAAATCGAAGGACAAGGAAGAATCGGAAATTCATTTTCTCTCTCGAAACGATCTTCTTCGCGATCCGTAACGTTTCGTCGAATAACACGGACGTATATATCCGTCGCGAGAGCTCGACTCCAGCTGCAGTCGACTCGACAAGGTGACGGTGAGAACCTGTAGGAGTCTTTATCGTTCCCTGTCACTTCTTACCATTCCTGATGAAACGTATTCATTAAGAGCAGGCTAGACGTGGCCGCGTACGTTTCTTCGGGCGTCGTACGGTCGCGTTACAGTTATCGGCGGACGCCGTAAAAACCGCTAAGAAACCTCGCGAACTTTCAAGATAGGATCGCGTGTTCAGCTCGCTTAAAACGGTCCTGAAATCCGGATCCGAGGCTGTCATAAGTAGCGCGAGGTTGTCGCGGTATCGTGGCCACGAGGGATATGGAGAATTATTAAAAACGTTGATACGTAGCGGTAGCTTTGACAGACGGCTACCATGGTAGCCACTCGTGGACATGGATAAGCCTGAGGAAGGCCACTGCAGTGGCCGTTACCAGCGAAAGGGTTAAAGTGCTGCTGTCTACGGTCATACTGGTCGCTGCGATGCCACGATGCACGTGGTACGTTCATTTCTCGAGTCAAAATTCAACTATAGTCGAATAATTAATAAATGATTTTAAGAATTCCGATGTTAGATATACCTGGAACGATTATTTCTCGAATGAAAATTATAGTTACATAATTAGTAAATAATTTTAAGAATTCCGGTGTTAGATATACCTAAAACGATTATTTCTCGAATCAAAATTCAACTATAGACGGTTAACCCAATAGTTCCTTGGAAATATTTTATATTCCATTCGGATAATTTTATTCGATTAATTTTTCCAATTCGTATTGTTAATAATAGGATAAAAATTAATAAATACTCTTGGTATCCGCTTAATAACCGAATCTAGCGAAAATACAAATCTACGGATCCTCTGTACTTCGAGATGAAGAATCCCGAAAACATTCGCTTCGATTATCGCTGTTATCTAGAAACCAAATACCATAAGTATTCCTAGGTTTCAGTTCTCACCGACTCGATCCGATTTCATTCTTTAACCAGAATCGTATCGAACGATGCTTCTCCTTTCCCACGCAAATCCTAAAACGGCAGACAATAAGCAAAAACATGGAAACCTCGTTTCGCAGACATCGCGAGCGAGTTAACATTCGAAAGAACGATTCCGCGCGGAACCTCTTCGAAACTGGATGGACAAATTTTTCCATTCTTCCGCGATCTCTCGAGACACTCGCGAGCGTGCCCGAATTCTGAATCGCTGTTATTGCGAGCGAATTGCCAGGGTCCGGCTTTGTACGCCTCTCAGCGAGGACGTTTACGCGAGAAACGTGCCCTGGCCGAAATGGCCTCGCGTGGTAATTGTCGCGCGACCTGACGGTCTGAAAGACGCAATCAAGTCGCTTTGTCAACCGTCTCGGATCCCCTGAAGATGAGAGGCGGAACGAGAGTCGCGTCGCGGCTTTTTTCCCGCGATTGCAGAAGGATCGCTCCGGCTCACTCCCACCGGGGCCCTATTTCCTCTTCAGCTCACGTCCGCGTTTCTTCGCCGGTGAATATGGACTTCCTCGTTCAACGGCCACACGTCTTCGAGAGGCGACTTTTCGATTTTCCGGAAATCAACGCCGGTGGCTTGTATCGCGAATCGAACGGTTCTCTCCGCGGATCCGCGAACCGCGCGTTTCCAACCATTTTTTCTCCCCCCGTCATCTTTCTGTCCACCGATCTGTTGCAATATTCAGAAATATCCCGGCCTGGTGCGTGGAAGCGCGGTTCTGTCTCGGGGGCTGGTGATTGATAGGGTTGTCGCATCGACGGCTGGATATGTTCGCCCTGCGCGGATGATCGTGCAGGGAAAGATGATAGAACTGGAAATCGAGCGGCTGTAAATCTTCGATATCGCGATTGTGATCGGAGATCATGTTCGCGATTCGACTGGCTGGCAGCGGGATAACGCTCGGAGTACGAAAGGCCGGGGATGGAACCAACTTCTCTCCCCCTCTTCGCCCTCCTTTTCTTCCTTTAGCGTTCTTTCGCGTTGCTGCATCGTAATGTCGACTCGCGTTTGTCGTGTGCGGTTCGTTATACGTGAAATTGCGAATTATTCCGCAGAATCGTATCGCGTCGGATCGGAAGGCCGCATAGCGTGCGGTTGAATCTCCGAGGACCACGAGTATTCGGGAAAGTGCAAGTCACGTCGATTCATAGGAAGGCTATGATAAACCAGTATAGTAATAGCACAGTAATAGCTCCTATAGCGCGGTAGCGAGATTGCAACATAGCGATATAATGGCGGTGAGGTAGCATAGCGACGACATCTTAGAGATTTTACTCTTCCATTTAAAATTACACGTCGAATAAACTTTTAAATATTAACAAAAAATGTAGTCGCACCTTTTGTTCTACGAGTTCTTCTTATTTCGTTGGCAAACACGTTATCCCATCGATATAGTTTATAAAATACAATTAAAATGTAAGTAGCGTTACGGAGCGAACTTATGGGATGGCCTAATATATTTTTACACGTTATTTATCTTTCCTTACGTTATATTATCGTCTATGGACGATACTCGTGCAACACGGATAGAAGAATATGTGCTTGTCACGTTATTATCTTCTTTTTCTATATTTTTCCACGAGCTTGTTTATATCTCTATCGATACGTTCTTCGCGTTCTTCGCGAGTATCCACTTAGAATTTTCATTTTCTAAACAGGAATACCTCTTTGTTACGTTGTTATTGTCAGATTTTTTCCACGAGAACGTTATCTTTTTTATTTTATTTTATTTTAAATAGCGTCGCGGAACGTTTCAAAGTTATTTCAAAGTTTGAGTATTCTATCGAACTTAGGATGCTCGGAAGAATATAGAAAAGAAGAAAACACAGGTTTCGACGAAAAATGTAAGTAGCGTCGCGGAACGAACTTATGGGATGATCTAACATATTAAATGACGAAGGTTGCAAAGTTATATCAAAGTTTGATTATTCTATCGGACTTAGGATGTTTGGAAGAATATAGAAAAGAAGAAAACACAGGTTTCGACGAAAAATATAAATAGCACCGCGGAACGAACTTATGGGATTATCTAACATATTAAATCACGAAGGCTGCAAAATTATATCAAAGTTTGAGTATTCTATCGGACTTAGGATGCTCGAAAGAATATAGAAAGGAAGAAAACACAGGTTTCGCGTATGTAAGTTGCAAAAGGACGGAAAGTCGGGTATATAACAACGTTGTTAAAGGTGTTGTTATTAATCGTTTTACGAGAGTGATACATCGACCGTCACGGAGGCGACAACAGATCAGTCTGATCTACGACACGAAAGCAGCTAGGAAAGGGAAAAAGCCTTTTACATAGTAAATCAATTCGTAATCGTGGCGTTGCACCGCGATCTACCACTGTTCCAAGCGGACACGAGGCGAGATGAAGCGATCTCTGCAACGGCGAAGTAATTCTTCGACGCTGAATGATTTAGCGCCGCGAACAGATCGGAACGATTAAACGCTAAATACTCGAAAATAAGAGAAAATATAAATCAGTCGTTTGCCGTTCCGAGCGATCATCCGGCCAGGATAAATCTGCGATTATGATCTCTCGGACGGGATAGATACGCGTATTCGATTCGGTTTCGAATCTTTACGCGTCCAGCCGAAGAGATTTACATCGACGTCGATGAAAATTCAACGATAAATGGCCTCGTAAATATCCTTCGAATAAAGAAGGCAAAGAGAGGAAGGATTTTCCGCTAACGAAAGAGAGAAATAGAATTTTCTTGAGTGGAATTCGAAGGTGTACGGCAGACGCGAATTTGGTTTATGCGAATGATTCGCGAGAACGGTCGGACATCCTGTGGCAAAATCAATTACTCGTCGACGTGCATGTAAATAATCAGAGGGGGGACCAGGGACGTATGCGTTACGCCTACGCATTGATTTATAGTAAGTAATCCTCCTTTCGTTTCTCCGCTGGGTCTATCCTCTCGAAACGGATGTGTATCCTTTCCTCGGCGCGCACGTACGACTTCCGGTCATAGGTTAACTAGCGCCTCGCATCGTATTCCTGTTTTGTCCGCTCCTCCTTCCTTTCCTGTCGCTTTCCACACCGTTCTCCCTTTTCTCTTCCCCTTTCCATCTCCCTCTCTCTCCCCTGACCTCGGTATACTTCCTACTTCGTCCATATTTTTCCGCTCTCCAGGTATTCTCCTCGTCGAGCTTATTACTTTTAATCGTTCCGATTGCTCCACCTGTAATTTTACGCGGCAATTTTTCCTGACGCGTAGCAATGGGAGAAGAAGTCGAATAAATTTTGAAAAATAATATACACCAGGTGACATCGATTGTCGCGAAATAATTTATTTTTAATTAGCTCCTGTATAGACTGTCTCATTTTTAGTTTCCAAGTATTTCCTTCGCGTGCGTTTTGGTATAATAATTTCTTTCTTTTTCTATTAGAAACAAAATTTTTTTTATGCTACTTTATTCCAAAGATCTTCTCTTTCATTTCTCGATCAACCCTTCTCACCGTTTTAGACCGATTGTCGCGAAATAATTAAATTTTAATTAGCTCCTGTATATACTGTCTCATCTTTAGTTTCCAAGTAGTTTCTTCGCGTGCGTTTTGATATAATAATTTTCTTCCTTTCCTATTAGAAAAAAATAATTTTTTTTTACGCTATTTTATTCCTGGATCTTCTCTTTCGTCTCTCGATCAACCCTTGTCACCGTTTTAGACCGATTGTCGCGAAATAATTGAATTTTAATTACCACCCCGAGTAGTTCTTTCACGTGCGTTTCGGTATAATAATTTTCTTTCCTTTCTATTAGAAACAAAGTTTCTTCTGCGCTACTTTATTCCAAGTATCTTCTCTCTCGTCTCTCGATCAACCCTTCTCACCGTTTCGACTCCATCGACCATTAGCTTCGTCGTCTTCTTCCCCTTTGTCTATGCCTCTGCATCTCAGTCATGCACGTGCATCGAAACGCCTACTTAACGCCGGATAATTTTATTTTCTCACCGGCCAGCGAGCGTGGCCAGTCGTGAAAGCAACAAATTAACCGACGACACTATCGTAGCTCGATACCGGGTATGCGCAGTGAGTTATAGTGTTCGCGCGAACCTTACCTGGTATCCAACCCATACACGACCATGCTACCAAACGCGAATCCCCTTTTCCACGTGTCACGAACGCGAGTACTCCTGGTAATTGCGCTTGCCTCGCTCTGTCGTTCCGGATGATGATACTGTTTCGTGTCCTCTCCGCCAATCACGTTCAAATTCCCTCGATCCATTCTTTTCCTTCCTCCGCATTAGAAACGGACATTTTTTTCATATTTATACTCGCTTGGATCAGTGGATCTATCGATAGAAAAAATACTCGCGAACCTTTTACCTCGGAATTATATCAACGCAAATTGATTCTTGATTACACTTAATATTGGCTCTATATTCTGGATCAATGGGGTCAAACTGTTTGATAAAACTGGGACACCAATTGTCACACAATTTTAAATAGTTCGTAGATCACGAATGAATAAATTTATCGATAAAAAAAATATTCTCAAACAGGGAAAATATTCCTCGTTGTATGAAAATTGTGTTTCGTTATTTTACCAAGATCAATCTTAAATTTTTCTTTCAATTTCTCGTGTTTGATACCACTATGCTAGATCATATCTCTCTATGCACTAGGCCTTCACGAGGAACTCGAATGATAGAAGAGGACAGATATATAATCATATGCAGTCGTGTGTACATACACGTGCACTTGCTTTTCTTTACCGACAACACCGGCTCGTGTCGATTGATGAACAATATCGATACGCGACTCGATGGATTTATTATTTAGGTTCCCGGATTAGACACTTGCTCTGCGAGGTGTGCGAGGAGAGAGGAAGGGGAAATTGATCGCGTATGTTGATTTCTCGAGGATGGTTGGGGTATTTTTTGTGAACGTCTTGACAGATGAATTATTCATCTGGGATTGCATTTGTAAGGGAACACCCTCTTAGGTAGAACTCTAGGTCTTGGGAGGTCTAGCTTTTGTTTATTGTCCAGCCAATCCTTGCCTGTGTGGTCCATGAGTTTTTTCAACCCATAAGGGCACACCCACCTATTTTTCCTGCAGCGTGTTATCGTGAACCGGGAAAGGGTTAGAGGTTTTAAAATTACTCGTCGTGGGAAGGAGCACACGTACACGAGAAACGTGTTAATATTTACTAAAATTTATCCAAGAGTTGTATATTTACCCTCGATTTCTCGCCCGTCGTTGCGTTTAATTCTCTTATGGTGTTTTAATGGCGGGAGTTTCACGCGGAGCTCGAAAATTGCTCTGTAACGATGCGATTTATTTTACTGCAGAAATTTGTGCTCGAATTTGAATAATTTAACTCGCGATTTAACACTAGGTTTACGGGTGTTTTTGTGTACCTATTTTTGCGGACACCCGTCAAATTTAAGGGTGAAGGAATCCGCATATTTTCTGTAAAAGACAAATGATGAGTTCAATTTGAAAACAATCGCAACATTAACAGACTTGATATAGGCTAATTAAATCTGTTAATATCGTATAATTGAAGCAACCCATCCGTCAAATTCACGGGTCCCGTAAATCTAGTGTTAAGGTTACTCGTGATATCTCGTTGGATAGCGTTGCGGATAAACTTGATGGTAATTGGGAATTGAAGTTTTTTGCGTTGTTTGTGTAGCTAGTAAACGGTTAATGCACGCGAACTTCGCGTTGCGTTAATCACGGCGAAGTTTATCAGAAACGTGACGGAAATGCCTCTCTTATCGATAGTTTAATTCCCCAGAAAAATCGTCGATTATCTCAATAGGGTCTATGCCATTACGTAACGCAGTCGTAGTTCATTCGTTGTAGTTCATTATATTCGTTGGAATATAGCATTGCGAACAGGGAGAACGAAAACTGCGAGAAACGCGAAATTTTCTGGCAATTAAAACAGGAGAAACGTAGATAACGAGATAATTTCATTCTCACGTATTTCTCGTATATATTCTATTTACTTTGCGTTTAAAAATATCCGTGCAGTGGAAATTTAAAACAGAATCAATATCGGATGGATATTTTACGCGAATAAAATTCCGTAGATTTTCGATCGTTCGAGTTATCTCGACGGTGCTACGATAACGTCTCCTTTTCCGGGAAAAAAGAAAAAAAAAAGAAAAAAAATAATTTTTCGACCGTGACAGGATTCGAACCTGCAATCTTCGGATCCGAAGTCCGACGCCTTATCCGTTAGGCCACACGGTCGCTTAGGGGTGGTTACCCCGAACATGAAAACCCCTTACAACCTCTCACTTTAAATCTCTTTTAAACCTCATAAATTCGCTCCAATTTCGCGTACATTGCATCGTATCTCCATTTTCGATCGTTACGATGCCGATTAAATCGATAAAATACTAAATTTACGACAATTATAAAATACCCTCGAAACTTATCGTAACGTATTAACTTCGACGATTACGCAAAATATTTTGAAAAAAATAAATATCGTACGTTAAATTCGTTCCGTTATCTGTAGAAAAACACCGGTTCGAAGCATATATAGGAAACGTATACACACATACGAATATCAAATATTTAGATACTCGAATCGTTTCCAGGTTTGTACGCTTAAACCGTACAAACACTGAAAAAATCGCGCAATTTTTCGAATATACTTCGCACACCTTTGCAATTGGAATAACTTGTCCTTTATTTTTTATTTAATTCCACGATTTTCATACATTCTGAAAAATTTACAAGTCTCAACTACCTGTTCTATAACGTCGGCTACCAAAGAAACGAAAATCAAAATTCAGAAACTCAGAACACGCACCAATCGAGAAAATAAATGAAATAAAATAAAAAAATCGAGTATGCATAAGCGAAACATGAAGTTCATCAGCCAGAACCACCCCATACCTCTCTCTCCATTCATTCACCACCGAGTAATATCCTGGACGAAATGTAGAATAATGAAAACGTCGAAAAAGCAAAGAAAAGGACGAGTCTCGTGGTCCATTACGAGAGCCATTGTTTCGCGCGTTATTGCATCGAAAGCGAACACGATCATACGAGATACATCGTTCCGAGCTTCGTCATAAATTCCCGGCCCAAACACCATCGTTCCCCATCCCGTTGGAGCTTAATGAAACCGACGATGAAGCGATCGATACGCGGCAATTATCGAACCGAGGTATTCAGGTTCCTTCTGTTAGAATGCAATCACGATGCCCGATGTGCCAAGCATCGATGGCCAATGGCCGATATTCTTCCGGTTTAGGCACTTTTAGTCGATATTCTTTCGTTTTAGGACTTTTGTCTGATATTCTTCCGCTTTAGGTATCATGGGTCGATGTACTTCCATTTTAGGTATCTTAGGAATCGGTATTCCTCCGGTTTAGGTAATTTTAGCCAATATTCTTCCGCTTTAGGTATTTTAGGCCGATATTCTTTCGTTTTAGGTGCCTTTGCTTGATATTCTTTCGCTTTAGGTACTATGAGTCGATGTACTTCCATTTTAGGTATCTTAGGAATCGGTATTCCTCCTGTTTAGGTGTTTTTGGTCAATATTCTTTCGTTTTAGGTATCTTAGGCGGATATTCTTCCGCTTTAGTTATCATGAGTCGGTGTTTTCCCATTTTAGGTATCTTAGGCGGATATTCTTCCGCTTTAGTTATCATGAGTCGGTGTTTTCCCATTTTAGGTATCTTAGGAATCGGTATTCCTCTGGTTTAGGTATTTTTAGCTAATATTCTTCCGTTTTAGGTATCTTAGACCGATATTCTTTCGTTTTAGGTATCTCAGGCCAATATTCTTTCGTTTTAGGTATCTCAGAGCGATATTCTTCCGTTTTAGGTGCCTTTTCTCGATATTCTTCCGCTTTAGGTACCGTGGGTCGATGTACTTCCATTTTTGGTACTTCAGGAATCGGTATTCCTTCGGTTTACGTATTTTTGGTCAATATTCTTTCGTTCTAGGTATCTTAGGTCGATATTCTTTGGTTTTAGGTATCCCAGGTCGATATTCTTTCGTTTTAAGTGCCTTTATTTGATATATTCCGCTTTTAGGTACTATGAGTCGATGTTCTTCTATTTTAGGTATCTTAGAAATCGGTATTCCTCCAGTTCACGCATTTTTAGCCAATATTCTACCGCTTTAGGTATCTTACGCCGATATTCTTTCGCTTTAAATATCTTACTCCGATATTTCTTCATTATCCAAAAGTTTGGTTCTCTCATCGTAAGACATCCCCTGATTTTTACAGTCTTGACCGGTGTATAAGAGATACGTAAAACGAGAAACATTCGCGCTGTAATAAGCATCTATCGATAAAAAAATTGCACACGTTAATCCGTTTTCCAATAAACCGATTATACAAAACGTTGGACGCCGCAGGCGATGGTTTCATCGGAAACGCATCGGCTGAGAAAGAACTTTGCATAGCAGGAAGATAACGGCGTGGCTTTTTGATCGACGATAAACACGAGGAGAGGTCTTTTCGTTGGCCGATCCGCGAGAAACAGAGAGAAGTCTCTCTTCTTCTACGTCTTCTTCTTCTTCTTCCTCCGCGTGGATGCAAGCGAGATAAATCAAGGCCGCGCAATAAATTCAGAAGACTCGGACGTTTTATCCTTCGGTAAATACACTGATACGGAGGATGATTTAACAGTTCCCGCCTCGCAGTGTAGCTTGTTAGTTAGACAAATGTTGCGTTGTCGTTTTGAGACCTTCTCTCTCTCTCTCTGTTCATCCTCGGCGCGATGGCTCTTCAGGTGGCCCTCGAGAACCCGGCTTTATTTGGACGATAAAGGCCGGGCCGGTTTCATTCGGACAAATGCCGGAGTGTCCTTGGAATTTCGCTGCGTACGGCTGTTCCATCGTGTCTCGCCATGCTGACGAGCCAGAGAGTCTGATAGCTGGTGTCACTCTGCTGCTCTTTCTCTCTCTCTCTCTCTCTGTTGCTCGAGAACCCGGCGAAGCTTCTCTTCGTCGTTTCTTCTGCCTGTCGTCGAGGCGAATTTTCACAGAGGATTGCCGAGTGTTTATCTCTTGCCTCGAGTGTTCTCGTTTCATTCCATTTCGAGTACTCGCCGGGTCTATCGAGTCCTAGTTGCTCGATGTTCCATGCAGAGCTCGAGTTAAACGGTAACGTTATCCAATAGCTAGCGTTATCCAACGCGTTACGAAATTCCTCTGCGAAATCTTCCCTCGCCGCGTTTTCTTCGCGAAAGATTCGGAATTCTTCGGGGTTCGCGTTTAGAGATTTCGGGATTCGCGTTTAGAGATTTCGGGATTCGCGTTTAGAGATTTCGGGATTCCCGTTTAAAGATTTTGGAATTCGCGTTTAGAGATTTCGGGATTCGCGTTTAGAAATTTCGAGATTCGCGTTTAGAGATTTCGGAATTCGCGTTTAGAAATTTCGGGATTCGCGTTTAGAAATTTCGGGATTCGCGTTTAGAGATTTCGGAATTCGCGTTTAGAAATTTCGGGATTCGCGTTTAGAGATTTCGGAATTCGCGTTTAGAGAATTCGGGATTCGCGTTTAGAAATTTCGGGATTCCCGTTTAAAGATTTTGGAACTCACGTTTAGAGATTTCGGAATTCGCGTTTAAAGATTTCGGGATTCGCGTTCAGAGAGTTTGGAATTATTCGCATCTGGAGATTTTGGGAGAAGGCACGCAGCGAATCTGGACATCTAGGTGTTAGTCGGGTTATTTGGATTCCGACGCGAGGCTTGCGGGTGTTGGAATAAAAATTCGTTTGCTCGGAGTGGAAGGACGATAGCGTAGGAATAAAACGACGAGAGGTCGCGATGGCAGGCAGCTGGAATCAAACGAAATTATTCCCGATGTAAGGTAGAACGTGCCCAGAGAATCGCATGCCAACATGGTATCCCACTATTGTCCAAAAGGCAATTAGCATGCCTCAGCTGACTCTTCTAGAAAAGAGGGGTGAATATATTAAACACTCCTCCGGATACTCGTCGATCGTGCGTGGGAGAACGTATTTCTGTGAACGTTGTACACGCACCGTGCAACATATTTATTTCATAGATACCCGCTACCTAAATGTTCGTGTACGAGAACCCATGTACGCATATTTTCCTCGCTTAACCGGCAGGAATTATTTTCTAAATATACCTACAAGTATTCGTTTTCATATAAGGATTATTACGTTACATAGTCGAGTATTTCTAACTCGCGAATGGTGTATTTGGAATTGGAGATTTTGGAATGGAAGAATTTTGGAACGCGGTAGTCCTTGACTCAAAAATTTTTTGAATTCGCTAATCTCCGACTCCGGAATGGCATACCCGAAGATCTTTAACTCGAGACCTGAGAATCCAACGATTACTTTGTAACGTAAAACCTTTTCGAAAGCAGCATTCCGTCTAAGAAACTTGGAAACATAAAAGCTGGAACTCCTGGAATTTCTCCTTCAACTAAGATGCTAAAACGTGGAATTAAAAGAAGAAGAAATTAAAATCGTCAGCCTAGAAAATAAGGATAAAAGCGAACGTAGACATAGGTTACATTGTACGATAAGTTAAACTATACTAAGCTCGGAGGCCTCGGCAAAGCGGCCTGAATGGTCGAGTTAATTTAGATTCCTGCGTGCACCTCTCTCGCGGCGTAAAAGACGTCGAAACGTCCGGGCGCGTTTCAATGTTACGTGATGGAAGCTCGGGCCCCGTTCTAAAGCGCGTAATTGACGTAACAACGTACATCATGAACTTTCGCATAGCCGCTGCCCGTTCCCATTTATGGCGTTAACTAACGACGGGTGGCCATAACGCGACCACGAAGGGCTGCCATAGCGATACACCGGCACGATTGCCCCGGTGAAAGCGGACCATTGTCTCTCTTCGCGCTCGTTTCCACCCAACAAGTGTTTCCGCGGCTCCCTGCCACGCATCCGCTCTCTTTCCCATTTATTCCCGCTTTGTGCACGGGGCCTCTGCCCTCGCCTACACCCCTGTCTGCCTCTCTATGGTAAATACTTTCGTAGCCCGTACTCGCTTTTTCGGCACCAGCAACAAGTGTCTCTCCTCTTCGCAATTTTTCAACGTTGTTCTTCGACAACGAATCTTGTAATTTGTTAGATTATTTTTTTTTTTCGACTATTAACCCTTTGCACTCGAGAGGCGACTCTCAGTCGCCATTTAATCAGGTTCTAAAAATCGATATTAATTGATGTATCAAATTTAAAATTACCCACCGATGCGTTGGACGTCGAGATAAAATAATTCCATGTCTTAATTTTCATAGGATTTATTATTTAACGTCTTAAAAATATCGTTAACTTTATGGTAGAAGATCTTCGAATTACTATTTTTCTGTAACGAAAAAATCGCCAAGTATAAAGGGTTAATTAACACTTAGCCGACCGATTGGGTAGATCTACCCATTTCCAAGCTAATCGGTGGCCGACCGATCGGGTAGATCTACCATTTTGATCTAAGGAACGCTTCTTTCTCTATAGAACTCCTTATTCATACAGAGTACAACATAATTATAATAACATGCACTAATTTTTTATTTCTTTTATTGCCCATTATTACGGCTCTTTATGTTCGGGATTTACGAATGACTCTACCAGCCATAAAATTATTTTATTAGAACACTTAGCTTACGTTATTTATCCGTCATCTTTACTATCCTTAATTTTCTCTATTACCTATACTTTTTGAATAACCATTAAAAAATAATTATTATAAACTTTTGATTTCGAATTTTGTATAAGCAATATGTGAAATCGTTGAACGAAAATTGTTACCGTGAGATATAATTGATCATATAAATAATTTTCGGACGTTTTTGATTTCAAATAGCGTATTCGGCTAAGTGTTAAGCGGGATGTCGAAGGTTTGATGTCTGTGAAAGTATGAACAAAGACGCGACGAATTTTCAAAATAATCGTGGAGACGTGGAACGCGTGTTAACGATCTTCGAAGTCGCATAACTTGGTTTAGTAACTGAGATTCTTAGTTCCTAGGAACATCACTACCTACTTCGTGATAATAGATTCAAAGGAGATTCGGTGAACGTTTGTAAATAGGATTCGAAGTTGCAAATGCGAGATCCAAAGACTTAGGAGATCCGCAAAGTAGAAACTCGAGATCTCGATGATAGCAAGAAGATGCGATATGTGTAAAAAGTGATCGAATACTCGGGGAAGAAGTATAAATAAAATTAGAAATCGCGAGAGATCGACATCTCGTAATACGGAATTTAAATTCGAGAAGTTGAAGCAAAGCACCGGGATAAATATTATAATAACGGATACTGGGAAATAGTAGGTTTGGGTTTAGGTTCGAGAGTATCTCTCCGTTAGGATACTCGTGCTGTCGCTTCTGGGGACCCCAGAATTTATACTGTTCCCCGAACAGCTGGTACCCTTGGATTATTTATGGATAGAGCAAGTTGCAATGCTAATTAGCGGTGGAAGCGCTGCGAGTTTCGTTCTGCTTGTCAATAGCGATTAAAGGATCATAAACACGCGAGAATGGCGCGGCTGAAACGGGGATTACGGGATCGTGGGCCGGTTTTCCCAGCTAAGGGCGTGTTGCGTCGCATGCCTGCGTGGCTCGTGTTGCAGGTTTTGCGCAGGGCGTGTACAAAATTCAGGGAACCGCGTAAAAAAATCCCCCTTGCACCTATAATCTTCCGGGAACATCTCGCCGGAGAGAGAGCCCGAGAATGATTGCTTCTCGACTTCTGCTACTTTGCGTAGTAATTATCGGAATCTTCTCGATTCCCAGTAGGCCTTGCGACTCAGACGAACGGGTTCGTGTCCGGAATTTTTAATAAAGTTTTTAATTTTAACGAGCCGGCTGTAATTCGGAATTTTCGAGGATGCCCCGGGACGTTTTGTCCGAGGTTATCCGGAATTATAGCGATTATTGAAATTTCGGATTAATTAAATGAAATTAAATTGTCGTATCGTACTAAATTACCGCAACCCGGCTTTTTTCGGCAATGTTTAACGAAAATTTCCTTCATTAAAATATTTTTACAGCGTCCGAAAATCTCGCGCATTAAAATGCTTTTACGGTACTTCAAGGTTTCGTCCTTTACACTAGGTTTACGGACGTTTTTTTGTATAATTATTTCTACGGACACCGATCAGATTTAAGGGTAAAGGAAACCACGTATTTTCTTTAAAAAACAAAGATGGGTTTTATTTGAAAACAATCGCAATATTAACACTTTACCGACCGGCTTTTTGTCGCCAGGGCCTTCTGACCGATAGTCGCTTTTGTTAAAATCGGTTGTCATTGCGGCGATTGTCATGTCATGTCAATGGTTGTTGTCGCCGTCCTTCTTACAGATTAAATCGCAATAACTAAAAACGTACACCGAAAATTTAGATCTGCGGCCGAACGGACGTATTCTGTTGAACCGCTAGCGGTCGGTAAACTGTTAACAGACTTAATATTAGTTAATTAAATTGGAGCAACCGATCCGTCAAATTGACGGGTCCCATAAACCTAATGTTAAAGCACTTTCACGGTATTCGAAACTTCGGTTCGTTCGAGTGTTCTTTACACCATCGGGAGATTAGCCTGCATTAAACTGTTATCAGAAAATCGAACCGTCGGAGTATTTCCATGGTATTTACGCTTTTCCAAATTATTCGTCGTAGTTTCAAGCACCTGTAACTTTTCGTATTCCAATTCTACCATGGCAGAAGTAACGGACAAACGTGTAAGTACGATAACGAATACGTAATAGCCTAACAGTTCCCGCAACGTCTCGTACCCGGAGCTTTCTCACATTTCCCGCGGAATATGAAATTTTTTCGCGAGATCGGAATATCTCGCTGTTAGTCTCGGTCACGGCCCATCGCTTCGCGTTGTTGGACTACCTTGTCGGTGATCCACGCCGGTAATGATCGGTACCGCAATGTCAAAATGGACTTGGCCAGGGAATAGACTGTCGAGCCGCGTTTTCTTTTACGAGCTCGGTTCCCCGCGGTTCCGGGGATGCACTCGACCGGATGAGCTTTCGTACCTGTACAAAGTACCCGTGGAATCGCGAGCATAAAAATTAGAGCTCGCGTTGGATTGCGCCGCAGTTGAAAAAACCGTGAGTTGCAAAAACGAGAACGGTGGTCTATTCGTCGATAGAGAGAAACTTCGGACGAAATGTAGGAAGGATCGCCTGGAACGCTTGGAAAAAGTCCAATTCCACCGATTTCTTTGCTGCCAGAGGGAAGAGGAGCGATTGCGGGGAAAAGCAACAAGCAGGATAAAGCACGTGGAAAAGAATTGTTCGACGTGGACACCGTAGGAACGAGCGAGTTATACTGCACGAATCACGCGTGTAACACCTAGCTTCTTCCTGCACTTCGTCGTAGATTCGCGTGATATAAGGCGAATTATTAACCCTTTGCGGACAGGACGGATCGAAGTCAACCGTACCGTGGTGTCGAGCTCCTGTCGCGATAGTCATTTAACACTAGATTTACGGATGTTTTTAAATACCTATCTTTATTGAGACCCATTAGATTTACGGGTAAAGAAAACTGTGTATTTTCTTAAAAAATAACACCATGAGTTTAATTTAAATACGACTACGATATTAACAAACTTAATATAAGTTGATTAAATCTATTAGTATTGTATAATTAGAGACACTCACCCATCAAATTGACGAGTCCGTAAATCTAGTGTTAACCCTTTGCACTCGACGAGTTTTTGGCTACAGAAGAGTAGAAATTTACAGATTTTCTGCTATAAAACTGACGTTACTTTGTTGAGTGGCAAATAAAGAATCGTGTACTAATTAACACGTAAAATTATTTGATATCGATATCACGCATAGTGTTATATTATCTTAAGTTTGATATATTAATTATATAGGTCTCCAAAATTTGATGGTGACTGACAGTCGCCTCTCGAGTGCAAAGGGTTAAAATTGCCAGCGCATATTTCTGCGGTTTTCGTTCATAGCACTCCAAGTCAAATTCTGGATATATTAGATGTAAATGCACAGATTTTCACAGATTTCTCCGCTCTATCAGTTGTTTTCGCGGAACGCACATATGGGTTGTTCGGCCAATTTGATAATTAACCCTTTGCGGTCGGTGTCTCCATAACAGGGACATTTTTAAATCGTAAAAATCGACTTTAGAACATTACAGAGATTTTTAATTTTGTATTCTTACGTGTTATAAGTAGTATTAAACGCAACAAATCGGTTTTAACAAATACCGTGCGCTTTGATATCTATATATTGACTTTAAATTCTTGTACGAAAAAGTAACTACGAAACTGCCGACTGCAAAGGGTTAACGCAGAACGCATATATGCGGCGGTAGTCCGCAAAGAGTTAAGGCGAAGTAGAGGGTGTAGGAAGCGGAATACTGAAAGGCTCGGTCGCGACCATTTTATGCTGCTCGTTCGGCACTAATCTGGATCATTAACGTTAACGTGGGCGCGCGTATCGCTTAATTATGGCCTTCGTTTTGCGAAGCTCGCGCGCGCGTAAATATCGCGGAACGAGTACACAGGCGTACACCTCGTGTTACACATCGGTGGTGTTACTCGATCAGTGGCCGTTCCACGTCGTCCGGTACTTGGCGATTAAGTATGGGCAACGCCTGACTGGAGTTGGCCTAATACCTGGCTTATACGCGATGCAATCTAGATGCAGCTGACAGGTGAAGACCGTCGTTACTTCCGGCCAAAGGGTAGCGACAGGCTGCTACGTGTAGCTCTATCGAGTCCATCTATGTTAGTTCGTCCCAGTTAGCCTTGGAATTTTTACCTTTTAACGCTTTTTCTTCCGTCGTTCAAGCTGGGTTAGGATTTCATTTAAATTCGGTCTTACATGAATTTTTCTCGAATTTATTAAATTCTCAACGAGTTTTTCTGTGATTCGACTTACGTTTGGATAGAGTTTAAATTAGATACCGCATATATTTTTCTATCTTTATCGAGTTCGTCCGTGATTCGAGGTTGTATTGGATTTAAACTAGGTATCACGTATATTTTTATCGCGTTCGTGGTTAGAATTAGACACCGCGTGTACCATAACCGAACATGGCCCCTGGCCGAGTACTTTCTACCATTGCAGTTGAACGATGAATTTTAAAATAGCCTGGTATACCGATGTAAAATCTCGATTACGCGGAACGAGTATAATCTCGATATTTTTTCGGGTTCTTATTTACATCTCGGTTTCGTTTCTCACGACGAATTTTTAAAGGGACGGTAATAAGAACGGTTGCAATTAAAATCGGTTTTCTCCAATTAGCCGGGACCGAGTGAAAATTAATTTCCTCGTTTGTTTAACTGCCCAAAGGTCTCGGACGCGTATTTCAAATCCAGCGAGGAGATAGGAAGTGTGCGTTAAATGTTCCCTACGTGCATGAGAAAGATCACGATTAACCCGGTGTGTCGGGCACATCAAATATATTGTTCTCGGCAGATAAGGGGCCACGAAAGCTGGTGGAAGCTTCTGGTAAATAAGAAATGACGTTATGAAAGACTGCACAGTTTCGTGGAGATCGTAGCCGGTTAATTAAGATAGGACTGTTAATTCGTGCACACGGCGCGCCTTGTGGAAAATGAGGGGACGTCGTAAGTGTTCCAGCAGAGGCATTAACACGGTTTTCATTCGACAATGGTCTTCGCTATCTCGTTAAGCTGTTACTCGCTCTAACGTCGCGTGAAATCGACACCTTCGTGAAAGAATGTTGTTCCTTTTCTCCTAACAAGGTAATATTCATGGGCGTAGAAGCCTCGAGTGAATTAAGCGGATACACCTGTCAATGATTTCAATCTTTCTTCTTTCCTAACGTTCATAAAATTCCGAATATTTCAATTTCTTAATCTCTCAACGTTCGAAGGAGAAAAAAAGATTTCTAGTATCGGGATGTCTTTATCTTCGAACTTCTGAATTCTCGAATATTTAAATATCTTAACCCTTTGCACTCCGAATAATGTTCGCCAAAGATGTGGATGATCGTGTTCCCTTTTATATATATCTTAATAATTTTACTATATCTTGACTTGATTTCTTCTGGCATTTCCAGAGAAAACCTCAGGGAAACATACATTTCTCAAAAAGTTGTGCTGGAATAAGAAGTTATTATTCGATTTTTTTTATTACTATTCTTAATCATTGATAAACTTTAATGTCCTTTGAGAAGGGGACAGCGGAGTGCAAAGGGTTAATTCTTTAATCAATGCTTATTCGAATTCACGTATCTCCGAGTTCTTCGCTGCAGCGAAATTGATTAAGCGAGAAATTTTACTCGCCTAAATTTTAACGATTACGCATTATTACAGGATCGTCGGTTACACGACAGAAGTTATTAGTATTTTCGCAAAATACCAGCGCGGTAGCAATAAATTTGTAACATTTCATCAAGATCGTAAAAGATACGAAACGTCGGTAGATTAAATTAATCGATTAAGGAGATCGAGATTCCCTACCGAGTAATCCCTTCGCGGCATGTTTCTCGATTTTGTTCGCTCCACTAATGAACGGTAGGTCTGAAATTTCTTAACTAACTAATAACTTAAGCTTAATTATCTCTTGCAATCTTCCCACGTTGTATCTTCGTAATCATCACAACTCGAGCCGCGCAATCTCTGTAATTAAATCTTCGCGAAAATATGTAAAACACGAAACCGAAACTGTGCTTACATTCGGTAATTCCCTTATTTATCACTATGCCGTTTTATCTCATCGTCGTATCTCTAGGCCGACACCGCGTAATCAACCGGAGAAATTAAATAATTAAGAGAGCCGAGTAAAAAAAGAAACTACGATCAACTTTACTTTTCGGTAAAAGAAGACACGTCGAGGACGTATTTTTAAATATTCACATTCCAAAAATTTATAACGGAGAAAAGAGGAGAAAATCGGTTTTCCTCGAACCTGCAGATTTTCCGTATCTTCTAGTTCCGACCATAACTGTATCCTTGCCAACCATAAATGCTACTTAATCTGTCTGTCAAGTAGAAGAGCCGCAATCGTGTCAACAAGCCAGAGTCCCGCTTTCTAAACCAGCTTGTACATATATTTCCATAACTTGTACGACTGTTATAATTTTCAATCGCGAAAAATTCGCAATACTCCGCAAACATGCGTCGATAGACGTGAAACGAATCCTCGTTAAGAAATTCTTATAAATAACGCATTCCCTAGACATCCATATTCGAACATTTTATTTTTTCGAAGATTAGCGAAACGAAGATCATTTATAGTCGATCTATCGAGCTTTCGCGAAAAATTGTTGTCAATTTTAGAGTTAGACGTTGCAGTAAAATTTCGAGATAACCTATTTTTACAGAATTTCGACTATTCAAACGCAGGAACTAGGAATCGCGATGCAATCATTAACGAATACTTATTCCAGTCATTTCCGTAATGGAAACGGAAAACGGGGAACAAAAGCTACGGGATTTTATTAACACTAGATTTACGGAACCCGTTAATTTGATGGATAAGTTGCTTCAATTATACAATAATAACACACTTGGTTAACTTATATTAAAACTATTAGCATTGTAATTGTTTTTAAATGAATCTAACCTTTTTTTTTTAAGAAAATACGTGATTTCCTTTACCTCACAATTAAACAGATAATAGAAATATGAATACAAAAATCGTCCGTAAACCTAGTGTTAACCCCGTGATGTGCTCGGTTTCGCGAACATGTCTCAAACGACGCCGTAAACGTTGATGAACGCCATGTAAAAACGGATTCCTTCGGCTGGCGAATCGTTACAGACGACAATCCTGCGAAATCCTGCGCGTCTTTTCGTTATACTTGCTACGTCGATGGGTTTATCGCTGAATTACCGGCCAAGTTAGACCGTAAATCGCCAGATAACGTATCTTAATTCGACGGCTGAGAACCGAGTTCCGCGGGAATCCGCGTTTTATTTGCATTTCCTTGATTATCACCGCTACCAAACGGATAATGGCTGTACGGACCTTTAAAATTCGCGCAGGAGTACTTAACGCTTCGCTTACAGCCGTGAATACTTGCGGGATTGTCGATGTTGGAGTAAGTATATCTAGGAAATTTAGTGGGCGTTTCGTTATTGACCTGTCCGAATCGATTAGGCTAGCGAGATCGTACGTATATTTGAATCGAACATATATTTTCTGCATACCTTTGAAGGAAAATATTATACTGTATTTAACGCTAGATTTACGAAACCCGTGAATTTGACGGATGGGTTGCTTCAATTATACGATATTAACAGATTTAATTAACTTATATTAAGTCTGTTAAT